>CAWLAX010000013.1:0-25000 GCA_963854805.1 Plagodis dolabraria
CTAAAACTGATATCCAACATAACAGTTTATCATAGTTAATCTTGCTTTTACAAATTTTCGTTTAGTCTGGATTTGATTTGCAAATAATAAATTTAAAGTTGACATATCCAGTCAACTTAGTCCTAATTTGGTTAATCAGTGAAAAATATACAGATCCATAGGCATTAATATTTAAAAACAAGTAGAAATTTCTTAAAATGCTTTATATAATCTCATTCGGTAATATTCTAATTATGAAATGAAATACAGACTTTTATTGGCATATTTTATTTACATAATTCGTTAAAAATAGTAGTTTATGCAACTGTCATAAAAGAGGGTATTAAACACGAGTAGTGTAGTTTTATTGAAACGAGCCGCAGGCGAGTATCAAAATAAGATTACACGAGTGTTTTGATACCTAATTATATGCAGTTGCATACACTACTTCATTTAATCTCATGGCTATAGGTAGCTACGTTAAATAAAATGCAATCCAAAACCTCCTTGGTCGGGACACATTGTACTTTAGTAATAAAAAAAATGTCTTAAAGCATTGTTTTCTTAGGAGAATAATGCTTTAATTTAATTTTTTAATTTTCTTAAACAAGTATGTACATAAAGTATGCCAATAAAGGTCTCTATTTCATTTCATAATTAGAATATTACCGAACGAGATTATATAAATTAAAGCATTATTCTCCTAACAAAACAATGCTTTAAACATTTTTTTATTATTATTATTATTAAAGTACAATGTGTCCCGACCAAGGAGGTTTCAATTCAATTTAAGCACACATTATCTGTGGCATTAAAAGCATTATTCTCCTAACAAAACAATGCTTTAAGACATTTTTTTTTTATTACTAAAGTACAATGTGTCCCGACCAAGGAGGTTTTGTATTGCATTTGATTTAACGTAGCTACCTATAGCCATGAGATTAAATAAAGTAGTGTACGCAACTGCATATAATTAGGTATTAAAACACTCGTGTAATCTTATTTTGAAACTGGCCTGCGGCTCGTTTCAAAAAACTACACTACTCATGTTTTAATACCCTCTATTATATGACAGTTGCATAAACTACTATTATCGTTCCATTTAAATGAAGTAGGTAGTAATAAATAATAATGAACAAAGTGTATATTGTGCCGGTGGTGCTTTCGAGTACAGGAGTCATTCTAACAATTATTCAACTTGGCTAAATGTTGGCTGTTTCTATATTATATTGATCATTTTTCTATTTATCGTTGGTTCTTCACATATCACTGTTCGTTAGAAAACGGAATGAGTATGCGAAGAATGAAATTACGAGGCACTCTTTCAAAAACTTATCCACTAACATAAACCAAGTACTACATTAAAATAGAATAAGTAATTACCTACATAATTCCAATAATAATATTTCCATAATCTTATACTCTAAAATGAGCAATTCTCGTGTATATCGTATGCATGTATGTGCGGATATATATAATTGTATATTTTTCCTACCGAATTACATGAGGATCGGTTTAGGCACCTATAATAACACTAAAACCTACATAATGAATAGGAGTACGTGCTGAGTTGCTATTAGATTTTTAGTTCGTAGTATATAACCAAGTTTGCTAACGCTACTTTATGTTACCATCAATATTTACGGCAAATTCACACATTATTGTTACATATTATTTTCACTGTTAATATATGAAAAGTACAGTATATTACGTGACGAAGCGAATTTACAACAATCTCTGGAAATAGTCCGGGGCGACGGTAAAACTCACGTGACTGCCATTTTTTTACAAAGTAATTTACCAAAAAATTGTTGTGTTTATAAAAAAACCCTTATTAATTTCAACTTTTTATGATCAACGTGAAGTACATTTGGTACTGAACTTCTATTGAGCTATTTGGAAGCATTTGTACTTGTACTTGAGTCGTCAGAAAGTTTCCGATTCATGTTCACATTAATAAACAATTTGTGGTTATTAAAAACGTTTAATGCATGAGTTGAACTCGAATAGCTTATATTTTACAATTAATGATATTGGCGTTTTTGGATTTATGTAATGACCACACTGACTGGTTGTTTGCTCCGCGTCCGACTGAAGTGAACGTAAAGTACTCTTCTTATAGTTAAATTTGTTTAATGAATTTTGACTCTTTTCACTTTTATGTAAGTAACGACTTCAAATTTGGTGGTCTATCACTGCAACCTCTCAAGTCAAAATTTTTAACAAAATTAATTCAGATCTATAATATTTTGTTCTTTAGTTTAAATACGCGACAACTTAGAACAAGGTATTCCATACGTTGATTGTAAGAAATGATTGTCTTAAGCCGTAATTTTCTTAAATCATTCATTCTAACCAATACATTAATTTTCTTAATTGAAGATTTTGATATATTCAATCAATGGCGTGTGTTATTTTGAATGAATGCAGATTATATTGTTGTAAGTATATTAATATTTATTTGAAATTCAACTATACTCTGGTTTTTAATTCGAGATCAAAAATGTAAACAAAGGTGTTAACCGTGCAAAAAAATTACATGTACTTAGTAATTGTGCTAATTTTGCAAACGGATGAAGTATTTAACGTAAAATAAAAATATTTTATGCTATTATTTATTACATCTACGCATATATTCAAACTCAAAAAAAAATCTTGTTGTTGTTGAATTTCTTGTTATTGTTTTTGTTGTTTATAGTTGTTGTTAGAGTGTTGTGTTAAGTTTTTGTTTATTGTTACGAAATATTATTTTCGTAATATTGGAGGCTGGAGCCTCCGAAACTCAGCCTGAACCGGGCCCTTCAACAACAATTTTTTCTCCCGTTAAGAAACGGCCTCGCAAGTCTTTGAGTGCTTCCGAAAAGCTGATGGTGATGAACGCGTACAAGCACACATTTTTGGCGTGGCCCAAGGACGAGCATTGGTCATTAATGGAGTGTGCTAAGAAAACCGCTGACATGCTGGGGATATCGGCAGTTTCAGTCAGAAGGATTGTCAGCGAAAATAAAGGGCAGCGATGAGTTCTCTTCACCAAGAAAAACGGGACCAAAGGAGACATTTGTGAACAAATATGATGAATTCACTTTTCACGCTGTACGCCAGATCGTCCACCGTTTTTTTCAAGGCAACGAAATTCCTACTTTAGTAAAGGTAATTACTAATACTTTTGTACTTACTTCATTAAAATAATAAAAAGTATACCTATTCAAGCACAAGTCACAAAATCAAATGTTTTCAATAATGACATTTAAGCACAGTAAAAGATGTTAAATTTAATGTTAAATGTGCATACTTATTCGTACTATTTATTGTCAAATTTAGTAAAATATGTACATATTTCCACTGTAACAATATATTTCTTTTGCATTAGCTTGTCCTTAATCATTCAAATGTTCGCGGCCAGCTCATGGTGATCGAACGTGGATGCTCGCGTGTGTGCTTAATTTATAAACTGTATGCACATGGCTGAAAGGTTAAAAACGTTTTTATTTTCAGGTTCTACAAGTAGTCAATGATGAAGTTGATATACCTAATATGTCCAAAAGTACTCTACTCGTAAACGAAGTAAGACATTGTCTTGTGGCGCAGAAACTATTTGATATCGTTAAAAGAGCATCGTAGAAATGGAAAGTTTATATACTACCAAGATGAGACCTGGATAAATGAAGGTAATTATTTTGATAATTCGATATAATGCAATAACAATTAAATTTTTGTCTGCTGAGAGCAAGGGGAAAGAACTTATGAAATATATGAAAAGAATATGTAAATATATGAAAGTGGGCAAGCTTATTATCTATCAGACACGGTGTTCAACACTAGCCAGTATTGATATTTTATATGAAACAGTAACATTTTCCTGAACTGGAATCGAAAATGGAACCTCGCTTATTAATGTGATGTTCATGTACTAGCCACAACACTAGCCAGAAATGAAAACTAAACAAACTCTCAGTGTGATGAATAACTGATCACTAATCAAAGCTTTGTTGCTTCATATTGTGTGTTGACATGATCCGTCAACTATCCTTGAAGTTTTATTTACATAGTGAGATATATACTGTCTCGAATGTGCATAACCTGCAAAAAAGGGTTCAGTTGTGTTGAGATAACTTATTTTTGTTTCAGGTCACACTGTAAAAAAAACCTGGGTAGATACAGAAATCAAATCGAGCAGGCAGGCGTTTTTGGAGGGGCTAACAATGGGGCTAAAAGCCCCAACAGGCAAGGGAAGGCGACTTATAATTAGTCATATAGGAAGCGAAGAAGGATTTCTCGAAGGCGGCCTTCTCATGTTTGATTCAAAGAGCAATAATGATGATTACCACCAAGACATGAATGCGCAATGTTTTGAACAATGGGTAGAAACAATTTTATCAAAACTAAAGTATTAGTTATAGACAATGCACCCTATCACAGCCGGAAATGTGAAAAAAATCCAAATACTGCCTGGAGAAAAGGTAATATTCAGGAATGGTTAAGTTCAAAGAACATTGTATATGACCATTCAATGGTAAAAGCACAATTATTGGAAATAGTTAAGGCACATAAAGCACAATACAATAAGTATGTCGTGGATGAGTTGGCAGCCCAGTATGGTGTCACTATACAACGACTACCCCCTTACCATTGCGAGCTTAACCCAATAGAGCTGGTATGGGCACAGGCAAAAGGTTATGTGGCACGTAACAATAAAACATTCAAAATGAATGAAGTGAAAAAATTGTTTGAAGACGGATTGAAAGAGGTGACACCAGAAAAATGGGTCGAATGCATCAACCACACTATAAAAATTGAAGACAAAATGTGCCAGCTTGACCATATAATCGATGACGTAACAGAAAGGTTTATTATTAATGTAAACGACTCAAGCTCAGAATCAAGACTTTGATATTCGGCATAATTAATATGGAAATAGCTTATCCATAGCAGCATTTGCAGGACCTTATGGCCAGGAATGGAAGGATTATAGCATATAGGTGGCCCTTCTAAGGCGCAAAGAGAAAGTTTCATAGACATAAATGAGTATAGAAAAATACAAGGTCTTGATGTGTAAACTTGTATACATTTATATTATGTAAGCAGAATAGTTTGGTTGTACGTAAAACTAATAATTTTTCTTTTGTTGATATGAGAATCGCACATTTTGTATGTTTTTATTTTAAAATTCCCAATTTGTAAAAACAAATCGAGGTAAATATGTGCTACCTCGTTTTTTTATAAATTGGATTTGTTAACATCACAGATCTTGTATTTTTATATCATGAATTTGGCATTGTAAAAATACTCTTATCTACTGAGGTCTGAGTTGCCACTCTCAAGCATACTCTAGCTTCTTCCCCTGCAATAGGATAGACTAAGCATGCGCATAGTGAATCTACAGAATGTAAGAATGTCTCTGCTGAAAAATAAATGTATCAAATATTAATATTGTGTTTTCATTACAACCCTTATCATGTTTGGTAAAGTTGGCATTTGAGCTTTTAGTAAAGTTTAAATTATACTACAACACAATTCATTTGGACAATATACCAACAATACTTGCTTAAGTTACAAAATAACATTTTACTACAGCACCAATAAAACTATGACTTTAAAATTAGAAAGTTAAATAAAAATTATAAAATTTACTTGTAAGTTAGTGAATTAATATTTGGAAGTTAATAATTATGAACACAGGTAGTATAGCTATGTGACTCTAAATTGAGGAACTTTGTTAATTTTTTAAGAGGTATATTATAGAAAATATGTATATCATCATATCAACCGAAACGTCCACTGTTGAAAAAGGTTAGGCGGATTTGCCAAAATCCCCTCAGTTGGCGGGGGTGTCTTGAAGGTCGCAGTAGAAGTTGTCAGTTCATTAGAAGGCGCTGCTTCCCAGGTATTTTTGTGCCACAGCACCCCATGGGATAACCCGGCGGTTACAATGTCACCCCTATTTCTTCCCGTGGTTGTCGTAAGAGGCGAGTAAGGTAAATATATTATAGGTATGGAATAATTTCAATGTAATAAAAACGTGTGAAACTTTATTAGATTACGTAAGAATATTTTTGAAGAAAAAATATTGCTATCAGTTTGACAATGGCATATTATATTGACATTTCTTTGTTTACATTTTTGATCTCGAATTAAAAACCAGAGTATAAATATATATTCTTAACTTAAGACAATTTACTGCATAGTGCATATATAAATGCATATTATCTTGAATCAAGGAATCCTTTTGTACCGTGCGCAAATAGCATTTTTTTTTTTTTGTTTATTTATGTACCTATCCTGTGTCACTTGCGCCAACAAGGCGAATCTAACGATATCTCATGCATTTAAAATCGATTGATTGAGCCGTTCTGAAGTAATTATGTAAAGAAACTCAAAATCATACGCACATTCGTGGTCCGACATAAACAACTTATATCATACATCTTAGTTTTTTAAATATCTTTAACGATGCGTTTCATGTGCATGTTAACACTCGCCTAGAATAAATGTTCACCAACAGTATTTGGCAAATACAATTTTTCGCTTCTGACGTTAGACTGTTATTTAAAAACTAGCCAAACGTATTTGATGATATTCATATATTTCTTCAATTTAAAGTACTTAAACAATCTAAATAGTGTGTCGGTGTCCGGAAAAGATATTATTCTGTTTCCCGGAACCTTAGTCTAACTAAACCAGTAGTTGAAAATGGTACTCGCAAGATATTCAAGTACTAATACACCAACTCGGAGCAATAAGTAAGAATGAAAATCAATAGTAAAGCATAAAATTCAGCCAATTTTATGTACTACACAACTCGCTCACACAAACGTATTCAAATTCAGTAAAAAATTCATTAAACCCTACCATATATTTCTTACTTTCATATGGCATCATTTCCATTGCACACATATTATATAAAAAAATGGTGGCTTCAGTTTGACGTTGTACCGGACTCTGTATTTCCTTCTTTGTTTGTCACAGAGTACACTGTACGAACGAAATTCTCCGTAGCACGGTAGCAATGTGGCCTCGCAGCGGCCCAGCCATTTTCATTTCATCCAAGATGGCGTGCACGTTGCGAAATCATTACACACTTATTTAATCACAAATAAAAAGTAATGTTAACTGAAGTAACAAACAATGTTTTGTTAATTCGTTTTACCATTTTAAAGATCCTATTTTAATATTCACTGAATTTTTATTGTCGCTGAAAACATTTAATCATTTATTAAACGCGCTACACGCTTTCTGCTTGACAAATAGTCAATCAATCAATTGTCTCTTTTTAACCAAACATTACCAAATATCAATTTATGCTAACGCATATCGCTTATTAATCAAGAAATGAATTTAACAATAGATAACTTGTTTCTAAACCTAATTAAGAATAAACCTTTAGTTATAGTTTGTTGTTATGATATCCGCAAATCATATTATAACATTTTGCATTAAAACAAAATTGTTATTATGTGTTGGAAGATAAACACAGCGTCGCTAAGAAGATGCATTTGATACTATTACCTGAATTTCGCCTTTATACGTCTAAATATCACCTGTATACTGTTCGTTACCCAGCTATGGCCCAGTAATGGTTAGATTAGCAGTTTACTGAACTTGAGCTCACATGGTTGAGGGAAGGTATGTACATACTTTTACATGATAAACTACTTAATTCAAGGCATAGGCCTAAACTCTTAGTTATTATCGTCACAAATTTAATCCAAGTAACTATTGGAAATAATAATGATTCCTGTAGGTATGGTTTAAGCTATTGCATATATTATATCACATTGCTCGGAGCAGATTTTCATATGCAATAGGGAATAGCAAACTTTAATAGGTAATTCCTATTAGTATTCTGTAGGTACTTGTAATCCTTCATAGGACAAGGAGTTTTATTTTTTTTATTTCCTTGTCATTGCTTAGCACCAAAGAAAATAGCTGTTATTTTTCTATGCTTATTAATTATTTTGCGTTGATAAAGGATTTGATTTTTTGCAGAGGAAGTTGATAAAGGACAATTATTTTCAACATAGCGTTTGTGTTCGTCACCAGCAGATAACAAACAGGTCTTCATACCGACGCTGTGTTTATTGGAGACACATAACATGGCTTTTTACATTGAAATATTGAGAACTGATTACGACAATCGAATCTAAACTAATTGAAAAATTACTCCGTCATATTTAAATGTTAAAATTTAACTTAAATATTTTGAACGTTGAAATTAGCCTTGCGTACGGTAGTATTAGATACCATATTTATTTATAAAAAGAAAGACCTACGATAAAATACAAAAGAACATTTGTTATTAGAAAGAATTTTACACAAGAATAGCCTACAATTATTGTATGTTTGCGTAGTGCAGGTGGGACAATAAAAATAGTAGGTAAGGCATGAACAATGATAACATAATACAATGTAGGTAAGTAGTGGGTAGGAAGTGCATACTAGTAACTCACAAAACTGGTCCGGTTAGTTTTATGTTATAAGTTGACTCCTTCATATTGTGTCCAACTTGCACTTAACCCACCCAACATGAAATCTCGTAAAGACAGTGACGAATTGAGCCAATAACCTAATTTTTTGGAAGTCTGTTAAAGAGGTATTTGATCCTTTGGCATCCGCGATATGCAAGTTGTCTGGAAAGATACTTTTATAACATAGTGTATAAAATGTGCTACATATATATATGTGTTAAAAAAACATTGAAGATTTAATTTATTTATTATACCTATTGTCACATATTTAGAGCTTGAAATGACACAATTGGCAATATTAAAGAGTATATTGGCTGTGTGTATCATCGCGTTTAACGACGAAGTGACATTTCAAGTGAAGATTGAAAATCTACTGTAATTTTGAAGAAAATTATTTTTTTTTACTGTCGGACGTAAAAAATATGTATAGAGCGCGTCAATTATTATTATTGTTCAGTCGTACAACGCAAATTAACTTCAAAGGTTGGTAAATACTGTATAATACGCAGTAGATTTGACTTTGGTGAAATTAAAACAATAGTTTATTATTCTCCTCTCTGATATTGCATTACGTCAAACCTCGTTTAAATGCAGTGGTTATAAAAATGGTTTGTTGAAAAGTGATTTCGGACAGTTGAATATTGTTTATGGAAATGGTGATTTTTACACACTTAGGAAACGTGGCCGTTAGATAGTGCATACTTGCCAGCACCCGGGAAGTGAACAGACTCAGGGTATATTACCGTGAGGACTAGAGCTTGACTCTATTCATCTACTGTTATTACTACTACATTTAAAACTAATATAATAGTTACGAGGTACCCCCCGCAGCGTTGTTGATAATATATTATAATACGAGTATATAAACTATTGCAGGACACGGCGGCGGCGCGATTGCGGCGGTTGTGGTGAGACGGGCGCTTTCATCGCTGACACTCGGCACGCGGGGGTGGTGGTGGTTGTGCTGGTGCTGGTGCTGGTGCTGGTGCTGGTGCTGGTGCTGGTGCTGGTGCTGCTGGTGGCACAGTGGAGGGGTCGGTTGGGTTTCCAAGCGTGCGTAGGTGAAGATACGAAAAAAAGAAACGAGGTAAATAAGCATATATCATGTTATATTTCATATATTTGTTTATAATATGACCACAATCTCAAATGATATGTATAAGCGATAATGCGGTAGTATGGATGGTTTTTTTTTTTTTAAACGGGTGCTGGCTCATAACGGGTACTACACAGCCGGAACACACAACAATGTGGCGCTAATTTCAATTAATTTTTCTTATTCACTGAATTGAGTGTAAAAGTTGTTTTTGAGCTAGGCTGTATTGCTTAATAACAAGTACTGCACTGATGAAATTTTTTGTTGAACTCCGCACTGATATATTATTATTGACGCAATCAAGATATCATAAAAATAATCATTATTATAATGCTTAGTATATATGTACAAGTAACACAGTCAAATAGAAATGCACCCGTCGAATAAGTCTCAATAAAAATTACAGCTGACGCATATATAGGCGCTAGTATCAATATAACTGGTTCAAAATATATATTATATAATAATAACACAAGAACACATTTATTTACTTGTCCCCTTGAACAAACGACAATTTTATTATATGATATGTTTGACCAATATACGCGGTGTTATTGTTCATATATTCACTCAGATAAAAACCACTGAACTGACTTCGATCGAATCTTCACATTGTTATAGCTGATGTGTAGGTAATAACTGTAGTTTAATTTTGATAAGCCAAAATTATATAATCGATTCCTTTATAAAACAGATTTAAAATGTATATGGAATAACGATAAATTGATCACATCATCATGTAGAAAAACACATTTCAATCTCGTGTGAAGGTATTTTAGACAATATTTTAACGATAATATTTATTTAAAATGTGTACAATTATTGATGGAACTGTTTTGTCTCGCATTTTGAATATTTCATATAAAAGTAAGTAATTTGATTTCCACAAAGAATACTATACGAAATTAAAATGAACCACCAATTGATCTCATTATTATGTAGAAAAACACATTTCATTCTCGTGTCAAAGATTTCATTATTTTAACTATAATATTTATTTAAAATGTGTTCAATTGATGGAACTGTTTGGACTCGCATTTTGAATATTTCATTTAAAAGTAATTCATTTGATTTCCACAAAGAAAGATGACATTCGAAAGTGGACGCTCGTTCGGTGCGGAGCTCTGGTTCAGTCAAGATGTAGTATTGCCATTGTTTTACCTGAACATTTTTTAACTTCAGTGCAGTGATGAAGTGTTTAATTCGTAAAATGTTTACTGATTTTGCTCCGCCGAAACAATTTCAGGCGTGGACCGATCGGTATGTTGCGCTCGTGTCGCCACGGTCGTCGGTTACAGCGCAGCGCCGCCAGCGGAACCTGAATATCTACCCACTAATCACATTTTAAACTAAAAGGTTGGTAAAAATATATAATTATCTGCTAAGGTGTAATTATTGTTATAGTTTATTTAGAACACGTGTAATCTTTGATTAAATACAATGCAATATATATTCGATTCGTGATATTAGGGGGTTATTATTAGCGGGTGTAGTCGTAGGCCGACACCATTCGACACCTATATATAATTCGCGGTCAGGAATAGTATTTTGAATCCATGATAGCTATGCATAATTGACAGTGCAATATAAGCCTTGCTTACATCGTCACGCTAACAATGCTAGCCGTATATTCTATGACATATTTTATTATCTTGTGGACTGTGGATGGACAGATCTTTAGATAAAACACACCAAGCTAGGGTGAAACTTTCTTCTAAATATATATTATTATAATAACTCAAAGGTGACTGACTGACTGACTGATATAGTGATTTATCAACGCACAGCCCAAACCACTGGACGGATCGGGCTGAAATTTGGCACGCAGGTAGATGTTATGTTATGACGTAGGCATCCCGCTAAGAAAGGATTTTGATTAATTCTAACCCCCCAAAGGGGGTATCGATAAAATAGGGGATGAAAGTTTGTATGAAACTTTGTCAATTTTAAACCGCTCGGGCTGAGACTTTGCATGCATAAAGCCACTATGACGTGTAGGCATCCCCTAAGAATGGATTTTGAGATGCAGGCTATATAAGATTAGTAACTTTTTAGTTTAAAATGTACGAGCGCCATCTACATTGAGTTATTTTGGAGAGAACTTTGAATTAACCATTTTTGTTCATAGTGCATAGATAATATATATATCTAGCGGATTATAATAATAATACATGTTAGTATAATCAGTACTAATATTATAAATGCGAAAGTAAGTCTGTCTGTCTGTCTGTCTGTCTGTTACGCTTTCACGCCAAAACTACTGGACCGATTTGAATGAAATTTGGTATGGAGATAGTTTGAGACCCGGGAAAAAACATAGGATAGTTTTTATCCGACTGCGCAAAAAGAGGTTCATGTTTTCGCGCGATAACCGGCATACGCGCGGGCGGAGCCGCGCCCGGAAAGCTAGTATTATATAATAACGTAATATAATCGTAATAGATCTTTGTCACCATACATGGACGCGCGATGATGTTGCAGAATTTTAAATTTGCCATGGTTTTATAATACTTTAATGAAATTTTACATCATGCAAACGGGTGTATCAAAGGATATAATCTTACCAACATTTAATTTAATTATTATTGGGCCTAATTGTGGTCATGTTTTACGCATAATATATACTACATTGTAGGCAACTAATTTGATGCCCTTTAAACCTATTAATAGAACAATCGTGTACTTTACAATTGCCATTTTAAGTGTTACATGTATGTACGTGTATCTTAAACCGTTCGACTGTATGTTTTGATTTGTTTTAATTTAACTGGATAAAAATATTTGCCAATATGCCTATACCTGTATGAGATTGTAATTGCAACTCTTGTTGATTGTGACCAGTTTTTATATGTATGTACATACATAACTGTGTGTCTACCATATCAGGGTAACATTAAGGATATTGGCTATAGTCTAAATTATAACAAGTTGACAATGATCACTAACCCTCTCAGGCGATTGTTTATATTCTGCTCTGTTGACATTTCAGGTTTGGATACATACTGGATGTATGATGCTGCCGCTCAAAAGCTGTTTGCTGTTTGCTGTTTGCCCGCCGCTGATTGCTTTCGTCTATTTTAACATGGTAAGTGTCAAAAGCAAATTTTTATATATAGTATAATATATTCTTAAGTCTTCTTTGGCCAAACAAAAATCCATTTACCAATGGAACAATCGATTTTATTGGTTCCATAATAGAAATAGGGGGGACCACCGTGTCTGTCCGTCTGACCTTTGAAGGGCAGCCATGTTTGGAACTGTAATGGGTAGCCGAAGTGAAATTTTCACAGAAGTCTCACCTCATGTGTCTGAAACGAAAATTGGCGATAAATTACCTACGTTAATAGCTTGCTAATACATTTTCAAACGCAGATTGGGTTGCTGAAACCTTCAAAAACTGACCGGTTTGTCAACACTGTTAACAAGTCAATTAACAATAACTAGCTAACAAATTGCCAAATGTCCATGTGGTATTATTAATCAAATTCATCTTATTGAGAACAACTAATGATTAAGTTATGTATAAGTGTTATATATTTTGATATAAGACTGTGTGTGTGTGTGTGTGTGTACATTTACATAATATTTACTTTTTGGGTGGAACTAAATTGACAGTTACAATTTTGTAAATTGCATAAGGATGATCGCATTGAAATATTTGATTGTTGAAAGGCTATTTGTTTTTCAATAATTATAATATGCACTGATCTCTATACTATACAATAATATATAACGTGATCCATCCTCCGCTCTTGTATTTATTCGCTTACAAATTATTTATTATAACCGTCATCTCGATATTCGAAACGTAGCTCGTCGTGTGCCCCCCGTAAATGTAAATAAGAAGCGTGTGCGATATCATTATTAATTCATCAGTTATACGTAACTATAACAATAGTTAAAAATTACCTACACGGTGGTGGAAGTGACCATTACAATTTGAACCACCGCGACATGTAAATTTGTAGCAAATAGAGATCAGCGTTGAAATGGTCAATCGGCGTTAGTAAGCAGCGGCTAAATTGTACAAGTGAAATTAATAGGGATGCGATATATATATTTTTTTCTTTTTTCTTCTCCTTAATGAGTGTAAAAAACAGGCAATTGTTTAATTTTCACAATTATTTAACACCAACCGACTAAAAGTTTTTTTTTTTTTTTTTTTTTTTTTTTTCTTTCCATTATTACACTTAAAAACAAGGCAATTGTTTAATTTTCACATTAATTAAAAAACCAACCGACAACAATTTTAATTGTTTTGTTTTTTTTTTTTTTTTTTTCCACAGTTACACTTAAAAACAGGCAACTGTTTAATTTTCACATTAATTATAAAGCAACCGAGAATACATTTCTTTTTTATTAATAATCACTATTTAAATACAAAAACAATATAAAAAAACCTCCCACGATATTTAGAGCCGCTAGCTGCTGATCAAAATTCGCACTGTGTGCTCTTTTAGTTATGAACCTGTTGTTTTAATTATTTGTGATAGTCTCGTTATCGGCATTCATCGATTGCGTAATATATTAATTAGGAAACGGGAAGGAAGGGTTGTTAAAGTAAACAAGTTCACTTTGTAAGGAGCCTTTATTTTGCTTATATTATTTTTTTGGCAAATTTTTTTTGTGTGTGCGCGTGTTTTTTTTTTTTATTATTTTATTTGTTTTTCCTTTTTTATATCCCTTTATAATTATTTAATTTAAATAATATTGTTAATTGAGGGATGTACAGATGAGAATTACGTAACTGAGAAAATACACCTTTGTACTTTGTGTGAGATTTTCATAGTAATTTTTTACTTTCTATTTTTTTTATCTGCATTCGTTGTTTATTCTATTTTTAACCCTTAATTACCAATTAAGATCTGGACAAATGATTGTACGTGGGTTAAGGAGTTATTGTTGTTACTTTATTTCGGTTTATTCGCCGCCTTAGTGCCGTATGAGGTGTTTCTCTTTGTTTGTTTTTTTTACCTATTATATTGTTTGTGAGTTTATTGTCTTCCTAATGATTATTAATTAGTTCCGGACGGGACAGTTGGGGTAAATTTGGAGAAAATTTGCAAAAGGTTGGTTTTGTTTAGTTTTTTCGCTGATGCTTATAGATGCCTGCTCCAGTATTGTAAATTATATATATATAGCTGTGTATATACGCGCATTTTACCTATAACGGTGTAGAGTTCAGCCTATTTGAGCGAAACGCCGGCGATCGGGTCGAGGGTTTAACACGTTTAAACTCATCGCATTACGTTCGTTTGCGGCGCGGGCGATGTAGGCATGAACTTTACATGTTAAATCGTCTCTCTGCCGGAGAGTATCTGTTCAAATTTTACCTGCAAGCCTCACGAACGAGAGTTTATATTTTATATATACATGTATATAAATAATACATGTATAAAAAAATATACAACTAACTGAATTCGTGTCGGTTTTGGGGGTATATATAACATTTGACATGTACAATCCGACTAAGAGAGAGAAAACGACGGTCCGCGCGCTGCCTATACGAGGTTAATCTTCGCATGTGTATATTGTATATGTACTGTTTACACTTTGTTGGTTTGGTTTCAGAGTTTTCTTATTGAAAACGACAAAACAGTAGAAACAGCAAAATTTGTTTGTTACATTTACAACTTTGCACATGTTAAGAGAACGCTTCAAACTGTGCGCCGAGACCAAGAATTTTATTGCGCTGTGTAGGTCGAGCCCTGCCATGTGTCGTCGTTCAGTTTCTGTACACGTTTGACGTCGATAATATACATGTACGAGTATATAATATAATATAATATACATGTACATGCATATTTCGTACCGTTTAAATGTACACGTAACTTAATGTTCAACAAAGTGTGGCTGTGGTTTCAAACGACCGTTTAAAAGGATACGACTCTCCCTTAGTACGTGCACACGATACAAGGTTGATTCTAGTCGTTCCGGTTTTCTTAAATCACTATACGAAAACATGTTGTAAATGTATATAATTCTATAGTGAATGTTAATATATATCATAAATATGATATATATATATATATGAAAAATTGAATTTACATTTTTGCTTTACCCACGAAACCTTCATGGGTTCACGCAACGTGTCTGTCTGTGCGTGCTAATGACGCTTACATTTTTATTAATGTAGCGGCAGCGCGAGCGACCACGTTGCGGAACCGTCGCGGAGTCTTCTACGCCGTCATCTCGTCGAGATCATGAAGATGGAGTGTGCTCCAAGTAAGTGTTTTCACCTTTTTCTCTATTATTATTATATTTGTATTTATTTATGTATTAAATTCATTATGTATATTGTATAATATGTTTATCTGTAGTTAGAATTTGTAGTTTTTTGTGTTATTATGTATAATTTATGTCGTATCGCAACGTTTGTTTCGCCGAAAACGCGTTCATAGCGAGAAATGTGTCGTTTCTCACTATAGTGTGTTGAATTCGGTCAACGTTGCGATACGAAAGCGCGGCTACATGTACGCGGTTATCGTACACGGACCGGGCGGTCCGAGCGTTTTCATCATGAAACGTTTCGACTCTCGTAATTCCGGGCGAAATCGTTGATGGCATCTCGATTTCGAAATGAATTTACAAGAGTGTCGAACGTCTTGGTTGCGAACGTTCAATTATGGACTGCTAGCAAAGTCTGTATATGTGACATGCACGCACGGTCGGGTGGCACTAGTGTGCGTGTGTGTGTGTATATGTGTATGGTGGTGCCTCACCGCACTCTAACACTATATATATATACACGCGTATAGCGCGTAATACATTTCCCGACTGCGCGGTTTGTTACCACCGCCACCTCGCCGCGATCGCGCTTTATTTAGTGTGAGAGCGAGTGAGAGATACGACAATAGACACACCTCCGGTGTTCTGGGTCTTTAACACGATCCTACCGAGGGCTGTCGTCGTAGATATTAATCTCATCACAACAACATGTGTGTGTGTGTGTGAGCTCCCTGGTTGATCCTGCCAGTAGTTATATGCTTGTCTCAAAGATTAAGCCATGCATGTCTCAGTGCAAGCCGTATTAAGGCGATACCGCGAATGGCTCAATATATCAGTTTTGGTTCCTTAGATCTTACTCAGTTACTTGGATAACTGTGGTAATTCTAGAGCTAATACATGCAATTAGAACTCTGACCAGTGATGGGATGAGTGCTTTTATTAGATCAAAACCAATCGACGGAGGGCCTCGCGTCCGAAGTCGTTAACTTTGATGAATCTGGATAACTTTTGCCGATCGCACGGTCTCGTACCGGCGACGCATCTTTCAAATGTCTGCCTTATCAACTTTCGATGGTAGTTTCTGCGACTACCATGGTTGTCACGGGTAACGGGGAATCAGGGTTCGATTCCGGAGAGGGAGCCTGAGAAACGGCTACCACATCCAAGGAAGGCAGCAGGCGCGCAAATTACCCACTCCCGGCACGGGGAGGTAGTGACGAAAAATAACGATACGGGACTCTTACGAGGCCTCGTAATCGGAATGAGTACACTTTAAATATTTTAACGAGGAACAATTGGAGGGCAAGTCTGGTGCCAGCAGCCGCGGTAATTCCAGCTCCAATAGCGTATACTAAAATTGTTGCGGTTAAAAAGCTCGTAGTTGCATTTGTGCGCCGCGCTGTCGGTGCACCGCACCCGCGGTGATACTGACACGTTTGCGGAGCATATCGTCGGTGAGCCGGCGGTAACACGCCGGTTCAATATCAAAATCCTATCGCGGTGCTCTTCAGTGAGTGTCGAGGTGGGCCGACAATTTTACTTTGAACAAATTAGAGTGCTCAAAGCGGGCTCAAAATGCTGCTTGAATATTTCGTGCATGGAATAATAGAATATGATCTCGGTTCTATTTTGTTGGTTTTCAGAACTCCGAGGTAATGATTAATAGGGATAACTGGGGGCATTCGTATTGCGACGTTAGAGGTGAAATTCTTGGATCGTCGCAAGACGAACATCAGCGAAAGCATTTGCCAAAGGTGTTTTCATCAATCAAGAACGAAAGTTAGAGGTTCGAAGGCGATTAGATACCGCCCTAGTTCTAACCGTAAATATGTCGTCTAGCAATCCGCCGACGTTACTACAATGGCTCGGCGGGCGGCTTCCGGGAAACCAAAGATTTTGGACTCCGGGGGGAGTATGGTTGCAAAGCTGAAACTTAAAGGAATTGACGGAAGGGCACCACCAGGAGTGGAGCCTGCGGCTTAATTTGACTCAACACGGGAAATCTCACCAGGCCCGGACACCGGAAGGATTGACAGATTAACAGCTCTTTCTTGATTCGGTGGGTGGTGGTGCATGGCCGTTCTTAGTTGGTGGAGCGATTTGTCTGGTTAATTCCGGTAACGAACGAGACTCTAGCCTGCTAAATAGGCGTCGTCATTTCGGTGTGCGTGATTCTGTCACGCAACTCACTGGCGACGTATTAAAATTCTTCTTAGAGGGACCGGCGGCTTCGAGCCGCACGAGATTGAGCAATAACAGGTCTGTGATGCCCTTAGATGTCCTGGGCCGCACGCGCGCTACACTGAAGGAATCAACATGTTCTCCCTGGCCTAGAGGCCCGGGCAACCCGTTGAAACTCCTTCGTGCTGGGGATTGGGGTTTGCAATTATCCCCCATAAACGAGGAATTCCTAGTAAGCGCGAGTCATAAGCTCGCGTTGATTACGTCCCTGCCCTTTGTACACACCGCCCGTCGCTACTACCGATTGAATGATTTAGTGAGGTCTTCGGACTGACACGCGGTGGCTTCACGGCCGTCGGCGTCGCTGGGAAGTTGACCAAACTTGATCATTTAGAGGAAGTAAAAGTCGTAACAAGGTTTCCGTAGGGGAACCTGCGGAAGGATCATTAACGTAATCGAGTGTAATACTTGTTACATAATCCATCCAAAGTTAACAACTGTGATAACTTCATAAGAGAATTTGGAATGCGCTCTCTGTTTTTTAACATTGTAGTGCGTCCTGTTCTCGCGTCGCGCGCTCTGAATGTCACTTTGACGATTAGAAATCCATAATCCGAGTCGTTCTTGTGCGCGCGTTCGTCAACATAATAAATCTAATGGTTTAGGATGTGAGAGGATGCGCGCTTCGCGGCGCTGCTCCTTTTTCGTTCTAAGATATATATATATATATTTATTTAAAAATACAAAATTGTACCATGGTAATAATTGAAAACTATTACCCTGGACGGTGGATCACTTGGCTCGCGGGTCGATGAAGAACGCAGTTAACTGCGCGTCATAGTGTGAACTGCAGGACACATTTGAACATCGACATTTCGAACGCACATTGCGGTCCATGGAGACACATCCAGGACCACTCCTGTCTGAGGGCCGGCTGCATAATAACAATAACCACACTGCGCGCGCGCGCGTTGTTACCGTGGATCGTTCTCGATTCGCGCGTACGCACGCGTGAGCATCTGACGGTTCTGTCGATATATTATATAATATATCTGCGGTCCGTTTAAAAATTATAACAAACACTAAAGAGTCTTAACCGCCTTTGTGCGCGCTTAGTGAACGCTTTGAATAAGAGTACGTTTTATTGAGCTCGATGCACGAACGGTTCCGTTTTTAGTGAGTAGGCGGACTCGACGTCCGAAGGGCGGTGCGACGTCGTGTAAAGAGCGCGTGAAAACGCGTCATCATTATACGACGTTGTGACGCCGACGGATATCGTGTCTGCCTCCATTTTATAACGTTGGCCTCAGATCAGGGAGGATCACCCGCCGAATTTAAGCATATTAGTAAGCGGAGGAAAAGAAACTAACCAGGATTTCCTTAGTAGCGGCGAGCGAACAGGAAATAGCCCAGCACTGAATCCCGTCGTTGTCACGGCGGCGGGAGATGTGGTGTTCGGGAGGTTCCGCTTTCTCGTCGTTGTCTTCTCCTGTCCAAGTTCGTCTTGAACGGGGCCGTTTTCCCGTAGAGGGTGCCAGGCCCGTAGCGACGGAGGACGGCGGCGAGAGGGACTCTCCTCAGAGTCGGGTTGCTTGAGAGTGCAGCCCTAAGTGGGTGGTAAACTCCATCTAAGGCTAAATATTACCGCGAGACCGATAGCGAACAAGTACCGTGAGGGAAAGTTGAAAAGAACTTTGAAGAGAGAGTTCAACAGTACGTGAAACCGTCCAGGGGTAAACCTGCGAAACTCGAATGAACGAACGGAGAGATTCATCGTCATTCCGCGGCGCACTTGCGCAAGTTGGATGTTCGGGGCCTCGGTCCCTTGCACCGCTCGCGTTAGTAGCGTCCGTGGACGGCGTGCACTTCTCTCTTAGTAATACATCGCGACCCGTTCGGTGTCGGTCTAAGTGCCTTTCGGGAGTCTTCGCCCCTCTCGCAGGAGTGTAGACCGTGAAGTGCACCGACCGGCCGCCGGACGGTATATTATACGAAACGCATACGCGCTCGCGCGCGTCCGGCCCGACGCAAGGCGTTGTCGTTATCTCTGCCCTGCCTTAGTGCGGACAGGGGTGCGGCGCACCTGTCGTCGCAGCCGTGCTGTCTCGGACTGTGTGCGTATCTGTCTGCGATGATTCAGTTTCGGGCACTCGCAGGACCCGTCTTGAAACACGGACCAAGGAGTCTAGCATGTGTGCGAGTCATTGAGATTCTATAAACTGAAAGGCGCAACGAAAGTGAAGGCGGTCGCTTGTCGACCGCTCAGGGAGGATGGCGCGCGGATCTCGGTCCGCCGCTCGCACTCCCGAGGCGTCTCGTTTCCAATTCGAGAATGTAGGCGCGCTCTGAGCACAGATGCTGGGACCCGAAAGATGGTGAACTATGCCTGGTCAGGTCGAAGTCAGGGGAAACCCTGATGGAGGACCGTAGCGATTCTGACGTGCAAATCGATCGTCGGAACTGGGTATAGGGGCGAAAGACTAATCGAACCATCTAGTAGCTGGTTCCGTCCGAAGTTTCCCTCAGGATAGCTGGCGTCGACTCGAACAGTCTCATCCGGTAAAGCGAATGATTAGAGGCATTGGGGCCGAAACGACCTCAACCTATTCTCAAACTTTAAATGGGTGAGAACTCCGGCTTACTCGAACGATGAAGCCGGAGATCTGATGACGGTGCCAAGTGGGCCAATTTTGGTAAGCAGAACTGGCGCTGTGGGATGAACCAAACGTAGTGTTAAGGCGCCTAAAAAACGCTCATGGGACACCATGAAAGGCGTTGGTCGCTCATGACAGCAGGACGGTGGCCATGGAAGTCGGAATCCGCTAAGGAGTGTGCAACGACTCACCTGCCGAAGCAACCAGCCCTGAAAATGGATGGCGCTGAAGCGTTTTGCCTATACACTACCGTTACCGGCATGTGCGATTAATTTTTTATAAATTTATCATTAAGCCGTAACGAGTAGGACGTGCGCGGCGGCGTGCGCAGAAGGGTCTGGGCGTGAGCCCGCCTGGAGCCACCGTCGGTGCAGATCTTGGTGGTAGTAGCAAATACTCCAGCGAGGCCCTGGAGGACTGACGTGGAGAAGGGTTTCGCGTGAACAGTAGTTGCTCGCGAGTCAGTCGATCCTAAGCTCAAGGAGAGATCTTATGTCGATGTGTTGTGTTTTCTTGTATAATTATATATGATAAATAACAACCTTTGAGCGAAAGGGAATCCGGTTCCTATTCCGGAACCCGGCAGCGGAACCGTTTCAATAATCGTTCCCTAGTTTTTTAAGCTAGTGTTCGACGGGGTAACCCAAAGTGGCCTGAAGACGCCGCCGAGAGGTCCGGGAAGAGTTTTCTTTTCTGCCTGAGCGTTCGAGTTCCATGGAATCCTATAGAAGGGAGATATGGTTCGGAACGCGAAGAGCACCGCATTTGCGGCGGTGTCCGGATACTCTCTGCGGACCTTGAAAATTCAGGTGAGGGATGTACGTGGAGATGTCGCGCCGGTTCGTACCCATATCCGCAGCAGGTCTCCAAGGTGAAGAGCCTCTAGTCGATAGAATAATGTAGGTAAGGGAAGTCGGCAAATTGGATCCGTAACTTCGGAATAAGGATTGGCTCTGAGGACCGGGGCGTGTCGGGTTTGGAAGGGAAGCGGATGCGGCCGGTGCCGGGCCTGGTCGATGCTCTCGCAAGGGGGCGGAAACTGGACCCGCGCTCCGGCCTTCCGCGGATCTTCCTAGCCGTAAGGCCGTGTCGGTTGCGTTTCGGCGTGATCGATGCGGTTCTGTACGACCGTCGTTCAACGGTCAGCTCAGAACTGGCACGGACAAGGGGAATCCGACTGTCTAATTAAAACAAAGCATTGCGATGGCCCTCGCGGGTGTTGACGCAATGTGATTTCTGCCCAGTGCTCTGAATGTCAACGTGAAGAAATTCAAGCAAGCGCGGGTAAACGGCGGGAGTAACTATGACTCTCTTTTAACTCGGGGCTTGTTCACCGACAACCACGAGGGTCTAACGATCGAAGAGTAGACAAGTTGCTCCTAGTGCGACTGACGTACCGCCTTGTTACCTCTACCGACGAGATGGAAAGACGCGCAGTCGACACTAGCAATGGGACCCAACACTCGGAATTATAGGGAAGTGTTGGGTTCAACTCCTACCCTTGGCCTGCACGTGGCGCCGCTGCTCATGACTGACAAGGGAGGGGGCCTCGATACCTGAACTAAAGCGGTGATGCGGCGTTGAGGGCTGCGTCCTGTGAAGTCCCCCAGGTATCAGGGTTCGAACGAAGGGGGGCGACTAAAACGATGTAGTTGTTTTAGTCAGCGCCAACGTCGCTATCGGTGGGCGACGTTGGCGCTTGAAGAAGACTTGTCCTCGGATTCCTTTGCCGCCTCGCGGGAAGGGTGCATCGCAGCCCGCACATCTTGGGCTGAATCTCGAGTGAGGTTCGGACGAAGGCGCCGAATAGGTCCAAATGGGTGCATAGCGCACCAAGTCTTTGTGTCGCTTCGGTGGGACCACCCTGGTGTCTTTTAGACGCCTAGACAAGAACACAAAGTCGAGACTGGACGAGTGGGTTGGCTGCTCACCGTCTGGTAAATTATGAATTGCCCAGGATATATACAGAGATACGTATAGTCCTACCTCCGGCCCCACCGTGGACCCGGAGGTGGCGACTCATAAACAAAAACGCCTAGGCGCTCAAACTGAGAGCCAAGATACCGGACATGACGCGGCACGAGAGCTAGGTTTTACCTGTTCTCAGTGTCAAAAAGCATTTAAAACCAAAATCGGTTTGGGAGTGCATACTAAGCGCGCCCATCCGATTGAAGCCAACGCAGGAGTGGCTCCTGCCCAGGAGAAGAGGCGATGGCGAGATGAGGAAGTGGCGCTGATGGCGCGCGCTGAGGCCAAAGTAATTGCGACACAGGGTTCTTGTGGCAATCAAGAGCTTATCAAGGAGTTGCCTGACTTCGGGCGCTCCTTGGAAGCGATAAAGGGAAAGAGACGAGCGGAGGCCTACAAGACTCTGGTGAGAAATTTTCTCGCCGAGCTTGAGGCCTCCAGGGGCGAGCCGTCCACCCTTAATAATACAACGCAATCATTGATACCAACTAACAATGAAAGCCCAATACCTGTGGCCGTACCTACGGAAGCCGAAGAGCCGTCATTAAGCGTCCCTCTCCAAGTCGAGTCCGGGGCCGAATCCTGGGATAAGTCTATGGTGGAGTGTACAGAACTCGATGAAGTTGTTGAAGGCCTTCTGAAGGCCGTTCAGCAGCGTAAGTCGAGGGCTCGAAGCTTCGCTAAGACCAAGAAAAGAAGTGGTACCACGAATGAAACAACAAGTACACGTGCTAAGCACGAAAATCTTACAACCAGACAGAAACGGAGAAAAGAGTACGCCCGGGTGCAGGAACTGTTCAAAAAGTGCCGTGGTCGCGCTGCTCGCGAGATTATCGACGGTCAGCATGGAGGTGTAAGACACAGCTTGCAGGAACTGGAATCCTATTGGAGGCCGGTTCTGGAGGCTGTGTCCCAAGCCCCCGGCCCCTCTGTTGATGCGCTCGAATCACTGGAAACGGAGATTCGAGCGCGGACAGAGGGTACTGCTGGCCTCGATTGCTCGCAGCTGTGGTCGCCGATAACCGTTGATGAGGTGAAAGCGACGCGCGTAGACCCGCACTCCGCTCCCGGGCCGGATGGTATCCGGCCCGCGGACTGGAATACAGTACCTGTTGAGACCAAGGCGAAACTTTTCACGAGCTGGTTGCTCAAAGGTGAGATACCCGAAAGACTGCGGCAATGTCGTACGATCTTTGTGCCCAAAAAGGATGTTCCTGCAGATCCAAGTGAATATCGGCCGATCTCGATCGCGTCGATACCACTCCGGCATCTGCACACGATCCTTGCGCGAAGATTGTTGGCTTGCTGTCCTCCCGACACGCGACAGCGCGGATTTATCTGCGCTGATGGCACCTTGGAAAACTCCGCTGTGCTTGACGCTGTGTTAGGAGATAGCAGGAAGAGGTTACGGGAGTGTCATGTGGCAGTGCTTGACTTTTCCAAGGCGTTCGACACGGTGTCGCATGCGGCACTGGTCGAATTGTTGAGGCGAAGGGGCCTGCCTGGGCAATTCTGTGACTATGTCGCTCGACTATACGAAACGGCAACCACCATCCTAGCCGTAGGCGATGATGCGAGCGACCCTGTTACAGTCGGACGGGGAGTCCGCCAAGGTGACCCGTTGTCGCCGTTGTTGTTCAGCATGGCGATGGACTTGGTCCTTGCAAACCTACCAAAGGACGTCGGCTATAGGCTAGAAAGAGAGCAAATCTCGGCTCTGGCCTATGCCGACGACCTAATCCTGCTTGCAGGATCGAGGGTCGGAATGCAGGCCTCCATTGACGCTGTTGGACACTTCGGACAGATGATGGGTCTGAAGCTTAACCATGCCAAGAGCTCCGTTCTCTCAATGGTGCCGGACGGGAAACAAAAGAAGGTGCATTACCTATCGACCCGTACTTTCAAAGTCGGGAAGAGATGGTTGAAGCAAGTCTCTTGTGTTGAACGATGGCGCTATCTGGGAGTAGATTTTCAGTCGACCGGATCTGCAACGATAGAGCAAGACATCTCTCAGGCCCTCACCAATATCCGTAGGGCCCCTCTCAAGCCGCAACAGCGGCTCGAGATTCTGAGAGATCACCTGATACCGCGATTTTTGCATGGCCTTGTGCTAGGCACTATCACGGATAACAGGTTGCGTATGCTCGACGTGCAGATTAGGAAGGCTGTTCGTGTTTGGCTCAGGCTTCCGGCAGATGTGCCAACGGCCTATTTTCATGCGAATATCAAGGATGGCGGCTTAGCGATCCCATCTCTGAGGTCCGTCGTTCCCGATCTCATTTTACGGAGGTTTGGGCGATTGGAATTCTCAGAATGGTCTGCTGCGAGAGCCGCTTCCAGATCCGAAAGGATCCAGAGAAAGCTAATATGGGCCGAAAAGCTATTTGCTAAACTTTCACATGAAGACCCGAAGACCGGTCTCAGATCTG
>CAWLAX010000013.1:27500-42500 GCA_963854805.1 Plagodis dolabraria
GTAATTATTTTTTTCTTCTATTTCAGGTAACAGCATGATGTCTGCATGAAAAAAAAATTGTGAAATCAAGTGAGTATAATCTTGACGTACCTAGTTAAGTTAGTCTACAAACTTGATAAATGTCACTTTTCAAATCAGTAATGTTAGCTAACCTAAGTTTTAAAACGAAAAATCTTGTCTAATTATTCTTGATTTGTCAGGTAAAATGAGCTAATCTAATTAAATTCGCTAACCAAACCTGCAAATAGTAATAATTCTAATAAGCAATCCTGTTATTTGCTTTTTTTTTGTCAAATTGCCTTTTTATTTGTCATAACCAAGCTAATTAAAGTTTAGAAATTAATAATTTTAGCTAACATACATAATTAGTCATATCTACCTAGTAAAAATATTGACATAAAAGAAGACTAGATTTGTCAAATTCAACTGAAAACATTGAATATTTTATCCAACCTAACCTTCCAAAACTTAATTAGGTAATGGGTATGGATAAATAGATGTCAAAATACCCTTACACACGATTTTCAAGTAAAACTTTTATATAAAAAAATCTAGTATCCCTAAAACTGATTATCAAAACCAAAACAATCACAGCAATTCGGACTGTTTTAGTCAAATGCGCAAGCATCAGCTAAAACTGATATCCAACATAACAGTTTATCATAGTTAATCTTGCTTTTACAAATTTTCGTTTAGTCTGGATTTGATTTGCAAATAATAAATTTAAAGTTGACATATCCAGTCAACTTAGTCCTAATTTGGTTAATCAGTGAAAAATATACAGATCCATAGGCATTAATATTTAAAAACAAGTAGAAATTTCTTAAAATGCTTTATATAATCTCATTCGGTAATATTCTAATTATGAAATGAAATACAGACTTTTATTGGCATATTTTATTTACATAATTCGTTAAAAATAGTAGTTTATGCAACTGTCATAAAAGAGGGTATTAAACACGAGTAGTGTAGTTTTATTGAAACGAGCCGCAGGCGAGTATCAAAATAAGATTACACGAGTGTTTTGATACCTAATTATATGCAGTTGCATACACTACTTCATTTAATCTCATGGCTATAGGTAGCTACGTTAAATAAAATGCAATCCAAAACCTCCTTGGTCGGGACACATTGTACTTTAGTAATAAAAAAAATGTCTTAAAGCATTGTTTTCTTAGGAGAATAATGCTTTAATTTAATTTTTTAATTTTCTTAAACAAGTATGTACATAAAGTATGCCAATAAAGGTCTCTATTTCATTTCATAATTAGAATATTACCGAACGAGATTATATAAATTAAAGCATTATTCTCCTAACAAAACAATGCTTTAAACATTTTTTTATTATTATTATTATTAAAGTACAATGTGTCCCGACCAAGGAGGTTTCAATTCAATTTAAGCACACATTATCTGTGGCATTAAAAGCATTATTCTCCTAACAAAACAATGCTTTAAGACATTTTTTTTTTATTACTAAAGTACAATGTGTCCCGACCAAGGAGGTTTTGTATTGCATTTGATTTAACGTAGCTACCTATAGCCATGAGATTAAATAAAGTAGTGTACGCAACTGCATATAATTAGGTATTAAAACACTCGTGTAATCTTATTTTGAAACTGGCCTGCGGCTCGTTTCAAAAAACTACACTACTCATGTTTTAATACCCTCTATTATATGACAGTTGCATAAACTACTATTATCGTTCCATTTAAATGAAGTAGGTAGTAATAAATAATAATGAACAAAGTGTATATTGTGCCGGTGGTGCTTTCGAGTACAGGAGTCATTCTAACAATTATTCAACTTGGCTAAATGTTGGCTGTTTCTATATTATATTGATCATTTTTCTATTTATCGTTGGTTCTTCACATATCACTGTTCGTTAGAAAACGGAATGAGTATGCGAAGAATGAAATTACGAGGCACTCTTTCAAAAACTTATCCACTAACATAAACCAAGTACTACATTAAAATAGAATAAGTAATTACCTACATAATTCCAATAATAATATTTCCATAATCTTATACTCTAAAATGAGCAATTCTCGTGTATATCGTATGCATGTATGTGCGGATATATATAATTGTATATTTTTCCTACCGAATTACATGAGGATCGGTTTAGGCACCTATAATAACACTAAAACCTACATAATGAATAGGAGTACGTGCTGAGTTGCTATTAGATTTTTAGTTCGTAGTATATAACCAAGTTTGCTAACGCTACTTTATGTTACCATCAATATTTACGGCAAATTCACACATTATTGTTACATATTATTTTCACTGTTAATATATGAAAAGTACAGTATATTACGTGACGAAGCGAATTTACAACAATCTCTGGAAATAGTCCGGGGCGACGGTAAAACTCACGTGACTGCCATTTTTTTACAAAGTAATTTACCAAAAAATTGTTGTGTTTATAAAAAAACCCTTATTAATTTCAACTTTTTATGATCAACGTGAAGTACATTTGGTACTGAACTTCTATTGAGCTATTTGGAAGCATTTGTACTTGTACTTGAGTCGTCAGAAAGTTTCCGATTCATGTTCACATTAATAAACAATTTGTGGTTATTAAAAACGTTTAATGCATGAGTTGAACTCGAATAGCTTATATTTTACAATTAATGATATTGGCGTTTTTGGATTTATGTAATGACCACACTGACTGGTTGTTTGCTCCGCGTCCGACTGAAGTGAACGTAAAGTACTCTTCTTATAGTTAAATTTGTTTAATGAATTTTGACTCTTTTCACTTTTATGTAAGTAACGACTTCAAATTTGGTGGTCTATCACTGCAACCTCTCAAGTCAAAATTTTTAACAAAATTAATTCAGATCTATAATATTTTGTTCTTTAGTTTAAATACGCGACAACTTAGAACAAGGTATTCCATACGTTGATTGTAAGAAATGATTGTCTTAAGCCGTAATTTTCTTAAATCATTCATTCTAACCAATACATTAATTTTCTTAATTGAAGATTTTGATATATTCAATCAATGGCGTGTGTTATTTTGAATGAATGCAGATTATATTGTTGTAAGTATATTAATATTTATTTGAAATTCAACTATACTCTGGTTTTTAATTCGAGATCAAAAATGTAAACAAAGGTGTTAACCGTGCAAAAAAATTACATGTACTTAGTAATTGTGCTAATTTTGCAAACGGATGAAGTATTTAACGTAAAATAAAAATATTTTATGCTATTATTTATTACATCTACGCATATATTCAAACTCAAAAAAAAATCTTGTTGTTGTTGAATTTCTTGTTATTGTTTTTGTTGTTTATAGTTGTTGTTAGAGTGTTGTGTTAAGTTTTTGTTTATTGTTACGAAATATTATTTTCGTAATATTGGAGGCTGGAGCCTCCGAAACTCAGCCTGAACCGGGCCCTTCAACAACAATTTTTTCTCCCGTTAAGAAACGGCCTCGCAAGTCTTTGAGTGCTTCCGAAAAGCTGATGGTGATGAACGCGTACAAGCACACATTTTTGGCGTGGCCCAAGGACGAGCATTGGTCATTAATGGAGTGTGCTAAGAAAACCGCTGACATGCTGGGGATATCGGCAGTTTCAGTCAGAAGGATTGTCAGCGAAAATAAAGGGCAGCGATGAGTTCTCTTCACCAAGAAAAACGGGACCAAAGGAGACATTTGTGAACAAATATGATGAATTCACTTTTCACGCTGTACGCCAGATCGTCCACCGTTTTTTTCAAGGCAACGAAATTCCTACTTTAGTAAAGGTAATTACTAATACTTTTGTACTTACTTCATTAAAATAATAAAAAGTATACCTATTCAAGCACAAGTCACAAAATCAAATGTTTTCAATAATGACATTTAAGCACAGTAAAAGATGTTAAATTTAATGTTAAATGTGCATACTTATTCGTACTATTTATTGTCAAATTTAGTAAAATATGTACATATTTCCACTGTAACAATATATTTCTTTTGCATTAGCTTGTCCTTAATCATTCAAATGTTCGCGGCCAGCTCATGGTGATCGAACGTGGATGCTCGCGTGTGTGCTTAATTTATAAACTGTATGCACATGGCTGAAAGGTTAAAAACGTTTTTATTTTCAGGTTCTACAAGTAGTCAATGATGAAGTTGATATACCTAATATGTCCAAAAGTACTCTACTCGTAAACGAAGTAAGACATTGTCTTGTGGCGCAGAAACTATTTGATATCGTTAAAAGAGCATCGTAGAAATGGAAAGTTTATATACTACCAAGATGAGACCTGGATAAATGAAGGTAATTATTTTGATAATTCGATATAATGCAATAACAATTAAATTTTTGTCTGCTGAGAGCAAGGGGAAAGAACTTATGAAATATATGAAAAGAATATGTAAATATATGAAAGTGGGCAAGCTTATTATCTATCAGACACGGTGTTCAACACTAGCCAGTATTGATATTTTATATGAAACAGTAACATTTTCCTGAACTGGAATCGAAAATGGAACCTCGCTTATTAATGTGATGTTCATGTACTAGCCACAACACTAGCCAGAAATGAAAACTAAACAAACTCTCAGTGTGATGAATAACTGATCACTAATCAAAGCTTTGTTGCTTCATATTGTGTGTTGACATGATCCGTCAACTATCCTTGAAGTTTTATTTACATAGTGAGATATATACTGTCTCGAATGTGCATAACCTGCAAAAAAGGGTTCAGTTGTGTTGAGATAACTTATTTTTGTTTCAGGTCACACTGTAAAAAAAACCTGGGTAGATACAGAAATCAAATCGAGCAGGCAGGCGTTTTTGGAGGGGCTAACAATGGGGCTAAAAGCCCCAACAGGCAAGGGAAGGCGACTTATAATTAGTCATATAGGAAGCGAAGAAGGATTTCTCGAAGGCGGCCTTCTCATGTTTGATTCAAAGAGCAATAATGATGATTACCACCAAGACATGAATGCGCAATGTTTTGAACAATGGGTAGAAACAATTTTATCAAAACTAAAGTATTAGTTATAGACAATGCACCCTATCACAGCCGGAAATGTGAAAAAAATCCAAATACTGCCTGGAGAAAAGGTAATATTCAGGAATGGTTAAGTTCAAAGAACATTGTATATGACCATTCAATGGTAAAAGCACAATTATTGGAAATAGTTAAGGCACATAAAGCACAATACAATAAGTATGTCGTGGATGAGTTGGCAGCCCAGTATGGTGTCACTATACAACGACTACCCCCTTACCATTGCGAGCTTAACCCAATAGAGCTGGTATGGGCACAGGCAAAAGGTTATGTGGCACGTAACAATAAAACATTCAAAATGAATGAAGTGAAAAAATTGTTTGAAGACGGATTGAAAGAGGTGACACCAGAAAAATGGGTCGAATGCATCAACCACACTATAAAAATTGAAGACAAAATGTGCCAGCTTGACCATATAATCGATGACGTAACAGAAAGGTTTATTATTAATGTAAACGACTCAAGCTCAGAATCAAGACTTTGATATTCGGCATAATTAATATGGAAATAGCTTATCCATAGCAGCATTTGCAGGACCTTATGGCCAGGAATGGAAGGATTATAGCATATAGGTGGCCCTTCTAAGGCGCAAAGAGAAAGTTTCATAGACATAAATGAGTATAGAAAAATACAAGGTCTTGATGTGTAAACTTGTATACATTTATATTATGTAAGCAGAATAGTTTGGTTGTACGTAAAACTAATAATTTTTCTTTTGTTGATATGAGAATCGCACATTTTGTATGTTTTTATTTTAAAATTCCCAATTTGTAAAAACAAATCGAGGTAAATATGTGCTACCTCGTTTTTTTATAAATTGGATTTGTTAACATCACAGATCTTGTATTTTTATATCATGAATTTGGCATTGTAAAAATACTCTTATCTACTGAGGTCTGAGTTGCCACTCTCAAGCATACTCTAGCTTCTTCCCCTGCAATAGGATAGACTAAGCATGCGCATAGTGAATCTACAGAATGTAAGAATGTCTCTGCTGAAAAATAAATGTATCAAATATTAATATTGTGTTTTCATTACAACCCTTATCATGTTTGGTAAAGTTGGCATTTGAGCTTTTAGTAAAGTTTAAATTATACTACAACACAATTCATTTGGACAATATACCAACAATACTTGCTTAAGTTACAAAATAACATTTTACTACAGCACCAATAAAACTATGACTTTAAAATTAGAAAGTTAAATAAAAATTATAAAATTTACTTGTAAGTTAGTGAATTAATATTTGGAAGTTAATAATTATGAACACAGGTAGTATAGCTATGTGACTCTAAATTCACTAAATATCACCTGTATACTGTTCGTTACCCAGCTATGGCCCAGTAATGGTTAGATTAGCAGTTTACTGAACTTGAGCTCACATGGTTGAGGGAAGGTATGTACATACTTTTACATGATAAACTACTTAATTCAAGGCATAGGCCTAAACTCTTAGTTATTATCGTCACAAATTTAATCCAAGTAACTATTGGAAATAATAATGATTCCTGTAGGTATGGTTTAAGCTATTGCATATATTATATCACATTGCTCGGAGCAGATTTTCATATGCAATAGGGAATAGCAAACTTTAATAGGTAATTCCTATTAGTATTCTGTAGGTACTTGTAATCCTTCATAGGACAAGGAGTTTTATTTTTTTTATTTCCTTGTCATTGCTTAGCACCAAAGAAAATAGCTGTTATTTTTCTATGCTTATTAATTATTTTGCGTTGATAAAGGATTTGATTTTTTGCAGAGGAAGTTGATAAAGGACAATTATTTTCAACATAGCGTTTGTGTTCGTCACCAGCAGATAACAAACAGGTCTTCATACCGACGCTGTGTTTATTGGAGACACATAACATGGCTTTTTACATTGAAATATTGAGAACTGATTACGACAATCGAATCTAAACTAATTGAAAAATTACTCCGTCATATTTAAATGTTAAAATTTAACTTAAATATTTTGAACGTTGAAATTAGCCTTGCGTACGGTAGTATTAGATACCATATTTATTTATAAAAAGAAAGACCTACGATAAAATACAAAAGAACATTTGTTATTAGAAAGAATTTTACACAAGAATAGCCTACAATTATTGTATGTTTGCGTAGTGCAGGTGGGACAATAAAAATAGTAGGTAAGGCATGAACAATGATAACATAATACAATGTAGGTAAGTAGTGGGTAGGAAGTGCATACTAGTAACTCACAAAACTGGTCCGGTTAGTTTTATGTTATAAGTTGACTCCTTCATATTGTGTCCAACTTGCACTTAACCCACCCAACATGAAATCTCGTAAAGACAGTGACGAATTGAGCCAATAACCTAATTTTTTGGAAGTCTGTTAAAGAGGTATTTGATCCTTTGGCATCCGCGATATGCAAGTTGTCTGGAAAGATACTTTTATAACATAGTGTATAAAATGTGCTACATATATATATGTGTTAAAAAAACATTGAAGATTTAATTTATTTATTATACCTATTGTCACATATTTAGAGCTTGAAATGACACAATTGGCAATATTAAAGAGTATATTGGCTGTGTGTATCATCGCGTTTAACGACGAAGTGACATTTCAAGTGAAGATTGAAAATCTACTGTAATTTTGAAGAAAATTATTTTTTTTTACTGTCGGACGTAAAAAATATGTATAGAGCGCGTCAATTATTATTATTGTTCAGTCGTACAACGCAAATTAACTTCAAAGGTTGGTAAATACTGTATAATACGCAGTAGATTTGACTTTGGTGAAATTAAAACAATAGTTTATTATTCTCCTCTCTGATATTGCATTACGTCAAACCTCGTTTAAATGCAGTGGTTATAAAAATGGTTTGTTGAAAAGTGATTTCGGACAGTTGAATATTGTTTATGGAAATGGTGATTTTTACACACTTAGGAAACGTGGCCGTTAGATAGTGCATACTTGCCAGCACCCGGGAAGTGAACAGACTCAGGGTATATTACCGTGAGGACTAGAGCTTGACTCTATTCATCTACTGTTATTACTACTACATTTAAAACTAATATAATAGTTACGAGGTACCCCCCGCAGCGTTGTTGATAATATATTATAATACGAGTATATAAACTATTGCAGGACACGGCGGCGGCGCGATTGCGGCGGTTGTGGTGAGACGGGCGCTTTCATCGCTGACACTCGGCACGCGGGGGTGGTGGTGGTTGTGCTGGTGCTGGTGCTGGTGCTGGTGCTGGTGCTGGTGCTGGTGCTGGTGCTGGTGCTGCTGGTGGCACAGTGGAGGGGTCGGTTGGGTTTCCAAGCGTGCGTAGGTGAAGATACGAAAAAAAGAAACGAGGTAAATAAGCATATATCATGTTATATTTCATATATTTGTTTATAATATGACCACAATCTCAAATGATATGTATAAGCGATAATGCGGTAGTATGGATGGTTTTTTTTTTTTTAAACGGGTGCTGGCTCATAACGGGTACTACACAGCCGGAACACACAACAATGTGGCGCTAATTTCAATTAATTTTTCTTATTCACTGAATTGAGTGTAAAAGTTGTTTTTGAGCTAGGCTGTATTGCTTAATAACAAGTACTGCACTGATGAAATTTTTTGTTGAACTCCGCACTGATATATTATTATTGACGCAATCAAGATATCATAAAAATAATCATTATTATAATGCTTAGTATATATGTACAAGTAACACAGTCAAATAGAAATGCACCCGTCGAATAAGTCTCAATAAAAATTACAGCTGACGCATATATAGGCGCTAGTATCAATATAACTGGTTCAAAATATATATTATATAATAATAACACAAGAACACATTTATTTACTTGTCCCCTTGAACAAACGACAATTTTATTATATGATATGTTTGACCAATATACGCGGTGTTATTGTTCATATATTCACTCAGATAAAAACCACTGAACTGACTTCGATCGAATCTTCACATTGTTATAGCTGATGTGTAGGTAATAACTGTAGTTTAATTTTGATAAGCCAAAATTATATAATCGATTCCTTTATAAAACAGATTTAAAATGTATATGGAATAACGATAAATTGATCACATCATCATGTAGAAAAACACATTTCAATCTCGTGTGAAGGTATTTTAGACAATATTTTAACGATAATATTTATTTAAAATGTGTACAATTATTGATGGAACTGTTTTGTCTCGCATTTTGAATATTTCATATAAAAGTAAGTAATTTGATTTCCACAAAGAATACTATACGAAATTAAAATGAACCACCAATTGATCTCATTATTATGTAGAAAAACACATTTCATTCTCGTGTCAAAGATTTCATTATTTTAACTATAATATTTATTTAAAATGTGTTCAATTGATGGAACTGTTTGGACTCGCATTTTGAATATTTCATTTAAAAGTAATTCATTTGATTTCCACAAAGAAAGATGACATTCGAAAGTGGACGCTCGTTCGGTGCGGAGCTCTGGTTCAGTCAAGATGTAGTATTGCCATTGTTTTACCTGAACATTTTTTAACTTCAGTGCAGTGATGAAGTGTTTAATTCGTAAAATGTTTACTGATTTTGCTCCGCCGAAACAATTTCAGGCGTGGACCGATCGGTATGTTGCGCTCGTGTCGCCACGGTCGTCGGTTACAGCGCAGCGCCGCCAGCGGAACCTGAATATCTACCCACTAATCACATTTTAAACTAAAAGGTTGGTAAAAATATATAATTATCTGCTAAGGTGTAATTATTGTTATAGTTTATTTAGAACACGTGTAATCTTTGATTAAATACAATGCAATATATATTCGATTCGTGATATTAGGGGGTTATTATTAGCGGGTGTAGTCGTAGGCCGACACCATTCGACACCTATATATAATTCGCGGTCAGGAATAGTATTTTGAATCCATGATAGCTATGCATAATTGACAGTGCAATATAAGCCTTGCTTACATCGTCACGCTAACAATGCTAGCCGTATATTCTATGACATATTTTATTATCTTGTGGACTGTGGATGGACAGATCTTTAGATAAAACACACCAAGCTAGGGTGAAACTTTCTTCTAAATATATATTATTATAATAACTCAAAGGTGACTGACTGACTGACTGATATAGTGATTTATCAACGCACAGCCCAAACCACTGGACGGATCGGGCTGAAATTTGGCACGCAGGTAGATGTTATGTTATGACGTAGGCATCCCGCTAAGAAAGGATTTTGATTAATTCTAACCCCCCAAAGGGGGTATCGATAAAATAGGGGATGAAAGTTTGTATGAAACTTTGTCAATTTTAAACCGCTCGGGCTGAGACTTTGCATGCATAAAGCCACTATGACGTGTAGGCATCCCCTAAGAATGGATTTTGAGATGCAGGCTATATAAGATTAGTAACTTTTTAGTTTAAAATGTACGAGCGCCATCTACATTGAGTTATTTTGGAGAGAACTTTGAATTAACCATTTTTGTTCATAGTGCATAGATAATATATATATCTAGCGGATTATAATAATAATACATGTTAGTATAATCAGTACTAATATTATAAATGCGAAAGTAAGTCTGTCTGTCTGTCTGTCTGTCTGTTACGCTTTCACGCCAAAACTACTGGACCGATTTGAATGAAATTTGGTATGGAGATAGTTTGAGACCCGGGAAAAAACATAGGATAGTTTTTATCCGACTGCGCAAAAAGAGGTTCATGTTTTCGCGCGATAACCGGCATACGCGCGGGCGGAGCCGCGCCCGGAAAGCTAGTATTATATAATAACGTAATATAATCGTAATAGATCTTTGTCACCATACATGGACGCGCGATGATGTTGCAGAATTTTAAATTTGCCATGGTTTTATAATACTTTAATGAAATTTTACATCATGCAAACGGGTGTATCAAAGGATATAATCTTACCAACATTTAATTTAATTATTATTGGGCCTAATTGTGGTCATGTTTTACGCATAATATATACTACATTGTAGGCAACTAATTTGATGCCCTTTAAACCTATTAATAGAACAATCGTGTACTTTACAATTGCCATTTTAAGTGTTACATGTATGTACGTGTATCTTAAACCGTTCGACTGTATGTTTTGATTTGTTTTAATTTAACTGGATAAAAATATTTGCCAATATGCCTATACCTGTATGAGATTGTAATTGCAACTCTTGTTGATTGTGACCAGTTTTTATATGTATGTACATACATAACTGTGTGTCTACCATATCAGGGTAACATTAAGGATATTGGCTATAGTCTAAATTATAACAAGTTGACAATGATCACTAACCCTCTCAGGCGATTGTTTATATTCTGCTCTGTTGACATTTCAGGTTTGGATACATACTGGATGTATGATGCTGCCGCTCAAAAGCTGTTTGCTGTTTGCTGTTTGCCCGCCGCTGATTGCTTTCGTCTATTTTAACATGGTAAGTGTCAAAAGCAAATTTTTATATATAGTATAATATATTCTTAAGTCTTCTTTGGCCAAACAAAAATCCATTTACCAATGGAACAATCGATTTTATTGGTTCCATAATAGAAATAGGGGGGACCACCGTGTCTGTCCGTCTGACCTTTGAAGGGCAGCCATGTTTGGAACTGTAATGGGTAGCCGAAGTGAAATTTTCACAGAAGTCTCACCTCATGTGTCTGAAACGAAAATTGGCGATAAATTACCTACGTTAATAGCTTGCTAATACATTTTCAAACGCAGATTGGGTTGCTGAAACCTTCAAAAACTGACCGGTTTGTCAACACTGTTAACAAGTCAATTAACAATAACTAGCTAACAAATTGCCAAATGTCCATGTGGTATTATTAATCAAATTCATCTTATTGAGAACAACTAATGATTAAGTTATGTATAAGTGTTATATATTTTGATATAAGACTGTGTGTGTGTGTGTGTGTGTACATTTACATAATATTTACTTTTTGGGTGGAACTAAATTGACAGTTACAATTTTGTAAATTGCATAAGGATGATCGCATTGAAATATTTGATTGTTGAAAGGCTATTTGTTTTTCAATAATTATAATATGCACTGATCTCTATACTATACAATAATATATAACGTGATCCATCCTCCGCTCTTGTATTTATTCGCTTACAAATTATTTATTATAACCGTCATCTCGATATTCGAAACGTAGCTCGTCGTGTGCCCCCCGTAAATGTAAATAAGAAGCGTGTGCGATATCATTATTAATTCATCAGTTATACGTAACTATAACAATAGTTAAAAATTACCTACACGGTGGTGGAAGTGACCATTACAATTTGAACCACCGCGACATGTAAATTTGTAGCAAATAGAGATCAGCGTTGAAATGGTCAATCGGCGTTAGTAAGCAGCGGCTAAATTGTACAAGTGAAATTAATAGGGATGCGATATATATATTTTTTTCTTTTTTCTTCTCCTTAATGAGTGTAAAAAACAGGCAATTGTTTAATTTTCACAATTATTTAACACCAACCGACTAAAAGTTTTTTTTTTTTTTTTTTTTTTTTTTTTCTTTCCATTATTACACTTAAAAACAAGGCAATTGTTTAATTTTCACATTAATTAAAAAACCAACCGACAACAATTTTAATTGTTTTGTTTTTTTTTTTTTTTTTTTCCACAGTTACACTTAAAAACAGGCAACTGTTTAATTTTCACATTAATTATAAAGCAACCGAGAATACATTTCTTTTTTATTAATAATCACTATTTAAATACAAAAACAATATAAAAAAACCTCCCACGATATTTAGAGCCGCTAGCTGCTGATCAAAATTCGCACTGTGTGCTCTTTTAGTTATGAACCTGTTGTTTTAATTATTTGTGATAGTCTCGTTATCGGCATTCATCGATTGCGTAATATATTAATTAGGAAACGGGAAGGAAGGGTTGTTAAAGTAAACAAGTTCACTTTGTAAGGAGCCTTTATTTTGCTTATATTATTTTTTTGGCAAATTTTTTTTGTGTGTGCGCGTGTTTTTTTTTTTTATTATTTTATTTGTTTTTCCTTTTTTATATCCCTTTATAATTATTTAATTTAAATAATATTGTTAATTGAGGGATGTACAGATGAGAATTACGTAACTGAGAAAATACACCTTTGTACTTTGTGTGAGATTTTCATAGTAATTTTTTACTTTCTATTTTTTTTATCTGCATTCGTTGTTTATTCTATTTTTAACCCTTAATTACCAATTAAGATCTGGACAAATGATTGTACGTGGGTTAAGGAGTTATTGTTGTTACTTTATTTCGGTTTATTCGCCGCCTTAGTGCCGTATGAGGTGTTTCTCTTTGTTTGTTTTTTTTACCTATTATATTGTTTGTGAGTTTATTGTCTTCCTAATGATTATTAATTAGTTCCGGACGGGACAGTTGGGGTAAATTTGGAGAAAATTTGCAAAAGGTTGGTTTTGTTTAGTTTTTTCGCTGATGCTTATAGATGCCTGCTCCAGTATTGTAAATTATATATATATAGCTGTGTATATACGCGCATTTTACCTATAACGGTGTAGAGTTCAGCCTATTTGAGCGAAACGCCGGCGATCGGGTCGAGGGTTTAACACGTTTAAACTCATCGCATTACGTTCGTTTGCGGCGCGGGCGATGTAGGCATGAACTTTACATGTTAAATCGTCTCTCTGCCGGAGAGTATCTGTTCAAATTTTACCTGCAAGCCTCACGAACGAGAGTTTATATTTTATATATACATGTATATAAATAATACATGTATAAAAAAATATACAACTAACTGAATTCGTGTCGGTTTTGGGGGTATATATAACATTTGACATGTACAATCCGACTAAGAGAGAGAAAACGACGGTCCGCGCGCTGCCTATACGAGGTTAATCTTCGCATGTGTATATTGTATATGTACTGTTTACACTTTGTTGGTTTGGTTTCAGAGTTTTCTTATTGAAAACGACAAAACAGTAGAAACAGCAAAATTTGTTTGTTACATTTACAACTTTGCACATGTTAAGAGAACGCTTCAAACTGTGCGCCGAGACCAAGAATTTTATTGCGCTGTGTAGGTCGAGCCCTGCCATGTGTCGTCGTTCAGTTTCTGTACACGTTTGACGTCGATAATATACATGTACGAGTATATAATATAATATAATATACATGTACATGCATATTTCGTACCGTTTAAATGTACACGTAACTTAATGTTCAACAAAGTGTGGCTGTGGTTTCAAACGACCGTTTAAAAGGATACGACTCTCCCTTAGTACGTGCACACGATACAAGGTTGATTCTAGTCGTTCCGGTTTTCTTAAATCACTATACGAAAACATGTTGTAAATGTATATAATTCTATAGTGAATGTTAATATATATCATAAATATGATATATATATATATATGAAAAATTGAATTTACATTTTTGCTTTACCCACGAAACCTTCATGGGTTCACGCAACGTGTCTGTCTGTGCGTGCTAATGACGCTTACATTTTTATTAATGTAGCGGCAGCGCGAGCGACCACGTTGCGGAACCGTCGCGGAGTCTTCTACGCCGTCATCTCGTCGAGATCATGAAGATGGAGTGTGCTCCAAGTAAGTGTTTTCACCTTTTTCTCTATTATTATTATATTTGTATTTATTTATGTATTAAATTCATTATGTATATTGTATAATATGTTTATCTGTAGTTAGAATTTGTAGTTTTTTGTGTTATTATGTATAATTTATGTCGTATCGCAACGTTTGTTTCGCCGAAAACGCGTTCATAGCGAGAAATGTGTCGTTTCTCACTATAGTGTGTTGAATTCGGTCAACGTTGCGATACGAAAGCGCGGCTACATGTACGCGGTTATCGTACACGGACCGGGCGGTCCGAGCGTTTTCATCATGAAACGTTTCGACTCTCGTAATTCCGGGCGAAATCGTTGATGGCATCTCGATTTCGAAATGAATTTACAAGAGTGTCGAACGTCTTGGTTGCGAACGTTCAATTATGGACTGCTAGCAAAGT
>CAWLAX010000013.1:47500-67500 GCA_963854805.1 Plagodis dolabraria
TCGTTAAAAATAGTAGTTTATGCAACTGTCATAAAAGAGGGTATTAAACACGAGTAGTGTAGTTTTATTGAAACGAGCCGCAGGCGAGTATCAAAATAAGATTACACGAGTGTTTTGATACCTAATTATATGCAGTTGCATACACTACTTCATTTAATCTCATGGCTATAGGTAGCTACGTTAAATAAAATGCAATCCAAAACCTCCTTGGTCGGGACACATTGTACTTTAGTAATAAAAAAAATGTCTTAAAGCATTGTTGTCTTAGGAGAATAATGCTTTAATTTAATTTTTTAATTTTCTTAAACAAGTATGTACATAAAGTATGCCAATAAAGGTCTCTATTTCATTTCATAATTAGAATATTACCGAACGAGATTATATAAATTAAAGCATTATTCTCCTAACAAAACAATGCTTTAAACATTTTTTTATTATTATTATTATTAAAGTACAATGTGTCCCGACCAAGGAGGTTTCAATTCAATTTAAGCACACATTATCTGTGGCATTAAAAGCATTATTCTCCTAACAAAACAATGCTTTAAGACATTTTTTTTTTATTACTAAAGTACAATGTGTCCCGACCAAGGAGGTTTTGTATTGCATTTGATTTAACGTAGCTACCTATAGCCATGAGATTAAATAAAGTAGTGTACGCAACTGCATATAATTAGGTATTAAAACACTCGTGTAATCTTATTTTGAAACTGGCCTGCGGCTCGTTTCAAAAAACTACACTACTCATGTTTTAATACCCTCTATTATATGACAGTTGCATAAACTACTATTATCGTTCCATTTAAATGAAGTAGGTAGTAATAAATAATAATGAACAAAGTGTATATTGTGCCGGTGGTGCTTTCGAGTACAGGAGTCATTCTAACAATTATTCAACTTGGCTAAATGTTGGCTGTTTCTATATTATATTGATCATTTTTCTATTTATCGTTGGTTCTTCACATATCACTGTTCGTTAGAAAACGGAATGAGTATGCGAAGAATGAAATTACGAGGCACTCTTTCAAAAACTTATCCACTAACATAAACCAAGTACTACATTAAAATAGAATAAGTAATTACCTACATAATTCCAATAATAATATTTCCATAATCTTATACTCTAAAATGAGCAATTCTCGTGTATATCGTATGCATGTATGTGCGGATATATATAATTGTATATTTTTCCTACCGAATTACATGAGGATCGGTTTAGGCACCTATAATAACACTAAAACCTACATAATGAATAGGAGTACGTGCTGAGTTGCTATTAGATTTTTAGTTCGTAGTATATAACCAAGTTTGCTAACGCTACTTTATGTTACCATCAATATTTACGGCAAATTCACACATTATTGTTACATATTATTTTCACTGTTAATATATGAAAAGTACAGTATATTACGTGACGAAGCGAATTTACAACAATCTCTGGAAATAGTCCGGGGCGACGGTAAAACTCACGTGACTGCCATTTTTTTACAAAGTAATTTACCAAAAAATTGTTGTGTTTATAAAAAAACCCTTATTAATTTCAACTTTTTATGATCAACGTGAAGTACATTTGGTACTGAACTTCTATTGAGCTATTTGGAAGCATTTGTACTTGTACTTGAGTCGTCAGAAAGTTTCCGATTCATGTTCACATTAATAAACAATTTGTGGTTATTAAAAACGTTTAATGCATGAGTTGAACTCGAATAGCTTATATTTTACAATTAATGATATTGGCGTTTTTGGATTTATGTAATGACCACACTGACTGGTTGTTTGCTCCGCGTCCGACTGAAGTGAACGTAAAGTACTCTTCTTATAGTTAAATTTGTTTAATGAATTTTGACTCTTTTCACTTTTATGTAAGTAACGACTTCAAATTTGGTGGTCTATCACTGCAACCTCTCAAGTCAAAATTTTTAACAAAATTAATTCAGATCTATAATATTTTGTTCTTTAGTTTAAATACGCGACAACTTAGAACAAGGTATTCCATACGTTGATTGTAAGAAATGATTGTCTTAAGCCGTAATTTTCTTAAATCATTCATTCTAACCAATACATTAATTTTCTTAATTGAAGATTTTGATATATTCAATCAATGGCGTGTGTTATTTTGAATGAATGCAGATTATATTGTTGTAAGTATATTAATATTTATTTGAAATTCAACTATACTCTGGTTTTTAATTCGAGATCAAAAATGTAAACAAAGGTGTTAACCGTGCAAAAAAATTACATGTACTTAGTAATTGTGCTAATTTTGCAAACGGATGAAGTATTTAACGTAAAATAAAAATATTTTATGCTATTATTTATTACATCTACGCATATATTCAAACTCAAAAAAAAATCTTGTTGTTGTTGAATTTCTTGTTATTGTTTTTGTTGTTTATAGTTGTTGTTAGAGTGTTGTGTTAAGTTTTTGTTTATTGTTACGAAATATTATTTTCGTAATATTGGAGGCTGGAGCCTCCGAAACTCAGCCTGAACCGGGCCCTTCAACAACAATTTTTTCTCCCGTTAAGAAACGGCCTCGCAAGTCTTTGAGTGCTTCCGAAAAGCTGATGGTGATGAACGCGTACAAGCACACATTTTTGGCGTGGCCCAAGGACGAGCATTGGTCATTAATGGAGTGTGCTAAGAAAACCGCTGACATGCTGGGGATATCGGCAGTTTCAGTCAGAAGGATTGTCAGCGAAAATAAAGGGCAGCGATGAGTTCTCTTCACCAAGAAAAACGGGACCAAAGGAGACATTTGTGAACAAATATGATGAATTCACTTTTCACGCTGTACGCCAGATCGTCCACCGTTTTTTTCAAGGCAACGAAATTCCTACTTTAGTAAAGGTAATTACTAATACTTTTGTACTTACTTCATTAAAATAATAAAAAGTATACCTATTCAAGCACAAGTCACAAAATCAAATGTTTTCAATAATGACATTTAAGCACAGTAAAAGATGTTAAATTTAATGTTAAATGTGCATACTTATTCGTACTATTTATTGTCAAATTTAGTAAAATATGTACATATTTCCACTGTAACAATATATTTCTTTTGCATTAGCTTGTCCTTAATCATTCAAATGTTCGCGGCCAGCTCATGGTGATCGAACGTGGATGCTCGCGTGTGTGCTTAATTTATAAACTGTATGCACATGGCTGAAAGGTTAAAAACGTTTTTATTTTCAGGTTCTACAAGTAGTCAATGATGAAGTGAATAACAATTAAATTTTTGTCTGCTGAGAGCAAGGGGAAAGAACTTATGAAATATATGAAAAGAATATGTAAATATATGAAAGTGGGCAAGCTTATTATCTATCAGACACGGTGTTCAACACTAGCCAGTATTGATATTTTATATGAAACAGTAACATTTTCCTGAACTGGAATCGAAAATGGAACCTCGCTTATTAATGTGATGATCATGTACTAGCCACAACACTAGCCAGAAATGAAAACTAAACAAACTCTCAGTGTGATGAATAACTGATCACTAATCAAAGCTTTGTTGCTTCATATTGTGTGTTGACATGATCCGTCAACTATCCTTGAAGTTTTATTTACATAGTGAGATATATACTGTCTCGAATGTGCATAACCTGCAAAAAAGGGTTCAGTTGTGTTGAGATAACTTATTTTTGTTTCAGGTCACACTGTAAAAAAAACCTGGGTAGATACAGAAATCAAATCGAGCAGGCAGGCGTTTTTGGAGGGGCTAACAATGGGGCTAAAAGCCCCAACAGGCAAGGGAAGGCGACTTATAATTAGTCATATAGGAAGCGAAGAAGGATTTCTCGAAGGCGGCCTTCTCATGTTTGATTCAAAGAGCAATAATGATGATTACCACCAAGACATGAATGCGCAATGTTTTGAACAATGGGTAGAAACAATTTTATCAAAACTAAAGTATTAGTTATAGACAATGCACCCTATCACAGCCGGAAATGTGAAAAAAATCCAAATACTGCCTGGAGAAAAGGTAATATTCAGGAATGGTTAAGTTCAAAGAACATTGTATATGACCATTCAATGGTAAAAGCACAATTATTGGAAATAGTTAAGGCACATAAAGCACAATACAATAAGTATGTCGTGGATGAGTTGGCAGCCCAGTATGGTGTCACTATACAACGACTACCCCCTTACCATTGCGAGCTTAACCCAATAGAGCTGGTATGGGCACAGGCAAAAGGTTATGTGGCACGTAACAATAAAACATTCAAAATGAATGAAGTGAAAAAATTGTTTGAAGACGGATTGAAAGAGGTGACACCAGAAAAATGGGTCGAATGCATCAACCACACTATAAAAATTGAAGACAAAATGTGCCAGCTTGACCATATAATCGATGACGTAACAGAAAGGTTTATTATTAATGTAAACGACTCAAGCTCAGAATCAAGACTTTGATATTCGGCATAATTAATATGGAAATAGCTTATCCATAGCAGCATTTGCAGGACCTTATGGCCAGGAATGGAAGGATTATAGCATATAGGTGGCCCTTCTAAGGCGCAAAGAGAAAGTTTCATAGACATAAATGAGTATAGAAAAATACAAGGTCTTGATGTGTAAACTTGTATACATTTATATTATGTAAGCAGAATAGTTTGGTTGTACGTAAAACTAATAATTTTTCTTTTGTTGATATGAGAATCGCACATTTTGTATGTTTTTATTTTAAAATTCCCAATTTGTAAAAACAAATCGAGGTAAATATGTGCTACCTCGTTTTTTTATAAATTGGATTTGTTAACATCACAGATCTTGTATTTTTATATCATGAATTTGGCATTGTAAAAATACTCTTATCTACTGAGGTCTGAGTTGCCACTCTCAAGCATACTCTAGCTTCTTCCCCTGCAATAGGATAGACTAAGCATGCGCATAGTGAATCTACAGAATGTAAGAATGTCTCTGCTGAAAAATAAATGTATCAAATATTAATATTGTGTTTTCATTACAACCCTTATCATGTTTGGTAAAGTTGGCATTTGAGCTTTTAGTAAAGTTTAAATTATACTACAACACAATTCATTTGGACAATATACCAACAATACTTGCTTAAGTTACAAAATAACATTTTACTACAGCACCAATAAAACTATGACTTTAAAATTAGAAAGTTAAATAAAAATTATAAAATTTACTTGTAAGTTAGTGAATTAATATTTGGAAGTTAATAATTATGAACACAGGTAGTATAGCTATGTGACTCTAAATTGAGGAACTTTGTTAATTTTTTAAGAGGTATATTATAGAAAATATGTATATCATCATATCAACCGAAACGTCCACTGTTGAAAAAGGTTAGGCGGATTTGCCAAAATCCCCTCAGTTGGCGGGGGTGTCTTGAAGGTCGCAGTAGAAGTTGTCAGTTCATTAGAAGGCGCTGCTTCCCAGGTATTTTTGTGCCACAGCACCCCATGGGATAACCCGGCGGTTACAATGTCACCCCTATTTCTTCCCGTGGTTGTCGTAAGAGGCGAGTAAGGTAAATATATTATAGGTATGGAATAATTTCAATGTAATAAAAACGTGTGAAACTTTATTAGATTACGTAAGAATATTTTTGAAGAAAAAATATTGCTATCAGTTTGACAATGGCATATTATATTGACATTTCTTTGTTTACATTTTTGATCTCGAATTAAAAACCAGAGTATAAATATATATTCTTAACTTAAGACAATTTACTGCATAGTGCATATATAAATGCATATTATCTTGAATCAAGGAATCCTTTTGTACCGTGCGCAAATAGCATTTTTTTTTTTTTGTTTATTTATGTACCTATCCTGTGTCACTTGCGCCAACAAGGCGAATCTAACGATATCTCATGCATTTAAAATCGATTGATTGAGCCGTTCTGAAGTAATTATGTAAAGAAACTCAAAATCATACGCACATTCGTGGTCCGACATAAACAACTTATATCATACATCTTAGTTTTTTAAATATCTTTAACGATGCGTTTCATGTGCATGTTAACACTCGCCTAGAATAAATGTTCACCAACAGTATTTGGCAAATACAATTTTTCGCTTCTGACGTTAGACTGTTATTTAAAAACTAGCCAAACGTATTTGATGATATTCATATATTTCTTCAATTTAAAGTACTTAAACAATCTAAATAGTGTGTCGGTGTCCGGAAAAGATATTATTCTGTTTCCCGGAACCTTAGTCTAACTAAACCAGTAGTTGAAAATGGTACTCGCAAGATATTCAAGTACTAATACACCAACTCGGAGCAATAAGTAAGAATGAAAATCAATAGTAAAGCATAAAATTCAGCCAATTTTATGTACTACACAACTCGCTCACACAAACGTATTCAAATTCAGTAAAAAATTCATTAAACCCTACCATATATTTCTTACTTTCATATGGCATCATTTCCATTGCACACATATTATATAAAAAAATGGTGGCTTCAGTTTGACGTTGTACCGGACTCTGTATTTCCTTCTTTGTTTGTCACAGAGTACACTGTACGAACGAAATTCTCCGTAGCACGGTAGCAATGTGGCCTCGCAGCGGCCCAGCCATTTTCATTTCATCCAAGATGGCGTGCACGTTGCGAAATCATTACACACTTATTTAATCACAAATAAAAAGTAATGTTAACTGAAGTAACAAACAATGTTTTGTTAATTCGTTTTACCATTTTAAAGATCCTATTTTAATATTCACTGAATTTTTATTGTCGCTGAAAACATTTAATCATTTATTAAACGCGCTACACGCTTTCTGCTTGACAAATAGTCAATCAATCAATTGTCTCTTTTTAACCAAACATTACCAAATATCAATTTATGCTAACGCATATCGCTTATTAATCAAGAAATGAATTTAACAATAGATAACTTGTTTCTAAACCTAATTAAGAATAAACCTTTAGTTATAGTTTGTTGTTATGATATCCGCAAATCATATTATAACATTTTGCATTAAAACAAAATTGTTATTATGTGTTGGAAGATAAACACAGCGTCGCTAAGAAGATGCATTTGATACTATTACCTGAATTTCGCCTTTATACGTCTAAATATCACCTGTATACTGTTCGTTACCCAGCTATGGCCCAGTAATGGTTAGATTAGCAGTTTACTGAACTTGAGCTCACATGGTTGAGGGAAGGTATGTACATACTTTTACATGATAAACTACTTAATTCAAGGCATAGGCCTAAACTCTTAGTTATTATCGTCACAAATTTAATCCAAGTAACTATTGGAAATAATAATGATTCCTGTAGGTATGGTTTAAGCTATTGCATATATTATATCACATTGCTCGGAGCAGATTTTCATATGCAATAGGGAATAGCAAACTTTAATAGGTAATTCCTATTAGTATTCTGTAGGTACTTGTAATCCTTCATAGGACAAGGAGTTTTATTTTTTTTATTTCCTTGTCATTGCTTAGCACCAAAGAAAATAGCTGTTATTTTTCTATGCTTATTAATTATTTTGCGTTGATAAAGGATTTGATTTTTTGCAGAGGAAGTTGATAAAGGACAATTATTTTCAACATAGCGTTTGTGTTCGTCACCAGCAGATAACAAACAGGTCTTCATACCGACGCTGTGTTTATTGGAGACACATAACATGGCTTTTTACATTGAAATATTGAGAACTGATTACGACAATCGAATCTAAACTAATTGAAAAATTACTCCGTCATATTTAAATGTTAAAATTTAACTTAAATATTTTGAACGTTGAAATTAGCCTTGCGTACGGTAGTATTAGATACCATATTTATTTATAAAAAGAAAGACCTACGATAAAATACAAAAGAACATTTGTTATTAGAAAGAATTTTACACAAGAATAGCCTACAATTATTGTATGTTTGCGTAGTGCAGGTGGGACAATAAAAATAGTAGGTAAGGCATGAACAATGATAACATAATACAATGTAGGTAAGTAGTGGGTAGGAAGTGCATACTAGTAACTCACAAAACTGGTCCGGTTAGTTTTATGTTATAAGTTGACTCCTTCATATTGTGTCCAACTTGCACTTAACCCACCCAACATGAAATCTCGTAAAGACAGTGACGAATTGAGCCAATAACCTAATTTTTTGGAAGTCTGTTAAAGAGGTATTTGATCCTTTGGCATCCGCGATATGCAAGTTGTCTGGAAAGATACTTTTATAACATAGTGTATAAAATGTGCTACATATATATATGTGTTAAAAAAACATTGAAGATTTAATTTATTTATTATACCTATTGTCACATATTTAGAGCTTGAAATGACACAATTGGCAATATTAAAGAGTATATTGGCTGTGTGTATCATCGCGTTTAACGACGAAGTGACATTTCAAGTGAAGATTGAAAATCTACTGTAATTTTGAAGAAAATTATTTTTTTTTACTGTCGGACGTAAAAAATATGTATAGAGCGCGTCAATTATTATTATTGTTCAGTCGTACAACGCAAATTAACTTCAAAGGTTGGTAAATACTGTATAATACGCAGTAGATTTGACTTTGGTGAAATTAAAACAATAGTTTATTATTCTCCTCTCTGATATTGCATTACGTCAAACCTCGTTTAAATGCAGTGGTTATAAAAATGGTTTGTTGAAAAGTGATTTCGGACAGTTGAATATTGTTTATGGAAATGGTGATTTTTACACACTTAGGAAACGTGGCCGTTAGATAGTGCATACTTGCCAGCACCCGGGAAGTGAACAGACTCAGGGTATATTACCGTGAGGACTAGAGCTTGACTCTATTCATCTACTGTTATTACTACTACATTTAAAACTAATATAATAGTTACGAGGTACCCCCCGCAGCGTTGTTGATAATATATTATAATACGAGTATATAAACTATTGCAGGACACGGCGGCGGCGCGATTGCGGCGGTTGTGGTGAGACGGGCGCTTTCATCGCTGACACTCGGCACGCGGGGGTGGTGGTGGTTGTGCTGGTGCTGGTGCTGGTGCTGGTGCTGGTGCTGGTGCTGGTGCTGGTGCTGCTGGTGGCACAGTGGAGGGGTCGGTTGGGTTTCCAAGCGTGCGTAGGTGAAGATACGAAAAAAAGAAACGAGGTAAATAAGCATATATCATGTTATATTTCATATATTTGTTTATAATATGACCACAATCTCAAATGATATGTATAAGCGATAATGCGGTAGTATGGATGGTTTTTTTTTTTTTAAACGGGTGCTGGCTCATAACGGGTACTACACAGCCGGAACACACAACAATGTGGCGCTAATTTCAATTAATTTTTCTTATTCACTGAATTGAGTGTAAAAGTTGTTTTTGAGCTAGGCTGTATTGCTTAATAACAAGTACTGCACTGATGAAATTTTTTGTTGAACTCCGCACTGATATATTATTATTGACGCAATCAAGATATCATAAAAATAATCATTATTATAATGCTTAGTATATATGTACAAGTAACACAGTCAAATAGAAATGCACCCGTCGAATAAGTCTCAATAAAAATTACAGCTGACGCATATATAGGCGCTAGTATCAATATAACTGGTTCAAAATATATATTATATAATAATAACACAAGAACACATTTATTTACTTGTCCCCTTGAACAAACGACAATTTTATTATATGATATGTTTGACCAATATACGCGGTGTTATTGTTCATATATTCACTCAGATAAAAACCACTGAACTGACTTCGATCGAATCTTCACATTGTTATAGCTGATGTGTAGGTAATAACTGTAGTTTAATTTTGATAAGCCAAAATTATATAATCGATTCCTTTATAAAACAGATTTAAAATGTATATGGAATAACGATAAATTGATCACATCATCATGTAGAAAAACACATTTCAATCTCGTGTGAAGGTATTTTAGACAATATTTTAACGATAATATTTATTTAAAATGTGTACAATTATTGATGGAACTGTTTTGTCTCGCATTTTGAATATTTCATATAAAAGTAAGTAATTTGATTTCCACAAAGAATACTATACGAAATTAAAATGAACCACCAATTGATCTCATTATTATGTAGAAAAACACATTTCATTCTCGTGTCAAAGATTTCATTATTTTAACTATAATATTTATTTAAAATGTGTTCAATTGATGGAACTGTTTGGACTCGCATTTTGAATATTTCATTTAAAAGTAATTCATTTGATTTCCACAAAGAAAGATGACATTCGAAAGTGGACGCTCGTTCGGTGCGGAGCTCTGGTTCAGTCAAGATGTAGTATTGCCATTGTTTTACCTGAACATTTTTTAACTTCAGTGCAGTGATGAAGTGTTTAATTCGTAAAATGTTTACTGATTTTGCTCCGCCGAAACAATTTCAGGCGTGGACCGATCGGTATGTTGCGCTCGTGTCGCCACGGTCGTCGGTTACAGCGCAGCGCCGCCAGCGGAACCTGAATATCTACCCACTAATCACATTTTAAACTAAAAGGTTGGTAAAAATATATAATTATCTGCTAAGGTGTAATTATTGTTATAGTTTATTTAGAACACGTGTAATCTTTGATTAAATACAATGCAATATATATTCGATTCGTGATATTAGGGGGTTATTATTAGCGGGTGTAGTCGTAGGCCGACACCATTCGACACCTATATATAATTCGCGGTCAGGAATAGTATTTTGAATCCATGATAGCTATGCATAATTGACAGTGCAATATAAGCCTTGCTTACATCGTCACGCTAACAATGCTAGCCGTATATTCTATGACATATTTTATTATCTTGTGGACTGTGGATGGACAGATCTTTAGATAAAACACACCAAGCTAGGGTGAAACTTTCTTCTAAATATATATTATTATAATAACTCAAAGGTGACTGACTGACTGACTGATATAGTGATTTATCAACGCACAGCCCAAACCACTGGACGGATCGGGCTGAAATTTGGCACGCAGGTAGATGTTATGTTATGACGTAGGCATCCCGCTAAGAAAGGATTTTGATTAATTCTAACCCCCCAAAGGGGGTATCGATAAAATAGGGGATGAAAGTTTGTATGAAACTTTGTCAATTTTAAACCGCTCGGGCTGAGACTTTGCATGCATAAAGCCACTATGACGTGTAGGCATCCCCTAAGAATGGATTTTGAGATGCAGGCTATATAAGATTAGTAACTTTTTAGTTTAAAATGTACGAGCGCCATCTACATTGAGTTATTTTGGAGAGAACTTTGAATTAACCATTTTTGTTCATAGTGCATAGATAATATATATATCTAGCGGATTATAATAATAATACATGTTAGTATAATCAGTACTAATATTATAAATGCGAAAGTAAGTCTGTCTGTCTGTCTGTCTGTCTGTTACGCTTTCACGCCAAAACTACTGGACCGATTTGAATGAAATTTGGTATGGAGATAGTTTGAGACCCGGGAAAAAACATAGGATAGTTTTTATCCGACTGCGCAAAAAGAGGTTCATGTTTTCGCGCGATAACCGGCATACGCGCGGGCGGAGCCGCGCCCGGAAAGCTAGTATTATATAATAACGTAATATAATCGTAATAGATCTTTGTCACCATACATGGACGCGCGATGATGTTGCAGAATTTTAAATTTGCCATGGTTTTATAATACTTTAATGAAATTTTACATCATGCAAACGGGTGTATCAAAGGATATAATCTTACCAACATTTAATTTAATTATTATTGGGCCTAATTGTGGTCATGTTTTACGCATAATATATACTACATTGTAGGCAACTAATTTGATGCCCTTTAAACCTATTAATAGAACAATCGTGTACTTTACAATTGCCATTTTAAGTGTTACATGTATGTACGTGTATCTTAAACCGTTCGACTGTATGTTTTGATTTGTTTTAATTTAACTGGATAAAAATATTTGCCAATATGCCTATACCTGTATGAGATTGTAATTGCAACTCTTGTTGATTGTGACCAGTTTTTATATGTATGTACATACATAACTGTGTGTCTACCATATCAGGGTAACATTAAGGATATTGGCTATAGTCTAAATTATAACAAGTTGACAATGATCACTAACCCTCTCAGGCGATTGTTTATATTCTGCTCTGTTGACATTTCAGGTTTGGATACATACTGGATGTATGATGCTGCCGCTCAAAAGCTGTTTGCTGTTTGCTGTTTGCCCGCCGCTGATTGCTTTCGTCTATTTTAACATGGTAAGTGTCAAAAGCAAATTTTTATATATAGTATAATATATTCTTAAGTCTTCTTTGGCCAAACAAAAATCCATTTACCAATGGAACAATCGATTTTATTGGTTCCATAATAGAAATAGGGGGGACCACCGTGTCTGTCCGTCTGACCTTTGAAGGGCAGCCATGTTTGGAACTGTAATGGGTAGCCGAAGTGAAATTTTCACAGAAGTCTCACCTCATGTGTCTGAAACGAAAATTGGCGATAAATTACCTACGTTAATAGCTTGCTAATACATTTTCAAACGCAGATTGGGTTGCTGAAACCTTCAAAAACTGACCGGTTTGTCAACACTGTTAACAAGTCAATTAACAATAACTAGCTAACAAATTGCCAAATGTCCATGTGGTATTATTAATCAAATTCATCTTATTGAGAACAACTAATGATTAAGTTATGTATAAGTGTTATATATTTTGATATAAGACTGTGTGTGTGTGTGTGTGTGTACATTTACATAATATTTACTTTTTGGGTGGAACTAAATTGACAGTTACAATTTTGTAAATTGCATAAGGATGATCGCATTGAAATATTTGATTGTTGAAAGGCTATTTGTTTTTCAATAATTATAATATGCACTGATCTCTATACTATACAATAATATATAACGTGATCCATCCTCCGCTCTTGTATTTATTCGCTTACAAATTATTTATTATAACCGTCATCTCGATATTCGAAACGTAGCTCGTCGTGTGCCCCCCGTAAATGTAAATAAGAAGCGTGTGCGATATCATTATTAATTCATCAGTTATACGTAACTATAACAATAGTTAAAAATTACCTACACGGTGGTGGAAGTGACCATTACAATTTGAACCACCGCGACATGTAAATTTGTAGCAAATAGAGATCAGCGTTGAAATGGTCAATCGGCGTTAGTAAGCAGCGGCTAAATTGTACAAGTGAAATTAATAGGGATGCGATATATATATTTTTTTCTTTTTTCTTCTCCTTAATGAGTGTAAAAAACAGGCAATTGTTTAATTTTCACAATTATTTAACACCAACCGACTAAAAGTTTTTTTTTTTTTTTTTTTTTTTTTTTTCTTTCCATTATTACACTTAAAAACAAGGCAATTGTTTAATTTTCACATTAATTAAAAAACCAACCGACAACAATTTTAATTGTTTTGTTTTTTTTTTTTTTTTTTTCCACAGTTACACTTAAAAACAGGCAACTGTTTAATTTTCACATTAATTATAAAGCAACCGAGAATACATTTCTTTTTTATTAATAATCACTATTTAAATACAAAAACAATATAAAAAAACCTCCCACGATATTTAGAGCCGCTAGCTGCTGATCAAAATTCGCACTGTGTGCTCTTTTAGTTATGAACCTGTTGTTTTAATTATTTGTGATAGTCTCGTTATCGGCATTCATCGATTGCGTAATATATTAATTAGGAAACGGGAAGGAAGGGTTGTTAAAGTAAACAAGTTCACTTTGTAAGGAGCCTTTATTTTGCTTATATTATTTTTTTGGCAAATTTTTTTTGTGTGTGCGCGTGTTTTTTTTTTTTATTATTTTATTTGTTTTTCCTTTTTTATATCCCTTTATAATTATTTAATTTAAATAATATTGTTAATTGAGGGATGTACAGATGAGAATTACGTAACTGAGAAAATACACCTTTGTACTTTGTGTGAGATTTTCATAGTAATTTTTTACTTTCTATTTTTTTTATCTGCATTCGTTGTTTATTCTATTTTTAACCCTTAATTACCAATTAAGATCTGGACAAATGATTGTACGTGGGTTAAGGAGTTATTGTTGTTACTTTATTTCGGTTTATTCGCCGCCTTAGTGCCGTATGAGGTGTTTCTCTTTGTTTGTTTTTTTTACCTATTATATTGTTTGTGAGTTTATTGTCTTCCTAATGATTATTAATTAGTTCCGGACGGGACAGTTGGGGTAAATTTGGAGAAAATTTGCAAAAGGTTGGTTTTGTTTAGTTTTTTCGCTGATGCTTATAGATGCCTGCTCCAGTATTGTAAATTATATATATATAGCTGTGTATATACGCGCATTTTACCTATAACGGTGTAGAGTTCAGCCTATTTGAGCGAAACGCCGGCGATCGGGTCGAGGGTTTAACACGTTTAAACTCATCGCATTACGTTCGTTTGCGGCGCGGGCGATGTAGGCATGAACTTTACATGTTAAATCGTCTCTCTGCCGGAGAGTATCTGTTCAAATTTTACCTGCAAGCCTCACGAACGAGAGTTTATATTTTATATATACATGTATATAAATAATACATGTATAAAAAAATATACAACTAACTGAATTCGTGTCGGTTTTGGGGGTATATATAACATTTGACATGTACAATCCGACTAAGAGAGAGAAAACGACGGTCCGCGCGCTGCCTATACGAGGTTAATCTTCGCATGTGTATATTGTATATGTACTGTTTACACTTTGTTGGTTTGGTTTCAGAGTTTTCTTATTGAAAACGACAAAACAGTAGAAACAGCAAAATTTGTTTGTTACATTTACAACTTTGCACATGTTAAGAGAACGCTTCAAACTGTGCGCCGAGACCAAGAATTTTATTGCGCTGTGTAGGTCGAGCCCTGCCATGTGTCGTCGTTCAGTTTCTGTACACGTTTGACGTCGATAATATACATGTACGAGTATATAATATAATATAATATACATGTACATGCATATTTCGTACCGTTTAAATGTACACGTAACTTAATGTTCAACAAAGTGTGGCTGTGGTTTCAAACGACCGTTTAAAAGGATACGACTCTCCCTTAGTACGTGCACACGATACAAGGTTGATTCTAGTCGTTCCGGTTTTCTTAAATCACTATACGAAAACATGTTGTAAATGTATATAATTCTATAGTGAATGTTAATATATATCATAAATATGATATATATATATATATGAAAAATTGAATTTACATTTTTGCTTTACCCACGAAACCTTCATGGGTTCACGCAACGTGTCTGTCTGTGCGTGCTAATGACGCTTACATTTTTATTAATGTAGCGGCAGCGCGAGCGACCACGTTGCGGAACCGTCGCGGAGTCTTCTACGCCGTCATCTCGTCGAGATCATGAAGATGGAGTGTGCTCCAAGTAAGTGTTTTCACCTTTTTCTCTATTATTATTATATTTGTATTTATTTATGTATTAAATTCATTATGTATATTGTATAATATGTTTATCTGTAGTTAGAATTTGTAGTTTTTTGTGTTATTATGTATAATTTATGTCGTATCGCAACGTTTGTTTCGCCGAAAACGCGTTCATAGCGAGAAATGTGTCGTTTCTCACTATAGTGTGTTGAATTCGGTCAACGTTGCGATACGAAAGCGCGGCTACATGTACGCGGTTATCGTACACGGACCGGGCGGTCCGAGCGTTTTCATCATGAAACGTTTCGACTCTCGTAATTCCGGGCGAAATCGTTGATGGCATCTCGATTTCGAAATGAATTTACAAGAGTGTCGAACGTCTTGGTTGCGAACGTTCAATTATGGACTGCTAGCAAAGTCTGTATATGTGACATGCACGCACGGTCGGGTGGCACTAGTGTGCGTGTGTGTGTGTATATGTGTATGGTGGTGCCTCACCGCACTCTAACACTATATATATATACACGCGTATAGCGCGTAATACATTTCCCGACTGCGCGGTTTGTTACCACCGCCACCTCGCCGCGATCGCGCTTTATTTAGTGTGAGAGCGAGTGAGAGATACGACAATAGACACACCTCCGGTGTTCTGGGTCTTTAACACGATCCTACCGAGGGCTGTCGTCGTAGATATTAATCTCATCACAACAACATGTGTGTGTGTGTGTGAGCTCCCTGGTTGATCCTGCCAGTAGTTATATGCTTGTCTCAAAGATTAAGCCATGCATGTCTCAGTGCAAGCCGTATTAAGGCGATACCGCGAATGGCTCAATATATCAGTTTTGGTTCCTTAGATCTTACTCAGTTACTTGGATAACTGTGGTAATTCTAGAGCTAATACATGCAATTAGAACTCTGACCAGTGATGGGATGAGTGCTTTTATTAGATCAAAACCAATCGACGGAGGGCCTCGCGTCCGAAGTCGTTAACTTTGATGAATCTGGATAACTTTTGCCGATCGCACGGTCTCGTACCGGCGACGCATCTTTCAAATGTCTGCCTTATCAACTTTCGATGGTAGTTTCTGCGACTACCATGGTTGTCACGGGTAACGGGGAATCAGGGTTCGATTCCGGAGAGGGAGCCTGAGAAACGGCTACCACATCCAAGGAAGGCAGCAGGCGCGCAAATTACCCACTCCCGGCACGGGGAGGTAGTGACGAAAAATAACGATACGGGACTCTTACGAGGCCTCGTAATCGGAATGAGTACACTTTAAATATTTTAACGAGGAACAATTGGAGGGCAAGTCTGGTGCCAGCAGCCGCGGTAATTCCAGCTCCAATAGCGTATACTAAAATTGTTGCGGTTAAAAAGCTCGTAGTTGCATTTGTGCGCCGCGCTGTCGGTGCACCGCACCCGCGGTGATACTGACACGTTTGCGGAGCATATCGTCGGTGAGCCGGCGGTAACACGCCGGTTCAATATCAAAATCCTATCGCGGTGCTCTTCAGTGAGTGTCGAGGTGGGCCGACAATTTTACTTTGAACAAATTAGAGTGCTCAAAGCGGGCTCAAAATGCTGCTTGAATATTTCGTGCATGGAATAATAGAATATGATCTCGGTTCTATTTTGTTGGTTTTCAGAACTCCGAGGTAATGATTAATAGGGATAACTGGGGGCATTCGTATTGCGACGTTAGAGGTGAAATTCTTGGATCGTCGCAAGACGAACATCAGCGAAAGCATTTGCCAAAGGTGTTTTCATCAATCAAGAACGAAAGTTAGAGGTTCGAAGGCGATTAGATACCGCCCTAGTTCTAACCGTAAATATGTCGTCTAGCAATCCGCCGACGTTACTACAATGGCTCGGCGGGCGGCTTCCGGGAAACCAAAGATTTTGGACTCCGGGGGGAGTATGGTTGCAAAGCTGAAACTTAAAGGAATTGACGGAAGGGCACCACCAGGAGTGGAGCCTGCGGCTTAATTTGACTCAACACGGGAAATCTCACCAGGCCCGGACACCGGAAGGATTGACAGATTAACAGCTCTTTCTTGATTCGGTGGGTGGTGGTGCATGGCCGTTCTTAGTTGGTGGAGCGATTTGTCTGGTTAATTCCGGTAACGAACGAGACTCTAGCCTGCTAAATAGGCGTCGTCATTTCGGTGTGCGTGATTCTGTCACGCAACTCACTGGCGACGTATTAAAATTCTTCTTAGAGGGACCGGCGGCTTCGAGCCGCACGAGATTGAGCAATAACAGGTCTGTGATGCCCTTAGATGTCCTGGGCCGCACGCGCGCTACACTGAAGGAATCAACATGTTCTCCCTGGCCTAGAGGCCCGGGCAACCCGTTGAAACTCCTTCGTGCTGGGGATTGGGGTTTGCAATTATCCCCCATAAACGAGGAATTCCTAGTAAGCGCGAGTCATAAGCTCGCGTTGATTACGTCCCTGCCCTTTGTACACACCGCCCGTCGCTACTACCGATTGAATGATTTAGTGAGGTCTTCGGACTGACACGCGGTGGCTTCACGGCCGTCGGCGTCGCTGGGAAGTTGACCAAACTTGATCATTTAGAGGAAGTAAAAGTCGTAACAAGGTTTCCGTAGGGGAACCTGCGGAAGGATCATTAACGTAATCGAGTGTAATACTTGTTACATAATCCATCCAAAGTTAACAACTGTGATAACTTCATAAGAGAATTTGGAATGCGCTCTCTGTTTTTTAACATTGTAGTGCGTCCTGTTCTCGCGTCGCGCGCTCTGAATGTCACTTTGACGATTAGAAATCCATAATCCGAGTCGTTCTTGTGCGCGCGTTCGTCAACATAATAAATCTAATGGTTTAGGATGTGAGAGGATGCGCGCTTCGCGGCGCTGCTCCTTTTTCGTTCTAAGATATATATATATATATTTATTTAAAAATACAAAATTGTACCATGGTAATAATTGAAAACTATTACCCTGGACGGTGGATCACTTGGCTCGCGGGTCGATGAAGAACGCAGTTAACTGCGCGTCATAGTGTGAACTGCAGGACACATTTGAACATCGACATTTCGAACGCACATTGCGGTCCATGGAGACACATCCAGGACCACTCCTGTCTGAGGGCCGGCTGCATAATAACAATAACCACACTGCGCGCGCGCGCGTTGTTACCGTGGATCGTTCTCGATTCGCGCGTACGCACGCGTGAGCATCTGACGGTTCTGTCGATATATTATATAATATATCTGCGGTCCGTTTAAAAATTATAACAAACACTAAAGAGTCTTAACCGCCTTTGTGCGCGCTTAGTGAACGCTTTGAATAAGAGTACGTTTTATTGAGCTCGATGCACGAACGGTTCCGTTTTTAGTGAGTAGGCGGACTCGACGTCCGAAGGGCGGTGCGACGTCGTGTAAAGAGCGCGTGAAAACGCGTCATCATTATACGACGTTGTGACGCCGACGGATATCGTGTCTGCCTCCATTTTATAACGTTGGCCTCAGATCAGGGAGGATCACCCGCCGAATTTAAGCATATTAGTAAGCGGAGGAAAAGAAACTAACCAGGATTTCCTTAGTAGCGGCGAGCGAACAGGAAATAGCCCAGCACTGAATCCCGTCGTTGTCACGGCGGCGGGAGATGTGGTGTTCGGGAGGTTCCGCTTTCTCGTCGTTGTCTTCTCCTGTCCAAGTTCGTCTTGAACGGGGCCGTTTTCCCGTAGAGGGTGCCAGGCCCGTAGCGACGGAGGACGGCGGCGAGAGGGACTCTCCTCAGAGTCGGGTTGCTTGAGAGTGCAGCCCTAAGTGGGTGGTAAACTCCATCTAAGGCTAAATATTACCGCGAGACCGATAGCGAACAAGTACCGTGAGGGAAAGTTGAAAAGAACTTTGAAGAGAGAGTTCAACAGTACGTGAAACCGTCCAGGGGTAAACCTGCGAAACTCGAATGAACGAACGGAGAGATTCATCGTCATTCCGCGGCGCACTTGCGCAAGTTGGATGTTCGGGGCCTCGGTCCCTTGCACCGCTCGCGTTAGTAGCGTCCGTGGACGGCGTGCACTTCTCTCTTAGTAATACATCGCGACCCGTTCGGTGTCGGTCTAAGTGCCTTTCGGGAGTCTTCGCCCCTCTCGCAGGAGTGTAGACCGTGAAGTGCACCGACCGGCCGCCGGACGGTATATTATACGAAACGCATACGCGCTCGCGCGCGTCCGGCCCGACGCAAGGCGTTGTCGTTATCTCTGCCCTGCCTTAGTGCGGACAGGGGTGCGGCGCACCTGTCGTCGCAGCCGTGCTGTCTCGGACTGTGTGCGTATCTGTCTGCGATGATTCAGTTTCGGGCACTCGCAGGACCCGTCTTGAAACACGGACCAAGGAGTCTAGCATGTGTGCGAGTCATTGAGATTCTATAAACTGAAAGGCGCAACGAAAGTGAAGGCGGTCGCTTGTCGACCGCTCAGGGAGGATGGCGCGCGGATCTCGGTCCGCCGCTCGCACTCCCGAGGCGTCTCGTTTCCAATTCGAGAATGTAGGCGCGCTCTGAGCACAGATGCTGGGACCCGAAAGATGGTGAACTATGCCTGGTCAGGTCGAAGTCAGGGGAAACCCTGATGGAGGACCGTAGCGATTCTGACGTGCAAATCGATCGTCGGAACTGGGTATAGGGGCGAAAGACTAATCGAACCATCTAGTAGCTGGT
>CAWLAX010000014.1:0-123000 GCA_963854805.1 Plagodis dolabraria
CCTAACCTAACCTAACCTAACCTAACCTAACCTAACCTAACCTAACCTAACCAAAACCCCTAACCTAACCTAACCTAACCTAACTACTAACCTAACCTAACCTAACCTAACCTAACCTAACCTAACCTAACCTAACCTAACCTAACCTACTAACACACCTAACCTAACCTAACCTAACCTAACCTAACCTAACCTAAACCTAACCTAACTACCCTAACCTACCTAACCTAACCTAACCTAACCCTAACCCTAACCTACCAACCTAACCTAACCTAACCTAACCCTACCTAACCTAACCTAACCTAACCTAACCTAACCTAACCTAACCTAACCTAACCTAACCTAACCTAACCTAACCTAACCTAACTAACTACTACCTAACCTACCAACCTAACCTACCTAACCTAACCAACAAAACCTAACAAACCTAACACCTAACCTAACCTAACCTAACCTAACCTAACCTAACCTAACCTAACCTAACCTAACCTAACCTAACCTAACCTAACCTAACCTAACCTAACCTAACCTCCAAACTAACCTAACCTAACCTAACCTAACCTAACCTAACCTAACCTAACCTAACCTAACCTAACCTAACCTAACCTAACCTAACCTAACCTAACCTAACCTAACCTAACCTAACCTAACCTAACCACTACCAACAATAACCTAACCTAACCTAACCTAACCTAACCTAACCTAACCTAACCTAACCTAACCTAACCTAACCTAACCTAACCTAACCTAACCTAACCTAACCTAACCTAACCTAACCTAACCTAACCTAACCTAACCTAACCTAACCTAACCTAACCTAACCTAACCTAACCTAACCTAACCTAACCTAACCTAACCTAACCTAACCTAACCTAACCTAACCTAACCTAACCTAACCTAACCTAACCTAACCTAACCTAACCTAACCTAACCTAACCTAACCTAACCTAACCTAACCTAACCTAACCTAACCTAACCTAACCTAACCTAACCTAACCTAACCTAACCTAACCTAACCTAACCTAACCTAACCTAACCTAACCTAACCTAACCTAACCTAACCTAACCTAACCTAACCTAACCTAACCTAACCTAACCTAACCTAACCTAACCTAACCTAACCTAACCTAACCTAACCTAACCTAACCTAACCTAACCTAACCTAACCTAACCTAACCTAACCTAACCTAACATAACCTAACCTAACCTAACCTAACCTAACCTAACCTAACCTACCTAACCTAACCTAACCTAACCTAACCTAACCTAACCTAACCTAACCTAACCTAACCTAACCTAACCTAACCTAACCTAACCTAACCTAACCTAACCTAACCTAACCTAACCTAACCTAACCTAACCTAACCTAACCTAACCTAACCTAACCTAACCTAACCTAACCTAACCTAACCTAACCTAACCTAACCTAACCTAACCTAACCTAACCTAACCTAACCTAACCTAACCTAACCTAACCTAACCTAACCTAACCTAACCTAACCTAACCTAACCTAACCTAACCTAACCTAACCTAACCTAACCTAACCTAACCTAACCTAACCTAACCTAACCTAACCTAACCTAACCTAACCTAACCTAACCTAACCTAACCTAACCTAACCTAACCTAACCTAACCTAACCTAACCTAACCTAACCTAACCTAACCTAACCTAACCTAACCTAACCTAACCTAACCTAACCTAACCTAACCTAACCTAACCTAACCTAACCTAACCTTACCTAACCTAACCAGTCGCGTCCCATCCACGACCGAAGACGCCAAGATTACAAGTTGCTCCGCAGTCAAAAAATCGAAAAAATAGGTTTTTTCGATCGTACGCCATAGTGTGATACACCAAAAGTTGCGGGCTGACGAGGCCGACACGGGAGTGCAATTTATAGTGAAAAGTGATCATTGGAAAAAAAAGATTCAGTGAAAATAGTGATTTTTTCAAAATTTCAAATCTTCAAAGTGTTGCGCCGGCCGATTAAGATCTGCGACCCCCACTTTTTTAAGTGCGGCTTTGAGGGCCTCCTCGTGCCCTACAATTTGGTACCACTTTTGGATTTTTGCCGCTCCGCACCGCCGAGATAAAGGCAAAAAAACAAGTACCACGTGGCCACGTGGTCACGGATCCAGAGCAGCCAGGGGAACGGGGAGGACACCCATCGGTAGAGGACTAGACGAGGAGCCGGGAGGCGTTTTTGGATTTAAGATAAGTTTATTTTTAGCGTAGTTATTAATATTTCAAAATTTAGTGTAGTTGACCCAAAATTGTATTACTAGTTTTCTTAAAATTATCAGCGACGACCTATGCCCAAATTTTGTGTGAGGCTAGGCTTACTATTGCCATAACTAATTTCAGAAAAATTAGATTTTTTACTCTTAAGCGCTTGGATTTATTAATTTTAGAAACTTTTTACCAACCGCAAATACAAAAGTTTACTTTGTTTTCCAAATAATTAAAAAACAGGGGCAGATAGCCCAATTTTGACACTAGGTCTAAGTATACGTAGTATACGTATACTTAGACAAACTTTGTCTCATCTCCAAAAATTTTTTTGGAATTTATTATTTTTCGATATCTTTAAAAAACCTGTTCCCATACTAAAAGCAAAAGTTTGGAAAATTATTTTGTAAATTAAAAATTCTTTCAAGTCTACTGTATTTTCTATCAAATATCATTGTAAATTATAGTTTATCCACCCCCCCCCTCTCCAAATTTTAACCCCCCCCGAAGCGCAAAATTTTATATATCACTGTTTTGAAATATAACTTTAACGCGACAGATGAGCAATTTGCTCTCTATTAACATACAATTAGAAATTTTTTTAATTGTTGACAAACTTTACCTAGAGTTAAACAAAACAAAAATATTTTAGGACTAGAAAATTTATAAAAATTTTCAAAAAAAAAAAAAAAAATTTTTTTATCTTTTTATTGATGTGCCTGATTTCAAATCATCAAACTAGATGATTATCCTTGACGTTTTTGACATGTATATTATTGTGTAGTATAATAAGATTGACAATCGGGTTTTTATTGAAACCCATTGACGCAGTTAATAGTATACCTATAATTACCTTGTATACTTACCCTGTAACACATCATAGCGGTTTAACTGTAAAATATATAAATACTTACACACAATTTTATTTTTACACAAATTTACACATTTATATACAACTTCTACAAATTTACAAATTAACACCTTATACACATACATATTTACTATAAATTAAAATACCCCCACCTTCTTGCTCCCCTCTTTCAAAATGTTCCACACGCCTAGCAAACCTGTTGACCAGGACTGTAACCGAACGGTGACACTGACTGGATCGGAGAACGAAGAGTCTCTATCCACACAAAGCGTTAAGAAAAGTATCGGCGAGTGGGAGACCGGCAAACCGGAGCACAGCCGAACCAGCCTCACACCCCCGCGGAGAGAGACGTGCCCTGCGAAGCCAAACCCCGCGACCAGGCGACTCATGGCAGAAACTACCATAAGCCCGCCTAAACCAAGTGGCTCAAAATCTTCGGACCGAGTGGCCGAGGCTAGGTCCTGGTTATTAAAGGCCAAACAATGCGTAAACTCGTCAAGGAACTTGAAAACTGAGATTAAGCAGGGAATCATACAGGCGGTCGACCAGCTTTACCGGCTGGTGAAGGAGGCAAACTCCATCAAGACTAGACCGGCCGTCGAGCGCTTAGATGCAGTACCCCAGAAGGTTGATAGCCCTAAAAGTCAGGACCCCGAACCACAGGTCAAAGAGGGAAATTGGGAAGAGCTCATTCAAAAACACATAGATATGATGAATAAGAACATGGAAGTGCTTCAGTTGAACAACGAAAAGATCGAAGACCTTAAAACCACATTGGAAAAAAAGAGCTACGCCAGCGTAGTGGCGACTGAGTCTCGAGTGCAGTTGCCGGGGCAGACGGCCCTGCATTCGGTGATCGTCACTGCAAAAAACGAAGCAGACTCCGGTGAAGAAGTCTTTACAAAGATCAGAAAAGCCATGAACGCCAGTGACGGAGGAGTCACTGTAGAAAAAATCAGAAAAGGTAAAGACAAAAAAGTGATTATAGGATGTAGCACAGAGGAGGAAAGAAGAAAGGTAAAGGAAAGGCTCCGCGGAGCGCCAGACCTGAACGTGGAAGACATTAAAAACAAAGACCCCCTGGTCCTCCTAAAAAACGTAATGCAAGCAAATAGCGATGAAGACATGCTAAAAGCCTTGAGAAACCAGAATAAGAACATCTTCAAGGACATAGAAAAAACTCAAGACAGGTTACAAGTCGCATTCAGGAGGAAAACAAGGAACCCACACACAAGCAACGTGGTCTTAAGGGTATCCCCGGGCATATGGCAGGCTATGATAGCGGTGGGAGCAGTGCACATTGATCTGCAGCGGGTCAAAGTCGAGGACCAGTCCCCGCTGGTTCAGTGTTCACTGTGCCTGGGCTACGGACATGGCCGTCGTTTCTGCACCGAACAAATCGAAAAGTGCAGCCACTGCGGAGGCCCCCACATGAAGGCAAATTGCGCAGATTGGTTGGCCGGAACGCCCCCGACCTGCTGCAACTGCCTAAAGGCCAAGTTAGAAAAGACGGGTCACAACGCGTTCAGTGATGAGTGCCCAGTAAGAAGAAAATGGGACGCCCTGGCACGATCGTCCGTGGCGTACTGCTAAGGGCACCCCAAGAGTATTTTCCGCTCCAGAACACACAAGGTCATACGTAGTGGCGCAGGCAAATCTGCAAAGAAAAGCGACAGCGACGAACGACTTAATGTTTGAAGCCCAAGAAAAACGGATGGCCTTTGCGTTAATGCAAGAGCCTTACACGGGATCAATCGGGAAAGTCAAGAGCTACGCTGGGACGAGAATCTACCAAAACGCGGCAACTGGTGACGGCCCAGTCAAAGCAGCGATTGCTGTCTTCGATTCCAATCTGGACGTCATCCAGTGTCCTGACTTTACAACAGCAAACATTGTTGTTGTAAAGATCAGGACAAAAGCGTGGGAGATTCTCGTCATATCGCTATATTTCGAACCAGATACACCGGAGAGCCCGAAACCAATTGATTCATACCTTGTGCAACTGGAGCGGATTATGAAGCACTTCCATTCCTCCAAACTTGTCATCCTAGGGGGGGATGTGAACGCAAAGAGCGTATGGTGGGGAAGCGCGAGGACCGACAGCAGGGGAGAGAAGCTTGCCGGAGCCTTAGAAGAAATGGAATTGCAGATACTCAACAACAACACAACGCCAACATTCTACACCGTAAGAGGTGGGAAAGTGTACAGCAGCTTTGTAGACATAACAGCATGTTCGGCGGGTTTGCTCGATCTGGTGGAAGACTGGGCTCTCGACGAAGGGATGACTACCTCGGACCACAACACGATAGTTTTTAAAATCAGGCTAGTTAAATCAAAAGGACAGAGTATAGAACGAACTACTAGAATTTACAACAGTAAAAAAGCTAACTGGAACCAATTTCGTTCGAAATTGGCCCAGTTAGTTGAAGAACACAACATTAATAGATTTAAAATAGAAAAAATAAAAAACAAAATAGATTTGGAGTTAATAGTACAAAAATTTATAAAAATAATTAAAGACACTGCGAATAGCAGTATACCAAAATTAAAACAGAAAGAAAAAATCAAACTGTCGTGGAAGTCCGAGGAGCTCGCCAAGTTGAAGAGAGAGGTCACCACCAGGAAGCGCAGGATCCGTGGAGCGGCACTTAACCGCAAACAAAGGGTTGTTGATGAGTATCTGCAAGCCAAAGAAGAATATGAACTGAAAGAAAAGCAAGCTCAAACACGGAGTTGGAAGGGGTTTTGTGAAAAACAAGATCGTGAATCAATGTGGGATGGGATATATAGGGTCATTGACAGAACAGCAAAACGACAGGAAGATCCCCCTCTCGTTAGGAACGGAAAAACGCTCGACTGTAGGGAATCTGCAATGCTCCTGGCCCAAACATTTTATCCAGAGGATAATGTCGAGGAAGACACTGCGGAACATACTGAGATCCGGGCGATGGCTGAACAAGTAAATGAGTTGGATCATGATACACATGATCCACCATTTACCTCAGGCGAACTCAAATCAGCCATCGAAAGCTTTAACCCCAAAAAAGCACCCGGATCAGACGGTCTTACAGCCGATATCATCAAAAGTGCTGTGTTTCAACTCCCGGGGCTTTTCCTATCACTGGCTAACAAATGCCTAGAACTGGGACACTTTCCCGTAACATGGAAGGAAGCGACCGTGATAGTTCTACGAAAACCTGGTAGAGACAACTACACGGTTCCAAAGTCCTACAGGCCTATCGGTTTGTTGCCAGTGATGGGAAAGCTGCTGGAGAAGATGATCGTAAACAGGCTCAAATGGCACTTAGTACCTAGTCTGAGCCCGTACCAGTATGGTTTTGTGCCGCAAAAAAGCACTGAAGGCTCTCTCTATGACCTGATCGAGCGCATAAAAGACAAGCTTAAACAGCGGAAAATTGTCACGCTAGTATCATTGGACATAGAGGGGGCCTTTGATAGTGCCTGGTGGCCGGCCATCAAACTCAGACTGGCGGAAAAAGGGTGCCCTTTGGGCCTGCGCAGGATCTTAGACAGCTATCTGGACGAGAGGAGGGTCAGACTTAGATATGCAGGTGAAGAGGTGACCAGGGAGACTGCAAAAGGCTGTGTACAGGGCTCGATAGGAGGGCCCATATTGTGGAACACCTTATTGGACCCTCTGCTCCAAGGGCTACACCAAAGAGGCGATTACTGCCAGGCCTTTGCTGACGATATTGTCCTGCTCACCGATGGAGACACGGCACTGGAGGTAGAACAGAAGGCAAATGGAGCCCTCGCCCATGTCCAGAAGTGGGGCATCGCGAACAAGTTAAAATTTGCACCGCAAAAAACTCACGCAATGGTTTTCACTCAAAAACTCGTTTACGATGTTCCGCGGCTCAGCATGGGAGGGGTTCCCATAACTATGTCTAAGGAATTGAAACTCTTGGGGCTTTGGATAGATAACAGGCTGACGTTCGCGACTCATACAGCAAACACATGCAGAAAGGCTCTGAACGTCTACAGACAGCTGTCCAGGGCCGCAAAAGCCAGTTGGGGCCTCCACCCAGAAGTGATCAGGACGATATATGTCGCAGTAATCGAGCCCATCATGACCTATGCGGCAGCAGCGTGGGCGGAATCCACCAATAAAAAATATGTCCAGAGGCAACTAAACGAGGTCCAACGGGGTTTTGCACAAAAAATGTGCAAGGCCCACCGAACGGTCTCTCTTAACTCGGCGCTGGTTCTGGCGGGGATGCTTCCACTCGACCTCAGAATACAGGAGGCAGCTGCCCTGTATAAGGTACGAAGGGGAGCGCCCAGGCCAGAGCTAGGAGACAGAGAGATCGAACGAAACACCAAGTTCGTCAGCCTTCCTCATCCTGCCGCGAATATGGACCTCCAATTCTTACGTCTGGAAACCGCAGAGCAGGTCAACCAAAATAACCAGACGGTTGCAATCTACACGGATGGAAGCAAGATTGACGGCAAGGTTGGTGCAGCCCTATCTCTCTGGAGAGACGGAGCCGAAACCGGAAACCGTAAGTTCTTGCTCCCATCCTACTGCTCGGTATACCAGGCCGAATTACTGGCCATATACAAAGCGGCAGAGGAAATCTTGAAAAGCCACGACATGTTCTTTGGTATATACAGCGACTCACGCTCCGCGCTGCAGACCCTGATCGACAGCGGCTCTCTCAATCCCCTCGCAGTGGACACCCGCAGAAAATTATCGCAGTGCGCAGACCAGAACAAAAAAGTCAGCTTGTACTGGATAAAGGCGCACGCGGGACTCGAGGGGAATGAGCGAGCCGATGTTTTGGCAAAAGACGCAGCTTTAAAACTTAAGAGGCAGCCAAGCTATGATAAATGCCCGATTTCATTCGTCAAGCGACAAATCCGGCTGGAGACGCTTGACGAATGGAATCGGAGATATACGACGGAGCAAACTGCCTCTGTCACTAAACACTTCTTCCCAAACGTCATTGACACTTATAAAATTATCAGATCCCTGACCATACACAGTACTCTGACACAAATAATGACGGGGCACGGCGGCTTCTCTGAGTACTTGCATCGTTTCAAGTTAAAGGATAAGCCGTCGTGCATCTGCGACACTAACAGCATAGAGACACCTATACATGTCATAACAGAGTGTCCCACATTTTGCAGAGACCGTTATGATGCAGAACAGGAAATAGACAGAGACATCAGTGTCAGAAATATTTGTTATATAATGAATGATAAAAAAATAAGAGATAAGTTTGTTAAATATTGTATTAAAGTGTGTAGTATAGTTATAAAAAGAAACCAATAGATAGATACGTAAGATAATTATATATATTGTTACATATATATAGATTAGCTTAAGGAACAGTAAGATGTAAAAAATTGATAGTATAATAAAAAGATGTTAATAGATATAAGTTTTATTTAAGTACAAGTACTCTGTGTTAGATGTAAGATATGATAGAAATAAAAAGATGTATGTAGATATAAGTTTAAATAAATAAGTACAACTCTGTGTAATAAAGAACAACCCGTAACCCAATCCCTGATCATGTTAGGGTCATTAGCTCGCGGGCCGGGCCTACAAGCGCCCGGACAGGAATAAAAAAAAAAAAAAAAACCTAACCTAACCTAACCTAACCTAACCTAACCTAACCTAACCTAACCTAACCTAACCTAACCTAACCTAACCTAACCTAACCTAACCTAACCTAACCTAACCTAACCTAACCTAACCTAACCTAACCTAACCTAACCTAACCTAACCTAACCTAACCTAACCTAACCTAACCGAAAAATCTGCGTCTCTGGTAGCGCAGACTAACTAAACAGTTTAAATAGTATCGCCCGATAATAAAATCTTACATTAGACAGCTACAACCTGTTTTTGCAAATATTTTTGTAAGAAATTTCATATATTCGTGTTGTCTGTGTTCGTTTCCTAATTGTGTGGTGTTTTTGTGTTTGGTAATTTGCAGCCGCTGGTGGCGGACCGTCCTGCGTTGATTTTAGGTTTATAGATTCAATAGTGAAAAAGTTTTCAACGTTTTACACTTACATTTTTCAAAATTTCCTGTATTTTTTCGATTAAAAATTAAATTTCAACCTTTTTAAATAGCTCCACGCATCAAAACACGCGGGCCACGGTCCCCGATCGTGTCCCGTTGGATTGAGCGCGATCGGAGCTATACTTTTTGAAATATAGCAAAATCTTAGTTAAATTTACATTGAAAATTCACCTATACCAGGGAAATACCATACAGTGTAGCCCAAGCGAACTTACAAAGAAAACAACTGGCAACACAGGAACTTTTCATTGAGGCAAAAAAAAGGAAGTTCAGTCTAGCGCTGCTTCAGGAGCCGTATGTGGGAGGAATCGGAAGCATGAGGGACTACAGAGGGGTTAGAATCTACCAAAACGCTGACCAGGGAGAGGGTACTGTAAAGGCCGCAATCGCTGTTTTCGATGAGGAAATTGACGTTATACAGTACCCAGAACTAACCACTAAAAACATAGTGGTGGTTAGGATTCGAACTAGCGCATGGGAAATAACCGTAGTTTCCTTCTATTTCGAGAAAGATCAACCCATAGAACCCTACCTGGATCAGCTCAAGAGAATAGACACAAAACTTGGGTCCTCGAGGATAGTTATAGGAGGTGACTGCAATGCAAAGAGTACCTGGTGGGGCAGCCGAACAGTGGACCACAGGGGAGAGGATATGACGGGTGCCCTCGGAGATTTGAACCTGCAGGTTCTTAACGATGGCGATATCCCTACCTTCGACACCGTAAGAGGGGGCATAACTTACACTAGTTCAGTGGACGTGACAGCCTGCTCTGAAGACTTATTGGACATTGTAGACGATTGGAAGGTAGATATAGGTCTGACGAGCTCGGACCACAACGGCATAGTTTTTAAAATCTTGTTGCGAAAATCAAAGGGTGTTAATATTAAAAGGACGACAAGGCAGTTTAATACAAAAAAAGCAAATTGGAGCCAGTTTCATGAGAAACTGGCCCAATTAATTTTGGAATATGAAATCAATGAAGCTCAAATCAACAATATTACAGACATAAAAATTTTAGAACAAACAATAGAACTATTTATTTACACAATAACGGAAGCATGCAAACAAACAATTCCACAGAAGAAAGCGCAAGAGGATATTAACATGCCGTGGTGGTCCCGTGAGCTCGCTGAACTAAAGAGAGAAGTAGCCACCAAAAAGCGCAGGATAAGATGCGCGGCGCCAGTCCGTAAAAAGAAGGTTGTCGATGAGTACCTAAAGGCAAAAGAAAACTATGAGTGCAGAGCAAAGGAAGCGCAGATTGCTAGCTGGAAGGAGTTCTGTGAAAAGCAAACAAACGAGGGACTGTGGCAGGGTATATATAGAGTTATCGGAAGAACGTCAAAACGGCATGAGGACCAACCCCTAGTGAAGAATGGAAGACCATTAGACGCATTGGAATCAGCCAGGGAACTTGCGGAAACGTTCTACCCGGAGGATCCGGAGACTGAGGACGATACTCACCACCACCAAATCAGGGAAGCTGCCAACAGGGTAAACGAAGTTGTCTATGATGAGAAACATGACCCTCCTTTTACTCTGGAGGAGCTAAATATTGCAGTGGAGAGTTTCAACCCAAAAAAGGCTCCGGGTTCGGACGGGCTCACAGCCGATATATGCAAGCATGCCGTACTTCAAAACCCGAACATATACCTCGCACTAGCCAACAAATGCCTGGAACTGGGATACTTTCCCATCATCTGGAAGCGTGCTACTGTGGTAGTACTGCGGAAACCAGGAAAAGACGATTACTCAAAGCCCAAATCCTACAGACCCATAGGCTTGCTTCCAGTGATGGGGAAGATACTGGAAAAAATGATAGTCTGTCGAATTAAATGGCATCTTCTTCCTCGGATTAGTACTCGCCAATACGGCTTTATGCCCCAAAGAAGTACAGAAGACTCTCTCTATGACCTAATTCACCACATTAAAGAGGGAATAAAACAGAAGAAGCTGGTGACAATGGTATCATTAGACATAGAGGGAGCTTTTGATAGCGCTTGGTGGCCAGCCATTAAAGTCCGTTTGGCTGAGGAACAGTGTCCTGTCAACATCCGAAGAGTCATCGACAGCTATCTTCAGGACAGAGAAGTTAGTGTGAGGTATGCAGGGGCTGAATATGCAAAAAGCACTGCAAAGGGTTGCGTCCAGGGATCGATTGGAGGCCCAATCCTCTGGAATCTTCTTCTGGATTCCCTCCTCAAAGAACTTACGACAAGGGGTGACTACGTCCAGGCATTCGCAGACGATGTAGTGATGGTGTTTCAGGGAGACACAGGACTCGAAGTGCAGAGACAAGCCAATGCCGCCCTCGCATGTGTTCGGGAGTGGGGTATCAGAAATAAACTAACATTTGCGCCGCATAAGACCAATGCAATGACACTGACCCGCAAACTGAAGTACGATACACCACTCCTGACCATGGGCGGAGTCGACATAGGCATGTCCGAAGAAGTAAAAGTGCTGGGCCTAACCATCGACCACCAGCTGACTTTTAATTCACATGTAGCCAACATTTGTAAAAAAGCACTGAATATTTACAAACAGTTGTCAAGGGCTGCAAAAGTCAGCTGGGGGCTTCATCCAGAGGTAGTCCGCACTATCTATATCGCAACAGTCGAGCCTGTAATTACGTACGCTGCCGGCGCCTGGGCGCCAGCCGCCCAAAAGCTCGGAGTACAACGCCACCTGAACTCCGTACAAAGAGGATTCGTGCAAAAAATATGTAAAGCATACCGAACAGTCTCCTTAAACTCGTCACTGGTGCTCTCTGGGATATTACCCCTAGATCTTAGAATACAGGAGGTAGCCGCTCTGTACAAGGCAAAAAGAGGAATATCTCAGCCATCACAAGCCGACTGGGAAGTCGAGAAAATGGTGCCTTTCACAAACATGCCCCATCCAGTGGAAAATTGTAGTCCAAATTTGATAAGACTAAATGGCCAAGAGGAAGCAGAAAACGACAACAACCACGCAATCAAAATATACACAGATGGCAGTAAGATTGAGGGTAAGGTTGGAGCCGCACTGTCGCTATGGCGCAATGATACAGAAACCACAGCCCTCAAGCTTAAACTGCCACATTACTGTACCGTGTACCAAGCTGAACTCTTGGCCATTGTCAAGGCCACAGAAGTGATACTCAAACGTCCCGAAGAAAGCTTTGAAATTCACAGTGACTCTAGATCAGCCCTCGAAGTGATCCAAAACACCACGTCCCCTCATCCCCTGGCAGTGAAAGCCAGAGAACATCTTAGGGCCATTAAGCAACAAAACAAGCATGTCTCACTGTTCTGGGTAAAGGCACATGTGGGGATTGAGGGGAACGAGCGAGCAGATACATTGGCCAAAGAAGCTGCCTTAAAGCTAAAACGAAAGCCAGATTATGATCTCGCTCCGGTCTCATACGTCAAGCGGCAAATTCGTTTGGATACGCTTGACGAATGGAACCGTAGATACAGATCAGGCGAAACAGCCTCAGTGACAAAACTGTTTCTTCCCGATGTTGTGGACGCATACAGAATAGTCAAAAAGTTTGAGCCGAACAAACTACTAACGCAGGCGATGACGGGGCATGGTGGGTTCTCCGAATACTTGAATAGGTTCAAGTGTAAGGCGGACCCATCATGCATCTGTGAAGAGGATACACCTGAAACCATACCGCACTTACTTTTTGACTGTCCTGTCTTCATCCGACAAAGGCACGACCTGGAAAATAAACTACACATAGATTTAACCTCTGAAAACCTAGGTATAATTATGGGAACAGATACATGCAGGAATGTCTTATTTGAATATTGTGAAAAGATAGTGAAAACAGTAGGAAATAGAAATCGATGAACAAATTATGCTGACAGTATATAATGATTATATATTAGTACAGCATAAATTATATTTATAGTTTAAAAAAAAAAAAAAAAAAAAAAAAAATTAGATAATTACAAAAAGCCACTTAAATTGCAAATTCAGAAATTTCAATATACTAAAATTGTGAACATAAACACTCCGCTAGAGCTATAGTTAAAAAAGTTTCCAAATAATCATTAAAAATTTTACTAAAAACCCGCTGAGCAAAGTCTCTGAACGCTGTCAGAGGACATCTGCATAGGGAGGATGGTTTTAGTCCGTAGGTCGCCGAGCCCGGCGGAGTCGGACATCACCCCTCTCAGGGTATCCATGAGGATTTCCTCCTTCCTACTAAAAAAAAAAAAAAAAAAAAAAAAAAAAACCTTACCTAACCTAACCTAACCTAACCTAACCTAACCTAACCTAACCTAACCTAACTTAACCTAACCTAACCTAACCTTTTTTTTTTTTTTTTATTTTTTTCACCCGGGAAAATCCTTTATGGATACCACCCGCCCCGGGGGGAGCGGAGTGGTTATGTGGGAGTCCTCGCCTGAAGGGCCTTACTACCCCCACGGGGGGGTAGTAAGTGAGGTTACCCACTAAAAACCCGGGATGAGCAGTCTGCCGCCTAGTAGGGCGAAATGGGGTAGCGTTAGCAGTCACCATCTCGCCCCGGCGGCCGGCCCGTCACCGATGACGGGCCCCGGCCAATGGAGGGATGACCCGGCTCATTGAGGCCATCCCCCAGACGTGTGGGATCGTGCAAGCCAGTGGAGAATCCCCCGACTCTCCACCGATGATCCGCACAGCACTAGGAAAGAGCGAGAAGGCGCCCGAACCGCCTTCTCCTCCCCCCAGTTCGTCTACGCCGGAGCGGGTCCGCGAGGACGTCGTCCTCCCTCGCCCGCTCCGCGGCCTCTTTCTGCGCCATCACCGCTTCGCAGAAAGAGACCACCGCCTGCCACGATCCGTCGCTGCTGAGCATAGCGTTAACCACGCTCGGCAGCGACAGATCTGCGCCTATGACCGCTGTGAGGGTGTGCCGCATGGGACTCCATGCGGCGCACTCCTCCAGCGTGTGGAGCGCCGTGTCTTCTGGCGCTCCACACTCGTGACAGGCGGGGGTCGCCTCCCGTCTCGCGATGTGATGCAGGTACTTTCCGAAACATCCGTGTCCGGAAAGCACCTGCACCAATCGGAAGGTCAGCGACCCGAATCGCCGCCCTACCCACCTCCGGAGGACCGGGCGAATGGCATCCACCGTCCTCTGTCCAGGGACCGGTGGAGCCAGGTCCTCCGTCCACCGCCTCAACAGGGCGGCCCGAGCCCGCCGTCGCATGCGCGTGACCTCCTCCCACGCTGGAGGCTCCCCGCGGGATCTCCTCGCCGCCACGAAGTGGTAAACTTCGGCGAGGATCTCCGCTTGGAGCTCCCAGGGGGGATCACCGGCCAGCACGCATCCCGCCGTCCAGGACACCGTCCGGTACCCGCGTATCGCCCTCGTCGCGATGACCCGCTGCGGACGTCGCAGCAGGGCCTTATTGGCGCGACCGAGGGCGTCCACCCAGACAGGTGCCCCGTACAAGGCCATACTCCGGATCACTCCGGAGTACAGGCGACGACATGTGGCGTTCGGGCCGCCCACGTTGGGCAGCAGCCTCCCAAGGGCGGCAGCGGCGCCTATGACTTTTGGGGCCAGTTGAGTGAAGTGGGCCCCAAAAGTCCACCGCCCGTCCAGGATGAGACCCAGGTACCTCATCTGGGTCCCAACCCGGACCAGGACCCCGTCCAGGTCTATCCGCGTTCCTGGAGGGGGTCCCCCCCGAGGCCCATGGAACATTAGGGCCTCGGTCTTGGAGAGGGCGACCTCCAGCCCCAGGGCACGTATGCGGCCGACCACGAGTGTCGTGGCCACCGTGGCCCGCCGCACCGTTTCCCTGAGGTCCCTCCCCTTGACTACGACTAGGGTGTCATCCGCGTAGCACGCAACCCGCATACTTGCGGGAAACGTGCCGCGGAGCACCCAGTCGTAGCCAATGTTCCACAGGAGCGGTCCCAACACCGACCCCTGTGGAACCCCGCAGGACACGCGACGTCGCCTCAGACCGTCGCGTCCCTCCACCAGGACCTCGCGGTCCTGGAGGTAGTCAGCCAACAGCCTACGCAGATACAGGGGCACTCCGTGATAGCGGAGCGCCTCCCGTATTGTTCCGTGCGGTAGGCTGTTGAAGGCGTTGGCAATGTCCAGCGAGACAGCCAACGCCTTTTCCCCCCCGCTGACCACGTCCTGCGTCCACCCCTTGATCCAGAGCAGGGCGTCTATCGTCGACCGCCCTGCTCTGAATCCGAACTGGGCCTCTGAAAGCTCAGGCCCAGTTCCCCCCAGATGCCGGATGACACGGGAAGCTACGATTCTCTCCAGCAGCTTCGCCGTGTCATCCAGCAGCACGATTGGCCTGTATGCGGCGGGCGAGTCGGCGTCTCGCCCTTCCTTCCGCAACAGGCACAATCGCCCGTCCTTCCAGAGCTTTGGGAACTGACCCGACGTGAGGCACGCGTCGAACAGTTCCCGAAGCTGACCGCCCATCTCCCTAAGGGCGATCCTGAGGACCCGCCCGGGAATCCCGTCTGGTCCCGGGGCAGTCTTCTTGCCACTCAGGCGAGAGACTGCTACCTCCATCTCCACCTCTGAAATAGGCGGAATGGAGGCCAGGTCCTCCTCCTCCTGAAAGGACGGTGTGGCCATCGGTGGAGGGGTGTAGTGGGGGTCGCTGTCGGGAAATAGCCCCCCCAGCACCCTCTCCAGGAGCTCTGGCTCCAGGGACTCTGCGATAGGGGGCGCGCTGCCCCGGAACTTATTCCGGGCAGCCTTATACGGGCGCCCCCATGGGTCCCTGTCGAGGCCCTCCAGCTCCTCATGCCAGCCGAGGGCCTTAGCCCGGCCAATGGCCAGCTTCAGCTCCTGCTTGGCTATCTTCACATCGCCGTGCAGGAGCCGCTCGGCCGCCAGCTGCTCCGCCGGCAGCTGGTCGTCCGTCCGGCCGTGACGCCGCCTCCTGCAGTGATAGTAGAGGCGGCGCGTCTCCGAGCATCGCGCTCGGAGATCCTCTATCTCCGAGCACCACCAATAAACCTGGCGGCGCTCGGGGCGGCGTCGGGACCTCGGCATGGCGGCGTCACAGACCGCCGTCACCGCCTCCCGGAAGTGGCCCGCCGCGATGTCCACCTCCGGGTGCACCGGGGTGGCCAGCCACGACTGGACGATAGCCGCCTCTTCAGCCAACTCGGCATCGAGGCGACCAATCGCCCAGCGCGCGAAAGACTCCCTCTCTACGCGCCGAGTCCCTCCTTGGTGGGAGGTGGCGATCTCGAACCGGATGTAGTTGTGGTCCGAGAGAGTCGCCACCTCCGCCTCCACTCTCCAGGCCTGAACACGTGCCGCGACCACCGGGGTGGCGAACGAAAGGTCCACCACGGACCCCCCGTTGTGTCGCACGCACGTGTGGACCGACCCCCTGTTGAGGAGGGTCAACCCTGCGGCAACCGCCCACTCCACGACAATCTCCCCGCGAGTGTCAGTGGAGGGGTTGCCCCAGGCCTGGGCCTTGGCGTTCAGGTCCCCCATGAGGAGGACCTCACGTGGTGCCTGCCTTCTCACCGCCGCGGCCAGGAGGTCTAGATAGACCTCCAGCTCCGCGACGGTCCTATTGGGGGAGAAGTATGTGCCCACTACTGCATACCTCTCCCACTTGGCCACCACGTACCCCGAACCTCTCTCTAACACCGAAAGGGGGGGGCCGCCACCGGCACGTCCAATAATGGCTACGGAGCCGTCCAAATCCCCAGCCCAGTAGGGATGGGACTGGGGAATGTAGTACGGCTCCGCGGCGACCGCCAAATCAATCCGCCACTGCGCCAGGGACTGCATTAGCAGATCCTGAGCCCTGACGCAGTGGTTCAAATTCGTCTGGAGGAGGTTGTACTGTCCGACTTGATCCATCAATCGGACGTGACAACCTCCATGCTCGCCGCGCGGCGAACAGCCTCAGGTGCGGCTCTGGATGCCGGTCGGGGGATGGCCGGGGTCCTGGCGGCCTGTCCCTTCGTCTTTGGGGGGACACAATTTTGTCCCCCCATCCTGTGCTCGGCGGGTCGCCCCGACTCTGCGCAAATCGCGCAGTGTGGGGCCCTTCTTTGGCAGCTCGCCGCCCTATGGCCTGCGCCTCCACAACGGAAGCACAGGTCCCCCCTGTCTGCCGACGAGGGACACTGGGGGCGCGTATGGCCGAGTCCCATGCATTTGAAGCAGCGCATGGGACGCGCCACCAGTGCCACCACTCGCACCGAGCTCCACCCCACCAAAAGCCTGCCCTGTGCCAGCAACACTTTGGCTGCTGCAATTGGGCAGGAAACAAGGGAGGAGCCAGTCCCGCCGTAGCTGCGCTGTACCTCTCCGGCTCTGACGTGGAGAACGTCACAGCCACCCACCTTGGCGACCGCCGCCGCCACTTTCTCCTTTGTGGCGGCGTCGTCCAGGCCCGTCACGTGCAATTGCACGGACTTTACGGGCCTGGAGACGTTGGCCACCTCGGACAGGACACCACGGAGCTTCTCCGCGAGCCTGTCCGCTTTGTCGCCGCTTTGAGAGCCAGGGATTTCGAGCATCCTAGCTCCCGTGGCCGTCTGGCGGAAGTGGATGCGGTCGATCCCCAATCCTTGAAGATCGACCTTCTCTTGCGCCGCCTCGACGATGGTTTTGTATGTAACCCCGTTTTCCGCGGCTTCGGGCTGCAGCGTCAGCACAACAGCCGCGGATTTGGGGGCTTTCATCGTCTTCGCCTTCTTGGGCCCGGCGGCAGCGGAAGCCTTCTTCGTTTTAGGCTTCACGGCGGAGGGGGGGGCAGGGGCACGAGCTGCTGGGACAGGAGCGGGAGCGGGCGTGGCTGAGGAGGACGATTTGCCCTTCCCTTTGCCTTTTCCCTTTTTCACTACTGCAACCCAGGTTTCCGCCTGGGCCACAGCAGTTGGCATGGTCGTTTTTGGGGCGATAGAAGCCGCAGTCGAGGGCGTGGCAGCAGCCTGCGACGCCTGGCCAACCCGCTTTCGAGGGACTGGTTTCGGGGGAGGGGGCGCAACCGCAGCTGCAGCCTTCTTGGCGTCCGCCCTGAGGGGCGGGCGAACAACCGGCGCTGGCAGGAGGCGATCCTCGATACCGGCGAGTCGGGCATTGAGCATTTGCCCGAACGTGGTAGTCAAGGAGCGCGTCATCTCCTCCACTAACTCTGCCCCCAGTACAACGGCAGGGGGGGCCGGCGTCTCGGCGGCAGCGGCTGCTGCTGCTACTGTAGCAGCAGACGTGGCGGCAGCCGCCTGGGTCTTGGCTTCAGTGAAGCCGCGACGCAGCGCCTTCACTTCTGCCTTGCAGGCCTCCATCTCCAGGCGCAGGCGACTATTCTCGGCTCTCAGCCGCCGCGTCTCTTCCGCCTCACTCCTGTTTGCCAGTGCGTCGACCACTTCCCTCAGAGTCGACGCGGACCTTTTCAGGCGACCAACAAACTCGCCTTTTAGGTTGCCAGATTTTTTGGCAACCTCTAAGATGCAGGCGAGCATCCCTCCTGCTTGAGCCCTCAGCTCCTGGGCGTTAAGCCCGCTAAAGTCATCGACCCCGGCAAGGACATCGGAATCGCTTCCGATGTCGAGCAGACTTCCGGCAGCCACAGCGGCCGGCCCCTTTTTGAATTTCCTGCTCTGCAGGACCTCCGCCAGCTCCTCTACTAGCGGAATGGGCTTCATAAATTCTTCTCGGGTGGGGCCCGTTTTGGTGCCCTTCGCCCTTCCCCTCCGTGCCGTATTGACTTTAGCGGCCGATGTCTCCTCGGTTTCAGTGTCCGACTCTAGGTAGCCGGGTACGTAAAACGAGGAGTAAGGCCGCTTCCTCCGGCTGTCACCCACGTCGCAAGACTCTTCAAATACGGACTCTACGTCCGACCTCACTTCGTCCCCCATGGAGACCTCCGATGGATCTCTTGAAGGGCCGCTTTTCCGGCTCACATTAGTGCCGCTTGAGCGTTCCTCAGTCGAAACAATAGGTTGGCCCTGAGAAGGGCCTTTCACAAATTTCCCTTTCGCGTCTCTGTTCACTTTCGACATTATCACGATTTATACAGGCAAAATAGAAACAGAATAATTATACAATATAATTATAACTCGTGACCATAAGAAACATTTTTGGGAAATGGACAGGCTTCAATCTTTCTACTCAAGCCTCCGGAAGTTTAGAGTTCAGAAGACTGACAATACCTTGGAGGTATTTTCCCGAAGTCTAAGGATACACTTATCATCGGGGTTTTGGAACTAGTCCAGCCAGTTTGTCCCCGCCTCCAATAACGTGAGTTATCGGAACAGGGGTCACTACCAAATAAAAGACAGCGATTATTTTCGATTATGTAACAATACGTTTGACAGTAGTAGGCGCTGGTGTTTGCCAGTTAGAGGGGTCCCTATTTTAACACACACACCGCCAAACTGTTTTTCATCTACTCATAAACATGACAAATTATCTGTAGCCTTGCCTTAAAACTACAATTTATACACCGTAAGTCTATTCTGTCATCTGTCTTAAAGAGGTGCTAAGCACCTTAGCACGTATAATACAGATGACAGACAGTTAACTACGGCCCCGGTCTGTACCGAGCATTTTCAATTTGGTTACTAATAAGGGGTTAAATAGCCCTGTGAACTACATAATATACACAAATAATACAAATATATACAGAAACAATATATACATATACATACACATATAGATAACAATACACGCGGCGCCTGACGGTGTTCTGTTGCGTTTATTTCGGAAGGAAATAAACCAATAACAGGCAGCACCACGAGAAGGTATCCGTCAGACTTGCCTTAGGGATCATCACGACTTGCGCTCTCCCCTAAGACCGTTGCCTCCTTACCCATCCGGGATGAGTAAGGAAGGCCTGAGTTTATCCAAAACAAGCAGCGCAAGGCATGCAAGCTAGGCAAAGCAACTATTAATGAATAAACCCAGACCCGCCCAACCTAACCTTTTTTTTTTTTTTTTTTTTTTTACAGGGGGAAATGCGTTGCGCATACCCGCAGCTTTGGGGAAAAACTTACGGGTTATGTGGGACTCGCCTGCCGGCGGGCAGCGCGGCGGCTAAGTTCGCTGCCCCTCGGCAGGAATACCCACTAAAACCACCCTGGTGTTCCACGTTTGCGCTTGGACAAGGGAAAGGTCACAGTTGCCCTTATCCTGTTCCCTTGCTTAGCGTCTGTCTGTTTTCAGTCTCAACTCCTGGTGACCCTCCGTCACATAAATCTCCATTTTGTGGTGTGCCGGAACACTGACACACCACACAACCACCTCCTAGGGTCATTTCGCGTGCACCACGTTCCCCAAAATGTTGCACAGACCCACTCAGGGAGCGAAAGTCCTGGCGTACGCCCTGCGTCTACGCCCGGTCCTCCTGCGGCGGAGAGGATCCGCTAATGGGTCTTCCTCTCGACGCCGCTCTCCCTCTTCTTTTTGGGCAACAACGGTCTCGCAGTAGGCTCGAACCGCATCCCAAGCTCTCTCGCTACCGACCATCGCGTTGACGACGGCCGGCAGCGATAGGTCGGGACCAACCACGTATACGAGCATAGACCGCTCCGTTGCCCACTTCGGACAGTTTGCAAGAGTGTGCTCCGCCGAGTCTTCGGCAGCACCACACTCATGACACAGTGGAAGTCGCTCTCTCCTCGCCACGTTGCATAGGTATTTACCAAAACACCCATGCCCGGTAAGCACCTGCACGAGGCGATAAGAGAGCGACCCCCACGCTCTGTCCAACCATTCATTAAGCACCGGACGGATGGCTGCAATCGTGCGGTGTCCAGCGCTCGGCTCCTCCAGTCTCAGTGCCCATTTGCGGAGGGCCACTTGTCGGGCGTTAAGTCGCCAGCGCTCGACCTTTTCAGGGAGCGGCATAGATCCGTGACTTTTCGCAACGGCAGTTCTCGCATATACCTCCGCAAGAATCTCTGATTCTAGGTCCCAGGGCAGAGAGCCGGCCAGAACGCACGCAGCCTCATAAGAGACCGTGCGATATGACCGGGTCAACCTGAGAGCCATGACCCGCTGCGGCCGACGCAATAGCGTCCTGTTTGGGGCGCTCAAAGAGCATGCCCAGATGGGTGCCCCATACAGTGCAACCGATCGTGCCACCGCTGTAAAGAGGCGGCGGCACTTGTCGCTTGGTCCACCGAGATTCGGCAATAGCCTAGTCAAGGCGGACGTCACTCTTTGAAGTTTTGGAGCAAGGAGTGTAAAGTGCTCCTTGAATTTCCATCGGCCGTCGAGGACGATGCCCAGATACCTCATCGTCGGCCCAACACCGATGGAAACTCCGCCGACTATCAGATGAGCTCCTATTGGTGGCGCGTTTCGAGGCCCGTGAAAGCACAAGGCCTCGGACTTGTTAAGCGCCACTTTTAAACCCAGACGTCTGATTTTGCCCACCACGAGGGCGACTCCAGCCGTTGCCTGCAAGCTAGCCTCCCGGTAAGTTCGGCCACGGGCCGTAACCAAAGTGTCATCGGCATAACAAATGACACGAACATCCGGAAGAGAGCAGCTGCGAATAGCCCAGTCATATCCAATGTTCCACAGGAGTGGTCCAAGGACCGACCCCTGTGGAACGCCACATTTCACGTCCCAGCTACCCCAGCCATTTTGGGTGGGATAGGTTATGGACCTACCCGTTAGGTATGCCATGACCGTCCGCCGCAAGTATAGGGGCACTCCGTGATATCGGAGCGCTTCCTCTATACATACGTGGGGGAGGGTGTTGAAGGCATTGGCTATGTCTAAAGACACGGCCAACACCAACCCCCCTTCGGTGACTTCCTCTTCAGCTAGAGCCCTCACCTGTGCAATGGCATCAATGGTGGACCTGCTTCGCCGGAACCCGAATTGATTCTCCGACAGGTTAGGGCCAACGAGATCGAGGTGCTTGGTGAGGCGGGCTGCGATGACGCGCTCAAAGAGCTTACTCGCCTCATCAAGCAGCACGATTGGTCGATAGGCTGCCGGAGAATCCATTGGACGCCCCTCCTTCTTCAGCAACACCAACTTGCCCACCTTCCACTTCCCAGGGAATGTTTGCCCTCTGAAGCTGGCCGTTAGAAGGGCCCTGAACCTATCATCAAGACCATTCCTGAGGGCCAACACCCACACACGACCAGGGATCCCATCAGGGCCAGGGGCCGTGTTTTTAACCTGAAGCCTCAGCACGGCGGCTCCCAGTTCCCCCACTGATACCTCCGGGATCTCTTCAGTCTCGTCTTCCTCCACGTGCTGATCGAGCATTTGCGGAGCCACATGCTCACTACGGGGAGGGAACAGTGTCCCCACAATGCTCGCCAGCAGCTCTGGCTCCAGTGTAGACGTGAGGGGTGGGGTCCATGGGCGAAGCTTGCTCATAACGAGCCTATACGGCCTACCCCATGGGTCCCTGTCCAGTGAAGCGAGAAGTTCCTCCCACGCCCTCTCCTTGGCCTCACCAATGGCCGTGCGCAGCTCTTTCTTCGCGTCCTGATAGGCGCTATAAAGGCTCCTCTCCTCTTCCTCGTCTCGTCCGTTCAGTCTACGACGTCGATATCTAGTGTACCGACGTCTTGTTGACACGCAGGCTGCACGAAGACGAGCGAGGTCCTCAGACCACCAGTAAACCTGTCGGCGAGAGGGCAGTCTGGTTACCCGCGGCATAGCAACATCACAAATATGTGACATTGCCTCACAAAACCAGACTGCCTCACTCTCAACGTCAACGGTATCAGGGCTCGGTGTCCAGCCCTCTACGAGAGAAGCCTCAATGACTGCATCCCTATCCATGCACTTAAGAGCCCAGCGGGGACCTAGATCTGATGCCGGCCGATTGAGAATGTTCGAGCTTGTAGGGGAGGGGGAGATGGAAAACCGGATATACCTGTGGTCCGAAAGACTCTCCACGCCCTCACACACCGCCCAGTCCCGAATACGACACGCTAGGGATGGGCTAGCAAAAGAAACGTCCACTATGGACTCACCCATCCATCATTCGCCCAACCTAACCTAACCTAACCTAACCTAACCTAACCTAACCTAACCTAACCTTTTTTTTTTTTTTTTTTTTTTTCGTGGGGAAATGCTGTTACGCATTCCCGTCCGCCGGGGGAGCAGACGGGATATGACGGACTCGGTGCAGAAGGCACCCATACCGTCTAAAACCACCACGGTGTTCCAGCGTCTTCGACTGATGACGGGGGGCGCGGGACCGCTAGTATTCTACCGCAGCCCCCGTCGACGCCGCTGCCCGCTGTAAAGTGGCGGGCTCTCCTCGGTGAGGGGTGTCAATAGGAACACCCCTCCACCTCGTGTGACGCCCCCCGAACACGGAGGGGGCGTCACCATCACGAGAGGACCTATCTCTGAAGGGTGCCGGATGCCCCCGCATCCGACGACCCAGGACCTCTCAGCGGAGACGGAGTGCGGGCTCGGTTAGCCCGCCGCCGTGTCCGCGCTCTCCGGAGCGGAAGAGAGAGAGGGTCTCTCTCCCTCTCGCGCTCCGCCACCTCCCTCTGCGAGACAATAATCTCGCAGAAGGAGGCTACTGCCTCCCAACATCTCTCATTGGCGACCATCCCGGCGAGGATGGTCGGCAATGAGAGGTCCCCCCCCACAACCGCGACCAGAGCCTGTCGCGGTTCTGCTCCTCCTGGACATGCCTCCAGCGCGTGCTGGGCGGTGTCTACCGCGTAGCCGCACTGATGGCATGCCGGGGAAGCTTCTCTCCGAGCGATTCGATGCAGGTAACTCCCGAAACAGCCATGTCCCGAGAGCACCTGCGTCAGCCGGAATGAAAGCTTCCCGTGTCTCCGATCGATCCACTCTCGGAGAACGGGCTGGATAGCGTCGAGGAGTCGTCGACTGCTATCCCCCCTCTGAGTGGACCCGTCGAGGAGCCGTCCCTCCCACCTCTCGAGAGCCAACGCCCTGGCGTTGTTGCGCCAATGCGCTAACTCTCGTGGCGCCGGTCGCTCATCCCGCTCCCGCGCACGCACTCTGCGGCGGTAGACCGAGGCCAAGACTTCGGCCTCAAGGTCCCAGGGGAGCAGGCCCGCGAGGGCGCACGCCACCTCGTGTGAGAGTGTCCGATAGCCCCGGCACACTCTCACCGCCATGGTCCGTTGGGCTGCAATCAGCAGGGCGGTCTCCCGCCGATCGAGCGCCACGGACCATATGGGGGCTCCGTATAGGGCCATCGAGCTGACCACCGCTGTATAGAGGCGGCGGCAGCTGCCCTCTCCACCCCCAAGATTGGGGAGGAGGCGACTCAGTGCGCCGGCTGCCCCCAACAATTTGGGGGACAGTCGTCGCATGTGCGCCTCGAACCTCCATCGGCTATCGAGGACGACGCCGAGATACTTCAACGTCGTCCTGACGGGGATGGAGGTTCCTCCCACCACTATGGATGAGTCTGCAGGTGGCGCCCGTCGGGGACCATGGAAGCATATGGCCTCCGATTTGTGGAGCGCCACCTCCAGACCCAGCCTCCTGATCCTGGCCACGACCATCGCGACTCCGGCCGTGGCGAGGATTGCCGCCTCCCTGTAGGTGCCACCCCGGGCGGTGACCAGCGTGTCGTCGGCGTAACAAACGACGCCGACGCCATGAAGACCACGGCCACGGAGGGCCCAATCGTAACCGACGTTCCACAGCAGGGGCCCTAAAACAGACCCCTGAGGGACGCCGCGCGCCATGGGGCTCCGACCCTCCCCGCTCGCCGTTGGGAAGACCACCTCTCTATAGGAGAGGTAGTCCTCGACGAGCCTGCGCAGATACGGCGGCACTCGGTGGTACTCCAGACCACCGAGTATCGTGGTCCAGGGCAGCGTGTTGAAAGCGTTGGCGATGTCTAAAGACACCGCCAACATCACGCCGCCGCTGGAGCACGCCTCCTCGGAGAGATCGCGGACGCGGGAGATGGCGCCCAGCGTCGAACGACCTTTCCGGAACCCGAACTGGGTGGGCGCCAAGTCCGGTCCGGACGTCTCGAGGTGCTTGACGAGGCGGGCGGCGATCACCCTCTCCAACAGCTTTCCCGCCTCGTCGAGCAGCACTATCGGACGATAGCCCGAAGGCTCGTCCGCGGGACGTCCCTCCTTCCTGATAAGGACGAGCTTGCCCCTTCTCCATCTCCTGGGGAATTTCCCCTCCCGAAGGCACCTGTCAAACAGGGCCCTGAGAGCGGGCGCCAGGTGCTTCAAGGAGAGAGCCCACACACGGCCCGGTATGCCGTCTGGCCCGGGTGCCGTGTTCTTGGCCCTCATCCGGAGCACAGCTGCACCAAGCTCCCCTTCGGAGACAGGGGCAGGCTCCTCCTCCTCCACCTCGGCGAGATTGGTCGACGAGGAAACGGCGAAAGGTGGCGAGAAATCGTCTCCCGGAGGACCGGGGAACAGCCCTCCCACCACCCTCTGGAGAACAGCCGGTTGGAGCGAGGCAGTCACGGGGGGTGCCCATGGACGCAGCTTCTGCCGCGCCCATTGGTACGGGCGGCCCCACGGATCGCGCTCCAGCCCTTCCAGCAGCTCCTGCCAGGATCGCCGCTTCGCCTCGTCGATGGCCACGCGAAGGACCCTCGAAGCGTCCCGGTAGGCGGCATACAGAGAGTCGCACACCTCCGTCTCCTGCCGCCTTCGCCTACGATACCGCTGGTATCGGCGGCGCCTCCTCACGCAGCGTCTCCGGAGTTCGGCAATCTCCTCTGACCACCAGTAGACCTGGCGTCTGGACTGTGGGGCTGTTGCACGCGGCATCGCGGTGTCGCAGATACGCGACAACGCCGCACACAGTCTGTCCGCCAACGCATCCAAGTCTACGGGGTCACCCTCCTGAGAAGTGCCGTTCCACGCTTCGACGAGGGCCGCCTCCTGCAGCAACTCGGCGTCGAGACGCTTCAGGGCCCATCGCGGACCGATCTCTCCTGATCCCTCCCTCACCGTGTCCGCCAAGGACGGGGAGACGCTAAACCGGATATACCGGTGGTCGGAGAGCGTCTCCTCGTCCACCAACACCTGCCAGTCGCGAATTTGGCAGGCGAGGTCTGGGGTGGCAAACGTCACGTCGACGATCGATCCACCCCATTGGCGGACACAGGTGTTCTCACTCCCGGTGTTCACGACGCAGAGGCCCATCTCGGCCATCCACTCCAACACGGTGACGCCCCGCGGACAGGTCGATGGGGACCCCCACGCCAAGGATTTGGCGTTGAGGTCCCCCATGACGATCACGGGGCGCGGGCGGGTCTGGCCTATGAAGGTCCCCACCTCGCCGAGAAGAGCCTCCAGTTCGTGCCGGGGCCTATTCCGGGAGTGATACACACCTACTATGACGACAGGGCCCACTCCTGCCGCCACGAAGCCCCTGCCTCTCGTTAGCCCTTCGAGAGGGGGGGATGAAGTCGGCGACTGTGTGGTGATTGCCACCAAGCCGTCAAGGCCCCCCACCCAGTCACTCCTGGATGGGACCGAGTACGGCTCTGCAACCACCGCCACTTTGATGGACCGCTCCGCCATGCACTGCAGGAGTAAATCCTGAGCGCGGGCGGAGTGGTTCACGTTCGCCTGGAGGAAGGTTAGGGCCATACTAACCAACCTCCATGCGATCCGCCCGTCCTTTATTAGAGGAAGACGGTCGCGACCGGGCCTCAGCCTCGGTCGCGACGGCCTTCCGCCGAACCCCTGACTTTGACGGGGGCTTGGCACATGCCTTGCCCCCGGAGAGGTGATCCGCCGGCTTACCTGCAGCCGCACATAGTGAGCAGCGGGGGGCAGCGGAGCATTCTCGGGCCTTGTGGGCCTTTTGACCGCAGCGGTAACACTCGTCGCTGCGGTCAACCTCGGCTTTGCATTGGGCTGCTACGTGGCCCAACGAAAGACAGCGGAAACAGCGACGCGGCCTGGGGTCGAGGATGGCAACTCGCGCCGCCACCCAGCCCACCAGAACGCGCCCACTGGCCGCGATCTTCTTAGCTGCGGAGACGGGGCAGCGCACAAACGCCGTCCCCATCCCCGCTGGTCCCCGTCGTATGGCCCCTACGGCTACTGCTGCCGCGGGACACTCACCCAGGGTCGACAGTGCACTCGCCAACTCATCCGACGTGGCCGAGTCGTCGAGGCCGGTGACCCGCATGTCTGCGGTGGTGGTTGGCCTGCTGATCTTCACCTCCGATCTACCCTCAAATACCTCCTCGAGCCTCCTGGCGAGGACATCCGCTTTCGCGGCATTTTCCTCACCAGGGATCTCGAGGATCCGGGCCCCGGTGGCCGCCGTCCGGATGGTCAGTGGCGGCAGACCCAGCTCTTTGAGCTTGATCTGCGCCTTTGCCTCTCCCAAGACGGTGGCGTACGTCACTTCTTTGTCCGCTGCCCCCGGTTGCAGCGTGATAACCACAGCTGCGGTCCGGGGGGAGCGGAGTTTGGCCTTGCCCTTTGTTTTGCGCGGGGACGGCTGAGATCTCTTCGTAGTGGGTGGCGGGGCAAGCGGGACCGTTTTCGGCGCAGGCGCCGGGCGAGCAGGAACCTGCACATTGGTCGCCACCTTATCCCTCCTTCTGTCCAAGCCACGTCTGGCCACCACGTGCCACGCTTCGGTCAGGGGAGCCGGGGCAGGGGCAGGCAGCAGTGCGATGGGCGCGGGAGCAGGGCCCTTCGCAGCCTTTTTGGCCTTCTTCTTTTGCCCCTGGGTGAGTCTAGGGGCGGCTCCACGACTTGAAGCCGCTGCTGGTTGAACACCAGGGCCGGTCTTCTTTGGGGCACTCTCCGGGGCGGCTCCACGACTTGCGGTCACCGTCGGTTGCACCCCAGACTCCCTTCGCCGATCTACAGCGAGAGGGGGCCTGAGGGTCTTCGCCGGTAACAGCCTCTCCTCCAAGCCCTCGAAGCGGGCGCTGATCATGGTGCCCACCTGCACCATGACCTTTCGCATCGCCTCGTCGCCAATGAGGGGCATTGGGGTGTGAGCCACTGGCGCCGTCACCCGTGCAGACCGCATTTCGTCCATTTGACGTCGGAGCTCCTTGAGCTCCGCCGCCAGCTGCTGGTTGGCCTTGACCAGCAGTGCCATCTCTTCGGGCATCGTGCGGGCCCGCGATTCCTGGAAGGACGCTTTGATGGTCATCGCAGCGTCCTTCAGGGCCTTCACACACGTGCCCTTTAAATTTTTGGACTTGGTGGCCACCGTTAATACAGTGTCCACCGAGTCCAATAGGATCTTCTCTAGGTGAGCGGCATCGCACTCACCCAGCCTCAGACTGGTAGCCGGAGGCTCCGGCACCTTCAAGAACTGGGCGGCCGTTGATGCCGCTCTCCTCTGCTGTAGCTCCTCCGCCAGCTCCTTCTCGGCGGTGAGCCGCAGCTCTTCCTCCCGCGCCCGGTTCAGCTCGGCCTTGGCTTTCGCCAGGCCGACATAGTGACCGGTCGTGGGTTGCCTTCCCCGTCCTTTACCGCGTCGAGCGGCCGGGACCTTTGGTGACGGTAAGGGGTCACTGAGGTCCCCGTCGTCCTCGTCCAATCTCCTTTTCCTCCTTCTTTGGGAGCCGCGCGACGACACGGTCTCCCACGTCATTGCGTCGGACTCCGACTCCGATAAATTCGGAGTCGGGACCCGAAGCAATTCGTGCAGTGGGGTCACTTCTGCGCCTGGTTCGGACGCAGAAGAGACGCTCGCTGCCTTCTCCTCGCTCAGATCCATTGACGTGGCGGCAGGGGTGGCGCAAGGATTGCGCGCTGGCTCTGCCGCGGCGTCGACTCTCAGAGTGACTGGTCTGGCGCTGTCCATGCGCTCCAGTACCACTCGAGGTTCCCGTTTCGGCAACGGGACCAGGTCTCTGCACCTCGATGGTGCCGACTTCTCAAGGCAGTCCGTTTTCTTGCCAGGTTGTACATTTTTCGTAGAATCGGTGTCCGTTAGCTTTTTGCCGTGGTCGTCGGTGCGCGGGCCGGAGCCCGCGAAGCGGTTGTTGCCCCCCCCAGATACGGTGGGGCAGCCTTCTTTCGAAGGGTGGGATTTACCCACCTGGGGATTATTACCAATCGCTTTTTTATCCATTTTTAAGTTCCTTTTTTGAGGGGTGAGGTCCCCTTGTGGTGCCCTCGCGACCGGGTTCCCCCCAGCCATGCATCCCATAGGCGGGCACCGAAACCGTAGGATTCGGAGACGCATGATGCCCGACAGGGTGGCCGAGTTGACCCTCCCTGCCGCGCCGCGAGCCTTGAAGGCCCGCCATCCCACGACCCGAAGGTCCGCTGCAGCCGCTGTTAGGCAACTGCCGTCCAAGAGTGTGCCCGACAGGGTGGCCGAGTTGACCCTCCCTGCCGCGCCGCCGGCCTTGCAGACCGGCCATCCCACGACCCGAAGGTCCGCTGCAGCTGCGGAAAGGCAGCTGCTCCACCAGGGTTGCCCGACAGGGTGGCCGAGTTGACCCTCCCTGCCGCGCCCACCGTCAAAAGCGACGACGTCACTCCACCTCGGTGCACGACAGGGTAAAAACTGTCATGCCGCCAGCCTTGCAGGCCGGCCATCCTACGACCCTACAGGTCCGCTGTCCCTTCCAGGAAGGGACCCCTACTCCGCGGATGAACCGCCTGCTCGTCCACTGTGGCCTATGCTACCTTCATAGGGACACGCGGAGAGCACCTACGTGTCAGGATTTTAGCCAGCAGCCAACAAGATCCCATATAGAGAAGTTATTGACTGCTGCCCAGGGTGCACCGGCCCAAATACTGCTGTACTCCCCGGATAAAAGGCATCCGTAAGAGACCAGCAGCATTCAAGCACACGAGGAGGTATCCTGACCAAGCACCCCAACCTAACCTAACCTAACCTAACCTAACCTAACCTAACCTAACCAATTCCGGTCCCAACCACTACCGGGGACGCTTGAGTTCAAGTCTGCTCCGCGTTAAAAATTCCTTCAAAAATTGGAAAAAGTGGTATTTTTCGACACTACATAGGCGTGCCATATATCAAAAGTTGCGCAAAATTGCGGCGCACACAATAGTGTATATAAAAAGTGAAAAAAAGTGTTTTTGCAAAGTGAAAACAGTGAAATAGTGCAAATTTCAAAATTGTGTAAAGTTTAAAGTGAAACGCTGCTCAAACCAATGCGGTAACGTATTCATTTTAAATTGCCTTCGGGAGGGCATCCAGGGGCCCCACCCCCCCGCAGCTTATTTGGATTTTTTCCGCGCACCCGCGCGGAAATAAAGGCAAAAAAACAAGTACCACGTGGCCACGTGGTACTTGAACCAGAGGCGCGCCGCAGATACCAACCACAGTGCCGGAAGGGCCTAGAGGAACAAGAAGTAAGGCGTTCTCGGAAAACTGAAAATGCAAGTTTTTTATTTGTTATAAGCATTACAAACTTTTGTGCGTTTTATGTTTTTGTTTAGTTAAGTGTTAAAAAATATTTTCAGCGACAACGCACCTCGGAAAAAATTCCATCTGTAGAGCACAATTAGGGTGACATATGTGTTAAAAATTTTGAAATTTATTGTTAGTAGTATTCTTATAAAAAATATTTTCTTGAAACCTGTAACTTCCTTAAGTAGCTATATCTCGGAAACGGTGCGTCGGGGGTCAATTTTGACGGTAGCCTGCAAATACACACATGTGTGTATTTTCAGGTTGGTAGTTCTTATTTGACTGGACCTCCCCCTTCCCCCACCTTTTTTCCCCTTTTCGAAAACTTTTAGATTTTTTCTTAAATCAAATTGTAAATTGTGCTTAAAAATTTAATTGACATATTTTAAGTTACATATAAGTGTGTTTTAGACCAAACTAGGAAAAAACCTGAAGTGCCAATTTGTTTTGCAGTTGGAGTAAACTTTAAAATTTTTTAAAAATTAAAATTCTGAAAAATGTGTATGTAAACATACAAATTAAATATATACAATAGATAGTCCTATCCAACATATATTCAAACCAATCAACTTTATATTTTTCACTCTTATCATTTTAAATACATTCTTGATACAAAATAGCAATAAAAAATATCCAACTGAAAAACAAACCTGATAAGTTGGTTTTGCGTATATCTGGCTAACGGTGCGTTGGAGGTGAATTTTGATAGCAGCCTTGATATACCCACTAACGTGGGTATATTCAAGCGCGGTAGAATTCAGCTGAGTGGACCTCCCCACACCCCCAACTTTTTCAGCTTTCCTCAGGTTTTTCTAAAAAATTTGTAAATTGTGTTGAAATTTTATGTTTTACATCATACACGTGTTTTTTCTTTCGTAATATTGTAATTTGTAGCGTGTTTTAACTGATATTTTGAACATATGTATATGCTCGGACTCATTCGGTGAAATTGAACGGAGTTGGTACTGTCTTTTGACGCACTGGGTACTATTGAGCCCAAAAACTAGTGACCCTCAATTTTGAGCGAAACTTACGGTTTTATTTGCTTTGTGTTTATATTTTATTTTATTTATTTTCTTTAACCATTCTACAACTTATACAAATTTACTTTATTTTAACGTGTATTTGACAATTAAAACGCGACTATGTTCCGCACCCCCGCCAAATCCGACGACCAGACTCTTCCGGAGATGAGTTCTGAAAAGCCTGGACCATCACACGCAACCGGTGTGAGAAAAAGCATTGGTGAGTGGGAATCCGGACAACAGGTGCAGGTTGACAAGCGAGTATCACCTAACAAAACATTTGTGGTGGGTTCGCAAAAGTTAAAACCGACGACCTCAACCCGCGCGCCTTCGGTAGAGGCGACGGTGAGCTCGCCACCAAAACAACAAAAGGTGAAGAGCACTGACAGGGTGGCCGAGGCTAAGGCCTGTGTGAACAAGGCCTCAGCATCAACCCGCGCGCCCTCGGTAGAGGTGACGATGAGCCCGCCACCAACCCAGCAGAGGTGGAAGAGCTCAGATAGGGTGGCCGAGGCAAGATCCTGTGTGAACAAAGCCAAGCTAAATCTGAGTAACTCCAGAAACCTCAAAACTGACATAAAGGCAGAGGTGATACAAGCGATAGATAGGCTGTTTCAGCTGGTCAAAGAGGCGGATAGGGTCAAGAGCACTGACAAGAATGCGGCAGTGGCAGAGAAGAGTAGAGAAAGTGAGGAAAGACAGATGATTAGAGTGAATGAAAGCGAATTGACTCGGAAGCTGGATGAGCATATGAGGATGATAGAAAAGAACACGGAAAAAATGGGAGAGTTGAAAGAAATGATGGAAAAAAGAACATACGCAAATGCAGTAGCCGCACCAGCAATAAAACAACTCCCCGATAGAGCAGGCCTACACTCGGTAGTAGTTACCGGCAAGGACGAAACGGAAACAGGAGATGAAGTACTAGATAGGATTCGGAAGGTGATGAATGCAAAGGAAGGTGGAGTGGAAGTAGAAAGAATCAGGAAAGCAAGAGATAGAAAGATTATTATAGGATGTAGAACGAAGGATGAAAGAGAGAAAGTAAAAAAGAAGTTGAGCATGACCGATGAATTAAAAGTGCAAGATATTAAGAATAAGGACCCTTTAGTGATCCTCAAGGATGTTCTGCAGTGTAACGACAATGGCGAGGTACTGCGAGCCCTTAGAAATCAAAACCAGACCATATTTTCTCGGATCGGAAAGGAAGACGATAGAATGGATGTGTTATTCAGGAAGCGCGCAAGGAACCCCCACACAAGTCACATAGTGCTGAGAGTCTCCCCGAAACTGTGGCAGAGATTGGTAGAAGCAGAAGCGGTGCACATAGATCTGCAGAGGATTAGAGTGGAGGACCAGTCTCCGCTGGTCCAATGCTCGATGTGCCTAGGCTATGGACACGGAAGGCGCTTCTGCACCGAAACCGTTGAGAGATGTAGTCACTGCGGAGGCCCGCACCTGAAGTCAAACTGTGAAGTGTGGCTAGCGGCTGAACCCCCCACGTGTACCAACTGCGTTCGGGCAAAATGCGACAAAACAAACCATGGTGCGTTCAGCCAGGAGTGCTCGATCAGGAGGAAATGGGAGATACTAGCTAGGGCCACAGTAGCGTATTGCTAAGGTGGTCCCGGGCGCTCTACCAGCACCACTCAAAAGGTACACAGTGGCGCAAGCAAATCTGCAGAGGAAGCAGCAAGCTACCATCGACATCCTGATGAACTCAGCAAAGGCCAAGGTGTTGTGTGCATTACTCCAGGAGCCGTACGTGGGAGGGATAGGAAGAATGAAGAGCTACAACGGGATCCGGATCTTCCAGAGCGCAGGCCAACAGGATGAGACAGTGAAGGCCGCAATAGCTGTTTTCGACAACAACATAGAGGTGGTACAATACCCAGATCTCACCACAGCCAATATTGTTGTCATCGGCCTAAAGACAAGCGCATGGGAAACCGTTGTAGTCTCCTATTATATTGAACCTAAGCCTAAACCCATAGGGCCATACCTGGAGCAAATAAAAGGTATCGTGGAACGCTTCGGACGTCGGGTGGTCATAGGCGGCGATGCAAACGCAAAAAGTGTATGGTGGGGAAGTATGGAAGAGGATGAAAGAGGTGAGGAAATGGCAGGAATGTTAGAGGAAATGAATGTTCAGGTTTTAAATCATGGAGATATACCGACTTTTGACACGGTACGAGGTGGGAAGTCGTATTCGAGTTTTGTGGACGTGACGGCATGCACATCGGATCTTTGCGAGTACATTGAGAATTGGAGAATCGAGGAAGGTATGACTTGCTCGGATCACAATGCCATCCTATTTGACATAAGCCTAAGAAAGCTCAAAGGTATCAACATTAGTAGGACAACACGAAAATTTAATACAAAAAAAGCAAACTGGCCCCTTTTTCATGCGAAAATGGGGCAGTTACTAGAAAAAAGAAAATTAAATTTAATAGAAGTAGATAAAATAGATAATAAAATTACATTAGAAGAAACAATCTCAATATACATACAAATAATAATTCTTTCATGTAAAAATAGTATACCAAAAATAAACAATAAAAATGTACTTACCATTCCATGGTGGACGAAGGAGCTGGAGAGTCTTAGACAGGATGCAAATACGAAGCGAAGAAGGATCCGATGTGCCGCGCCGGTACGGAAGCAGAAAGTGGTTAGTGAGTACCTGGAAGCAAAAGAGAAGTATGAATGTGAGGCTGTGAGGAGACAGATTGAAAGTTGGAAGGAATTTTGTGGAAAGCAAGATAAGGAAGGGCTATGGGAAGGGATATATAGAGTGATGAGAATGACTGAAAAGAGAGTGGATGATGTGCCGCTAATGAAAGAAGGAAGAGTGTTGTCATCCAAAGAATCTGCCGAACTGTTGGCACAAACATTTTTCCCGGCAGATAGGGCGGAAGGAGAAATCGACGAGCATAAGCACATTAGGGCGGAGGCAGAAAGGGTAAACGAGTCGGATCATGGTGAGCATGATCCACCCTTTACTCCGGCCGAACTCACAGTGGCTAAATTGAGTTTCAACCCTAAGAAGGCTCCAGGAGAAGACGGCTTGACCTCTGACGTTTGTGTACATGCCATTGACGAAAACCCAGGAGTTTACCTAGCACTGGCAAATAAGTGCCTGGAGTTAGGACACTTCCCGGTGGCCTGGAAGGAAGCGGTCGTAGTGGCTTTGAGGAAGCCTGGAAAGGATAACTACGCAGAGCCAAAATCGTATAGGCCCATCGGGCTGCTGCCAGTATTGGGTAAGGTCTTGGAGAAGATGCTGGTCAATAGGCTCAAATGGCACGTAATCCCAAAGTTGAGCCCCAAACAATATGGGTTTATGCCACAAAAAAGTACTGAGGACTCCCTCTATGTCTTAGTGAATCATATCCGTGAAAAACTTAAGGAGAAAAAGCTGATAGCAATGGTATCGCTGGACATAGAGGGAGCATTTGACAGTGCGTGGTGGCCAGCCATAAGGGTGAGACTAGCCAAGGAGGGCTGTCCAGTAAACATAAGACGATTCATAGACAGCTACTTGCAGAATAGAACCGTCAAGGTGAGATATGCTGGGGAAGAGACCAGAATCAGTACCAACAAGGGGTGCGTGCAGGGTTCCATTGGAGGACCCATTCTGTGGAACTTATTAATCGATGATCTACTCAAGGGTTTGGACAGTCGAGGAGACTACAGCCAAGCATTCGCCGACGATGTGGTCCTGCTATTCGAAGGTGAAACAGCGGTGGAGGTCCAGCGCCGCGCAAACGCAACGCTCGCGTTTGTTCGGGAGTGGGGAGTCAGATTTAAGCTTAAATTCGCACCGCATAAGACCAAAGCGATGATAATAACGCGAAAGCTTAAGTATGACACCCCTCTCCTGACCATGGGAGGCGTCCGCATCGAAATGGTGAAGGAGATTAAAATACTAGGGCTCACCATTGATAGCGGACTAACCTTCAATGAGCACGTGGCAAACGTTTGTAAGAAGGCGCTGGGTCTTTATAAACAGCTCGCTAGAACTGCTCGAGTGAGCTGGGGTCTTCACCCCGAAATAGTCAGGACAATATATACAGCTGTAGTGGAACCAGTAGTGCTGTATGCCGCAAGTGTCTGGGCTCCAGCTACTGAAAAAATTGGGATACAAAAGCGTTTAAACGTCATTCAGCGGGGATTTGCCCAAAAGCTGTGCAAGGCCTATCGGACCGTCTCTCTCAACTCGGCACTTTTGTTGGCCGGGATACTGCCTCTCGACCTCAGAGTACAAGAAGCAGCTGCACTGTACAAAGCGAAGAGAGGAGTTCCCCGGTCAATTCTAAGAGATAGGGAGATGGAACGTTTGGAGCCTTACGTGAATGTACCCCATCCCGCCAAACATATGTGCCTAGATTTCATGTGCTTGTCTAGCGAAGAAGAAATAGACGCACACAAAGATCAAGCAGTGCGAATATTTACAGACGGCAGCAAAATTGAAGGTAAGGTCGGAGCAGCACTTTCGCTCTGGAGCGAAAATGCTGAGATCAGAACTCGGAAATTTATGCTGTCGTCTCACTGCACCGTGTATCAGGCAGAACTCCTGGCCATATGTGAGGCCACAAAAATAGTAGCAAAGAGCCAAAAAAAGACTTTCGGCATTTACAGCGACTCAAGGTCGGCCCTGGAAACTGTAATAAACAGCCAAGCACTGCACCCTTTGGCGGCAGAGACACGCAGGGAGTTGATACTTATTGCGCAGCAAGGAAAGACTTGTGGTTTGTTTTGGGTGAAAGCTCACGCGGGGCTCAAGGAGAACGAGCGCGCCGACGAGCTCGCGAAGGATGCAGCTCTTAAAAGTAAAAGAAAGCCGGACTACGAGTACTGTCCTGTTTCATTTGTTAAGCGAGAAATTCGAAAGAACTCGATTGACAAATGGAACAGAAGATACCAAGCAGGCGAAACAGCTGGAGTAACCAAGATGTTTTTCCCATGCGCAGTGAATGCATATAAAATTGTAAAAAATATTGAATTGACAGGTACCTTGACTCAGCTGTTAACTGGACATGGTGGGTTTTCGGAATACCTGCACCGTTTTAAGTGTAAAGAAAACCCATCATGCCCATGTGAGCCCAGTGCGTCAGAGACAGTAGAGCACATCCTCCTTGAGTGCCCCATATATGGGAAAGACCGATTTGAATTTGAGCATAAAGTAGGAATGAAATTGGAAAAAGCAAATTTAAATGATATGTTAATAGATAAGAACGTTAGAACTAGTTTGTTAGAATATTGTTTAAAAATAGGAAATAGGGTAATAATAAGCAACAAAACTAGCAATTAAAAATGAATGTTATATATTTTATAACAATATATATTAACAGCATTAGGATAAATAGCAAATAACATAATGTAATAGAATTAAGCAATAATGTAAAACTAGTATTAAGAGTTTAATAAAGAAAAATTGCAATTGTAAATAGGCAGTAAGAAAAATAAAAGAAACCCCAAGCTATAATCCCCATGTACATAAAAATATATATTAAATGCTGGCATCCCACCAGTAAAAGATATGACAGAATAGATGAAAGAAAGAAAGATATAGGATGTAGAAAGGAAGCGCGATGAATGAATGAGCAGAAAAGGACTCTGACTAAGTCAGAGGATAGGTGTAGGATAGCTCGCGGGCCGGGACGAGGTGTACGCTCCCGGACAGGTAAAAAAAAAAAAAAAAAAAAAAAAAAAAAAAAAAAACCTAACCTAACCTAACCCAGGAATACGACATAGTCAAATTCACGTCCCAATATAGAGTGTAGCCTACCAAAATCTGCGTCTCTGGTAGCGCAGACTAACTAAACAGTTTAAATAGTATCGCCCGATAATAAAATCTTACATTAGACAGCTAAAACCTGTTTTTGCAAATATTTTTGTAAGAAATTTCATATATTCGTGTTGTCTCTGTTCATTTCCTAATTGTGTGGTGTATTTGTGTTTGGTAATTTGCAGCCGCTGGTGGCGGACCGTCCTGCGTTGTTTTTAGGTATATAGATTCAATAGTGAAAAAGTTTTCAACGTTTTACACTTACATTTTTCAAAATTTCCTGTATTTTTTGGCGGGGTCGACATTGGCATGTCAAAAGAAATCAAGCTGTTAGGTCTCACCGTCGATGAAAAGCTGACATTCAACGCGCATGCTGCAAACGTCTGTCGAAAAGCCCTAAATTTCTACAAACAGCTGTCAAGAGCCGCGAAAGTTACCTGGGGTCTCAAGCCGGAGATTATAAGGTGCATTTATGTTGCAGTGGTTGAGCCTACCATAATGTATGCGGCCAGTGCATGGGCGCCCGCTACAAAAAAGATAGGTGTCAAAAACCAATTTGATGCAGTGCAGCGTGGCTTTGTTCAAAAAATAATCAAGGCGTACAGAACGGTATCGCTAAACTCGGCGCTATTACTCGCTGGGCTGCTTCCTTTAGACATTAGAGTCCGCGAAGCAGCCTCGCTTTTTGAAGTAAAGAAAGGTCACTCCCAGCGAGTAATAGGAGACCGCGAAATCGAGACACTGTTGCCCTACACAGCCACGCCACACCCAGCACTGCAGTCAGAGCTGAGCTTCACATGCTTGGCAGACGGAGCAGCACTCGAAGAGCACTACAATGATGGATTAAACATCTTTACAGACGGTAGTAAAATCGAAGGGAAAGTCGGGGCGGCACTATCTGTCTGGGATGGTGCCGCCGAGATCAGTACCCGAAAACTGAAGCTGGAAGACTGCTGCTCCGTTTACCAAGCTGAGCTTTTGGCCCTAGCTGAGGCGACTAAAAAGGCCTTTAGATTGCCTGGATCCACTTACCACATATACTGTGACTCAAGGTCTGCACTCGAAACAGTGATTAGCAACTCTTCCCTCAACCCCCTTGCAGTAGAAATAAGAAGTAACATCAAGAATCTACAAGAACAAGGAAAATTCCTTAAATTATTCTGGATTAAGGCACACGTGGGGTTGATGGGGAACGAGAGAGCAGACGAACTGGCGAAGAGTGCAGCACTACACTTGAAAACAAAAGCGAACTACAAATGTTGTCCAGTCTCGTTCGCAAAGAGACAAATTCGGATGCAGTCATTGGACGAGTGGAACAAACGATACAAAGACGGTACGACGGCATCTGTAACTAAGGCTTTTTTCCCAGACGCAATAGAGGCATATAAAACGATAAGAAAAATCAAGCTAGACCCACTGCTTGTACAGATTTTTACAGGGCACGGCGGATTCTCCTCGTACTTGCACCGCTTCAAGTGCAAGGAGAGTCCCTCATGTCCCTGCGATCCACAAGTAGAAGAAAGCGCCTTGCATATCATAACAGACTGTCCTATATTCGGCAAACGTAGGTTCGACACAGAAAGCGAAATGAACATAAATATAAAATTGGAAAATCTGCATAAAATAGTAGAAGAGGATGATAAAAGAGAAAAATTTATAATGTACTGTAAATATATAGCAACAAAAGTAGTAAATAAAAATAAAAAGTAAAAATTAGGATGCACTGCTGCATATGTGACATATACAGCAAGTGCCCATCGATATAGAAAATATGTATAATTAAAAAAGAAAAGCAGGCATATGACAAGATTTATAAACAATGTAGAGAAATTAAGATATTTTACAAAATGTGCAGTGTAATAGGATAATTATGATGTTTATAGATATACAAAACATGAAAAAGAAAGAGTGAAATAAGCATTCTGAGAATAAATGAAAGAAAAGAAGGTCTCACGATTTTTTTCGGAGGGTAAAAAGCATAAATAATAAAAAAAAAAAAAAAAAAAAAAAAAACCTAACCTAACCTAACCTAACCTTTTTTTTTTTTTTTTTTTTTTTTTTTCTCGCTGGGAAAAATGCGTTACGCATACCCCCCCATGGGGGATGGGGGGGTTATGTGGGACTCCCCGGTAGAAGACCGGTATACCCACTAAACGACCCAGCGGCATTCCAGCATCGTCTGTATGGAGGAGGACTGGGAGACTGGCAGAGCCTTTACGTCCAGTCCTCCGCCGACGACCGCCCGCTTTACAGCGGGGCCTACACGCCCCTCCCTACGGGAGGGGCTCGGGAATGACCAGGAATGCGTGGCCATTCCCGCCCGACGGAGGTGGTGAATAAGTGCAATGCGAGAGAAGGCGCCCCCGCGTCTGTCTCTCGCTATTCACCACCGGGAGGGAGAAGTCGTCTTCTCCTACCCCTTCTTCGCCGTCGCAGTGGCGCCGCAAGGGGGTCCTCCTCCCTTGCGCGCTCTGCCGCCTCCTTTTGGGAAATCGCTTCCTCGCAAAAGGAGGCGACCGCTGCCCAGGCCACCTCGCCCTGCAGCATGGCATTTACCACACTGGGGAGCGAGAGGTCCGGCCCGACTATGGCGACTAAGTCACAGCGCAGCTCAGACCACGAAGGGCACACCTCCAGGGTGTGCTGCGCCGTGTCCTCCGCCGCAGCACAATCATGGCACGCTGGTGTTTCCTCTCTTCCGATCCGGTGCAGGTATGATCCGAAGCATCCGTGCCCGGATAACACCTGCACCAGACGGAACGAGAGGAAACCATGAGACCGCCCGAGCCATTCTTGTAGGACTGGCCCTAGGGCGTCCAGCGTGCGGCGGCCAAATGCGGCGGCAGCGAGGTCCTCCGTCCAATGCTGGACGACTGCTTCCCTCGCCTCACGCCGGACGGCCTCCCGCTCTTCCAGGGCGATGCGCTCCCCGAGCGCCTTTCGCCCCGCCGTCCACTCGTACACTTTGGCGAGCACCCCTGCCTCAAGCTCCCAAGGAGGGGTGCCAGCCAGAGCGCACGCTGCCGCAAATCCTACCGAGCGGTAGGCCCTCGCCACCCGCAGTGCAATGGCCCTTTGGGGCCTGCGGAGCGCAGTAGCATTCTCCCTCCTTTGGAGGGAGTCCGCCCAAATAGGGGCCCCGTAGAGGGCCATGCTCTTCAGTATGCCGGCATACAAATGCCGGCACCGTCCTCTAGGGCCCCCCATATTTGGGAGGAGCCAAGAGAGGGCGCCCGCGACCTTCAGCAGGCGCGTCGACAGCCCGCTGAAGTGCGGGCCGAAGCGCCACCTGCTGTCCAGGACTAGGCCCAGATATTTCATCTGGGCCTTCACCTCAATCTTGACGCCCTCCACGACAATGTGGGCGTCAAGGGGAGTGCGCTGCCGAGGCCCGTGGAAAAATACGGCCTCGGTCTTTTCCAGCGCCACCTTCAATCCTAGTCGGCGGATCCTACCCGCGACTAGGGATCCGCCGGCCGAGGCCAGACTCGCCGCCTCTCTGAAGTCTCCTCCCCGGGCGGTGAGAAGAGTGTCATCCGCATAGCAGATGACACTCGTGCCACGGAGGAGACTTCCCCGCAGGAGCCAGTCGAATCCGATGTTCCACAGGAGTGGTCCCAGGACAGACCCCTGCGGAACACCGGATCCCGCCCCATACCGGCGGAGCTGGCCCGCACGATCCACAAGGAGGACAGCTCGGTCCCCCAGGTAGTCGGCCAGAAGACACCGCAGGTACCGAGGCACACCGTGATAGCGGAGTGCCTCCAAGATCGTCGAATGGGGGACGGAGTTGAAGGCGTTGGCTATGTCAAATGACACAGCCAAAACCCCGTCCCCTGCCTCCGTCGCCTCCCGCACCTGGCCCTTGAGTAGGGCCAACGCGTCCACCGTCGAACGCCCCCTTCTAAACCCGAATTGGGCGTCCGACAGGTCCGGCCCGACCCCCCGCAGGTGCTCGTTGAGCCGGTTGGCAACGATCCCCTCGAACATTTTACCGACCTCATCGAGCAGAACGATGGGCCGGTATGCCGAGGGGGAGTCCGCCGGGCGTCCCTCCTTCCGGAGCAAGCACAATTGCCCCTCCTTCCAAGGTTTCGGGAACCTACCAGACGTGAAACACGCGCTGAATAGGTCCCGAAACCTCTCCTCCATTTGGAGGGCGGCGATGGCCACCACCCGTGCTGGAACGCCGTCTGGCCCAGGGGCCGTCTTTTTGACACGGAGGCGGAGAGTCTCCCCTTCAAACTCCGCCTCCGTCACCGGGGAAGCCTCCTCTTCCTCCAGTGGGGCCGCCCCCTGCGGGGGATCCATCACTGGTGGGGCGAAGTTGGACCCGTTCGGAAAGAGGGTCCGGACCACCCCATCCAGCAATGCCGGCTCGAGAGACTCCGTCAGCGGGGGACCAGAGGGGCGCAGCTTGTTCCGCGCCGCCTTGTATGGTCTCCCATACGGGTCCCTGTCGAGACCCTCCAGCATTTCGGCTTTCGCCGCGTCATCGGCGGCGCCAATGGCCGACTTGAGGACCCTCCTAGCCTCAACGTACGCAGCGTAAAGAAGGTCCTCGCTGGCCTCATCCCGGTGGCTGCGACGTCGACTCCGCGTGTAGGCCCTCCTTGCCGCCACACAGGTGGCCCGGAGCTCCGCTAATTCCTCCGTCCACCAATAAACAGCGCGACGGGGAGGCGGGCGGCGGGACCGAGGCATGCTGGCGTTGCAAACCTCGGTCAGGGACTTCCGGAGCTCGACCGCTGCGGAGTCCACGTCCAGGCTTTCGAAAGGGGGCGCGAGCCAGTCCTGCACGAACGCCGCCTCCATTGCCGACTCACGGTCCAGGCGGGTGAGAGCCCACCGTGGAAAGGGAGAACGACCCGAGGGGACCGTCCTCCGGGGGCTCTGGGTGGAGATTTCGAACCGCACATATCGGTGGTCCGACAAGGTCTCCACCATCTCCACCCGCCAGTTCGAGACGCGGGCGGCTAGCACGGGGGTGGCGAACGAGACGTCCACCACTGACCCTCCCCGTTGCCGCACACACGTCTGGACCGTGCCTCTGTTGAGGAGGGACACACCTGACGAGGCCGCCCAGAATTCAACGGCGACTCCCCGGACGTTACAAGAGGCGGCCGGGTTACCCCAGACCACCGACTTGGCGTTAAGGTCGCCCAAAACGGCGACCTGGCGCGGCGCCGCCCTACCGACGACTGCGGTCAGGATTTCGAGAAAATTCTCGAAATCCGCGAGAGGGCGGTTTGGGGAGAAATAAACACCCACGAAAGCTATATCTCCCCACGCGGCGGCCACATATCCCGGTCCCCTCTCTAAGAGCGAGAGGGGAGGGGAGTCTGTGGAAGACCGCGACACCATTGCCACCAAGCCATCCCGATCACCCAACCAACGGCCAGGGATCGAGTATGGCTCAGCAACCACCGCCACGTCCACCAACCACTCAGCCATGGACTGCATCAGCAGGTCCTGGGCTGTTTTGCAGTGGTTGGTGTTCGCCTGGAGGATACGATGCTCGACCCTATCCATCAATGGGACATCGCACCTCCCTCATCAGTCGCCGGAGTTCCCTTTTCAGGGACGGCGGTAGCCAAGGCAGGCTGGGTCGGCGCCTGCACTTTGCCCTTCTTGGGGGGAGGATTGCAGTTCCTCCCCTTCATAACATGGCCCGCCGGGCGGCCGCTGGCGGCACACACTGCGCAGCGTGGCGTGGTGGCCGTGCAGGAGGCGGACTTGTGCCCCTCTTTGCCGCATCGGTAGCAGCTGTCCGCCCTGTCCACCTCGGACGGGCAAAGGGCCCGGGTGTGTCCGATTCCGAAGCACCTGAAGCAGCGCAGAGGCTGATCTTCAAGTGCTCGGACTCCGCAGGAGCTGAAGCCCACTGTAAGCCGTCCTTTGGCGAGGACGGCTTTGGCCGCTGTGACTGGGCACTCGAGGCGGATGGTACCCATACCACCCCGGCCAGGCCGGATGCCCCCCCTGCTTTGCACTGCTGCGACGTCGCAACCCCCCATTGCTGCGACCGCCGCTACCACCTCCTCTTTGGTGACCGAATCGTCCAGATTGGTCACCTCCAAGGTCGCCAACTTAACAGGCCTGACGACCTTAGCCGCGTCCGCGATGACCTCCTTCATTTTGGAGGCGAAGAGGTCCGCGTTGGCACCGCCCTGAGCCCCCGGGAACTCGAAAATTCGAGCCCCGGCTTGTGTCCGGCGGCACGTGATTGGTCCGATCCCCAGTTGGGTCGGGTCGGCGTTGGCACGGGCCCGCTTGAGGACGGACTCGTAAGTCTCGCCTCGATCCGCAGCCTCCACGGTGAGCGTCACCACAACGGCTGCGGTTTTAGGGGGAACCAGGGGCTTAGGTTTCCCCAGACCAGCGGGGGCCCTTTTGGCTGCCGGAGCAGCGCAGGGGGCCTTCGGGGCTGACTTCTTCCCCTTCCCTTTTCCCTTACCGGTCGCCTGGGACGGGCAGGGAACGGCGGCTGTGGGGATGGCAGGGGGGGCGGCCGCCTTCGCCTTGCCCTTTCCCCTTTTAACCACCTCCGTCCAAGGTTGGTTGGAGGGAGTGGAGGAGGGGAGGAATGCATCCTCGGTTTGGGAGGATGGCCCCGGCTTTTTCGGCCTCGTATCCTCCTTTTGGGAGGACGGCCCCGGCTTGCTCTGCTTCTTGTCCGCCGCAAGTGGTGGACGGATGCGACTCTCCGGCAAGAGCCTGTCTTCGATGCCGGCGAGGCAGGCTCTCGTAAAGGCCCTTTCCTCCATGACAACCTTGCGGATGACATCCTCAAGGTTGGTGGAAGTTGGGCCCTCCGCCGCTGATTTTGGATCAGCCTGAGTTGGCCGGGCCGTGGCTTCGGCCAGCTTATGGTGCAGCTGGCTGACCTCTGACTGCAGGCGGTCGACCTTCGCCTGCAGTTGCCGCGTTTCTTCAGTTGCGGTGCGTTGAGCCAGCTCCCGAATAATTCCGCGCATACTCGCGGCCCTGCATTTCAGGGACTTTTGGAAAGTCCCTTTAAGATTTGAGGACTTAGAAGCGACCTCCATTATCTCCCCCTCGTCCTCCTGCGCCATGCGCTCCAGCTCGGCAAGGGAGTGGTCCGAGTAGAGGACGGTTGACGCGCCGTACCCGGACTTGGCCCGCGCGGTGCGAGCCTGCTGCTCCTTCGCGGCGACCTTCTCTTCAAGGTCCATCTGGACCTGTGCCCGCTTAGCCAGGTTGAGCTGGCGTTGGGCATCTGCAAGCCCCACGTCGTGGGTGTCAGCAACGACTGTGGGAAGCTTTTTAGCCCTAGTCTTTTTGGGCTTGCTCGTCGTGGAGTCTGACGAGCAAGACCCAGCCCTCAAGTAGGCCCGCTTCTGTGCTTGCTGGCGACGTTCCGCTGTCGCCGCTGAAGCATCCGACTCGAAAGTGACGGATTCTACGTCGGAGTCCGAAAACTCGTCCGGCCGAGCAAATACGCTAGCCGCAGATGGTGCGCGGCTCGCATCCGATGCCGATGCAGACTCATCGGCATGGCCCTGAGAAGGGCCTTTTGGTTGGCCCTGAGAAGGGCCTTTGGTAAATTTCCCTTTCCGATCTCTATTTACTTTAGCAGACATTGTCACAGATTTCAGCATACGGAATAATTATAGTAATAATTATAAATTGTGATCATAAGCAAATTGTTGGGAAATTGGACAGGCTTCAATCTTTCTACTCAAGCCTCCGGAAGTTTAGAGTTCAGAAGACTGACAATACCTTGGAGGTATTTTCCCGAAGTCTAAGGATACACTTATCATCGGGGTTTTGGAACTAGTCCAGCCAGTTTGTCCCCGCCTCCAATAACGTGAGTCATCGGAACAGGGGTCACTACCAAATAAAAGACAGCGGTTATTTTCGATTATGTAACAATACGTTTGACAGTAGTAGGCGCTGGTGTTTGCCAGTTAGAGGGGTCCCTATTTTAACACACACACCGCCAAACTGTTTTTCATCTACTCATAAACATGACAAATTATCTGTAGCCTTGCCTTAAAACTACAATTTATACACCGTAAGTCTATTCTGTCATCTGTCTTAAAGAGGTGCTAAGCACCTTAGCACGTATAATACAGATGACAGACAGTTAACTACGGCCCCGGTCTGTACCGAGCATTTTCAATTTTGTTACTAATAAGGGGTTAAATAGCCCTGTGAACTACATAATATACACATATAATACAAATATATACAGAAACAATATATACATATACATACACATATAGATAACAATACACGCGGCGCCTGACGGTGTTCTGTTGCGTTTATTTCGGAAGGAAATAAACCAATAACAGGCAGCACCACGAGAAGGTATCCGTCAGACTTGCCTTAGGGATCATCACGACTTGCGCTCTCCCCTAAGACCGTTGCCTCCTTACCCATCCGGGATGAGTAAGGAAGGCCTGAGTTTATCCAAAACGAGCAGCGCGAGGCATGCAAGCTAGGCAAAGCAACTATTAATGAATAAACCCAGACCCGCCCAACCTAACCTAACCTAACCTAACCTAACCTAACCTAACCTAACCTAACCTTTTTTTTTTTTTTTTTTTTTTTCCACCCGGGAAAATCCTTTATGGATACCACCCGCCCCGGGGGGGGCGGAGTGGTTATGTGGGAGTCCTCGCCTGAAGGGCCTTACTACCCCCACGGGGGGGTAGTAAGTGAGGTTACCCACTAAAAACCCGGGATGAGCAGTCTGCCGCCTAGTAGGGCGAAATGGGGTAGCGTTAGCAGTCACCATCTCGCCCCAGCGGCCGGCCCGTCACCGATGACGGGCCCCGGCCAATGGAGGGATGACCCGGCTCATTGGGGCCATCCCCCAGACGTGTGGGATCGTGCAAGCCAGTGGAGAATCCCCCGACTCTCCACCGATGATCCGCACAGCACTAGGAAAGAGCGAGAAGGCGCCCGAACCGCCTTCTCCTCCCCCCAGTTCGTCTACGCCGGAGCGGGTCCGCGAGGACGTCGTCCTCCCTCGCCCGCTCCGCGGCCTCTTTCTGCGCCATCACCGCTTCGCAGAAAGAGACCACCGCCTGCCACGATCCGTCGCTGCCGAGCATAGCGTTAACCACGCTCGGCAGCGACAGATCTGCGCCTATGACCGCTGTGAGGGTGTGCCGCATGGGACTCCACGCGGCGCACTCCTCCAGCGTGTGGAGCGCCGTGTCTTCTGGCGCTCCACACTCGTGACAGGCGGGGGTCGCCTCCCGTCTCGCGATGTGATGCAGGTACCTTCCGAAACATCCGTGTCCGGAAAGCACCTGCACCAATCGGAAGGTCAGCGACCCGAATCGCCGCCCTACCCACCTCCGGAGGACCGGGCGAATGGCATCCACCGTCCTCTGTCCAGGGACCGGTGGAGCCAGGTCCTCCGTCCACCGCCTCAACAGGGCGGCCCGCGCCCGCCGTCGCATGCGCGTGACCTCCTCCCACGCTGGAGGCTCCCCGCGGGATCTCCTCGCCGCCACGAAGTGGTACACTTCGGCGAGGATCTCCGCTTGGAGCTCCCAGGGGGGATCACCGGCCAGCACGCATCCCGCCGTCCAGGACACCGTCCGGTATCCGCGTATCGCCCTCGTCGCGATGACCCGCTGCGGACGTCGCAGCAGGGCCTTATTGGCGCGACCGAGGGCGTCCACCCAGACAGGTGCCCCGTACAAGGCCATACTCCGGATCACTCCGGAGTACAGGCGACGACATGTGGCGTTCGGGCCGCCCACGTTGGGCAGCAGCCTCCCAAGGGCGGCAGCGGCGCCTATGACTTTTGGGGCCAGTTGTGTGAAGTGGGCCCCAAAAGTCCACCGCCCGTCCAGGATGAGACCCAGGTACCTCATCTGGGTCCCAACCCGGACCAGGACCCCGTCCAGGTCTATCCTCGTTCCTGGAGGGGGTCCCCCCCGAGGCCCATGGAACATTAGGGCCTCGGTCTTGGAGAGGGCGACCTCCAGCCCCAGGGCACGTATGCGGCCGACCACGAGTGTCGTGGCCACCGTGGCCCGCCGCACCGTCTCCCCGAGGTCCCTCCCCTTGACCACGACTAGGGTGTCATCCGCGTAGCACGCAACCCGCATACTTGCGGGAAACGTGCCGCGGAGCACCCAGTCGTAGCCAATGTTCCACAGGAGCGGTCCCAACACCGACCCCTGCGGAACCCCGCAGGACACGCGACGTCGCCTCAGACCGTCGCGTCCCTCCACCAGGACCTCGCGGTCCTGGAGGTAGTCAGCCAACAGCCTACGCAGATACAGGGGCACTCCGTGATAGCGGAGCGCCTCCCGTATTGTTCCGTGCGGTAGGCTGTTGAAGGCGTTGGCAATGTCTAGCGAGACAGCCAACGCCTTTTCCCCCCCGCTGACCGCGTCCTGCGTCCACCCCTTGATCCAGAGCAGGGCGTCTATCGTCGACCGCCCTGCTCTGAATCCGAACTGGGCCTCTGAAAGTTCAGGCCCAGTTCCCCCCAGATGCCGGATGACACGGGAAGCTACTATTCTCTCCAGCAGCTTCGCCGTGTCATCCAGCAGCACGATTGGCCTGTATGCGGCGGGCGAGTCGGCGTCTCGCCCTTCCTTCCGCAACAGGCACAATCGCCCGTCCTTCCAGAGCTTCGGGAACTGACCCGACGTGAGGCACGCGTCGAACAGTTCCCGAAGCTGACCGCCCATCTCCCTAAGGGCGATCCTGAGGACCCGCCCGGGAATCCCGTCTGGTCCCGGGGCAGTCTTCTTGCCACTCAGGCGAGAGACTGCTACCTCCATCTCCACCTCTGAGATAGGCGGAATGGAGGCCGGGTCCTCCTCCTCCTGAAAGGACGGCGTGGCCATCGGTGGAGGGGTGTAGTGGGGGTCGCTGTCGGGGAATAGCCCCCCCAGCACCCTCTCCAGGAGCTCTGGCTCCAGGGACTCTGTGATAGGGGGCGCGCTGCCCCGGAACTTATTCCGGGCAGCCTTATACGGGCGCCCCCATGGGTCCCTGTCGAGGCCCTCCAGCTCCTCACTCCAGCCTAGGGCCTTAGCCCGGCCGATGGCCAGCTTCAGCTCCTGTTTGGCTAACTTTACATCGCCATGCAGGAGCTGCTCGGCCGCCAGCTGCTCCGCCGGCAGCTGGTCGTCCGTCCGGCCGTGACGCCGCCTCCTGCAATGATAATAGAGGCGGCGCGTCTCCGAGCATCGCGCTCGGAGATCCTCGATCTCCGAGCACCACCAATAAACCTGGCGGCGCTCGGGGCGGCGTCGGGACCTCGGCATGGCGGCGTCGCAGACGGCCGTCACCGCCTCTCGGAAATGGCCCGCCGCGATGTCCACCTCCGGGTGCATGGGGGCGGCCACCCATGACTGTACGATGGCCGCCTCCTCAGCCAACTCTGCATCGAGGCGACCAATCGCCCAGCGCGCAAAAACCGCCCTCTCCACGCGCCGAGTCCCTCCTTGGTGGGAGGTGGCGATCTCGAACCGGATGTAGTTATGGTCCGAGAGAGTCGCCACCTCCGCCTCCACTCTCCAGGCCTGGACACGTGCCGCGACCATCGGGGTGGCGAACGAAAGGTCCACCACGGACCCCCCGTTGTGTCGCACGCACGTGTGGACCGACCCCCTGTTGAGGAGGGTCAGCCCTGCGGCAACCGCCCACTCCACGACAATCTCCCCGCGAGTGTCAGTGGAGGGGTTGCCCCAGGCCCGGGCCTTGGCGTTCAGGTCCCCCATGAGGAGGACCTCACGTGGTGCCTGCCTTCTCACCGCCGCGGCCAGGAGGTCTAGATAGACCTCCAGCTCCGCGACGGTCCTATTGGGGGAGAAGTATGTGCCCACTACCGCATACCTCTCCCACTTGGCCACCACGTACCCCGAACCCCTCTCTAACACCGAGAGGGGGGGGCCGCCACTGGCACGTCCAATTATCGCTACGGAGCCGTCCAGATCCCCAGCCCAGTAGGGATGGGACTGGGGAATGTAGTACGGCTCCGCGGCGACCGCCAAATCGATCCGCCACTGCGCCAGGGACTGCATAAGCAAATCCTGAGCCCTGACGCAGTGGTTTAAATTCGTCTGGAGGAGATTGTGCTGTCCGACTTGATCCATTAATCGGACGGCACAACCTCCATGCTCGCCGCGCGGCGAGCAGCCTCAGGTGCGGCTCTGGATGCCGGTCGGGGGATGGCCGGGGTCCTGGCGGCCTGACCCTTCGTCTTTGGGGGGACACAGTGTTGTCCCCCCATCCTGTGCTCGGCGGGTCGCCCCGATTCAGCGCATATCGCGCAGTGTGGGGCCCTCCTCTGGCAGCTCACCGCCTTGTGGCCTGCGCCTCCACAACGGAAGCACAGGTCCCCCCTGTCTGCCGACGAGGGACACTGGGGGCGCGTATGGCCGAGTCCCATGCACTTGAAGCAGCGCATGGGACGCGCCGCCAGTGCCACCACTCGCACCGAGCTCCACCCCACCAAAAGCCTGCCCTGTGCCAGCAGCACTTTGGCTGCTGCAATCGGGCAGGAAACAAGGGAGGAGCCGGTCCCGCCGAAGCTTCGCTGCACCTCTCCGGCTTTGACGTGCAGTACGTCACAGCCGCCCACCTTAGCGACCGCTGCCGCCACTTTCTCCTTAGTGGCGGCGTCGTCCAGGCCCGTCACGTGCAATTGCGCGGACTTTACGGGCCTCGAGACGTTGGCCACCTCGGACAGGACACCGCGGAGCTTCTCCGCGAGCCTATCCGCTTTGTCGCCGCTTTGAGAGCCAGGAATTTCGAGCATTCTGGCTCCCGTGGCCGTCTGGCGGAAGTGGATGCGGTCGATCCCCAATCCTTGGAGATCGACCTTCTCCTGCGCCGCCTCGACGATGGCCTTGTATGTGACCCCCTTTTCCATGGCTTCGGGCTGCAGCGTCAGCACAACAGCCGCGGATTTGGGGGCTTTCATCGTCTTTGCCTTCTTGGGCCTGGCGGCGGTGGAAGCCTTGTTGACTTGAGGCTTCGCGGCGGAGGGGGGGGCACGAGCTGCTGGGGCAGGAGCGGGAGCGGGCGTGGCTGGGGAGGACGATTTGCCCTTCCCTTTGCCTTTCCCCTTTTTCACTACTGCAACCCAGGTTTCCGCCTGGGCCACAGCAATGGGTACGGTCGTTTTTGGGGCGATGGGAGCCGCATACGAGGGCGTGGCAGCAGCCTGCGACGCCTGGCCAACCCGCTTTCGTGGGACTGGTTTCGGGGGAGGGGGTGCAACCGCTGGTGCAGCCTTCTTGTCGTCCGCCCTGAGAGGCGGGCGAAGAACCGGCGCTGGCAGGAGGCGATCCTCGATACCAGCGAGTCGGGCATTGAGCATTTGCCCGAACGTGGTAGTCAAGGAGCGCGTCATCTCCTCCACTAACTCTGCCCCCAGTACAACAGCAGGGGGGGCCGGCGTCTCGGCGGCAGCGGCTGCTGCTGCTACTGTAGCAGCAGACGTGGCGGCAGCCGCCTGGGTCTTTGCTTCGGTGAAGCCGCGACGCAGCGCCTTCACCTCTGCTTTGCAGGCCTCCAACTCGAGGCGCACGCGACTGTTTTCGGCTCTCAGCCGCCGCGTCTCCTCCGCCTCACTCCTGCTGGCCAGTGCGTCGACAACCTCCCTCAGGGTCGACGCAGACCTTTTCAGGCGACCAATAAACTCGCCTTTTAGGTTGCCAGATTTTTTGGCAACCTCTAAGATGCAGGCGAGCATCCCTCCTGCTTGAGCCCTCAGCTCCTGGGCGTTTAGCCCGCTAAGGTCACCGACCCCGGCAAGGACATCGGAATCGCTTCCGATGTCGAGAAGACTTCCGGCAGCCACAGCGGCCGGCCCCTTTTTAAACTTTCTACTCTGTAGAACCTCCGCCAGCTCCTCTACTAGCGGAATAGGCTTCAAGAATTCCTCCCGCGTGGGGCCGGTTTTGGTGCCCTTCGCCCTTCCCCTCCGCGCCGTACTGACCTTAGCGGCCACCGTTCCCTCGGTCTCAGTGTCCGACTCTAGGTAGCCGGGCGCGTAGAACGAGGAATAAGGCCGCTTCCTCTGGCTGTCAACTTCGTCGGCAGACTCCTCAAACACGGACTCTACGTCCGACCTCCTTTCGTCCCCCATAGAGACCTCCGACGGATCTCTTGAAGGGCCGTTTTTCCGGCTCTCATTAGTGCCGCTCGAGCGGTCCTCAGACAAAACAATATGTTGGCCCTGAGAAGGGCCTTTTACAAATTTCCCTTTCGCGTCTCTGTTGGCTTTCGACATTATCACAATACACAATCAATGAAACAGAATAATTATAAAATATAATTAAAAATCGTGACCATAAGCAATTTGTTGGGAAATTGGACAGGCTTCAATCTTTCTACTCAAGCCTCCGGAAGTTTAGAGTTCAGAAGACTGACAATACCTTGGAGGTATTTTCCCGAAGTCTAAGGATACACTTATCATCGGGGTTTTGGAACTAGTCCAGCCAGTTTGTCCCCGCCTCCAATGACGTGAGTTATCGGAACAGGGGTCACTACCAAATAAAAGACAGCGGTTATTTTCGATTATGTAACAATACGTTTGACAGTAGTAGGCGCTGGTGTTTGCCAGTTAGAGGGGTCCCTATTTTAACACACACACCGCCAAACTGTTTTTCATCTACTCATAAACATGACAAATTATCTGTAGCCTTGCCTTAAAACTACAATTTATACACCGTAAGTCTATTCTGTCATCTGTCTTAAAGAGGTGCTAAGCACCTTAGCACGTATAATACAGATGACAGACAGTTAACCACGGCCCCGGTCTGTACCGAGCATTTTCAATTTGGTTACTAATAAGGGGTTAAATAGCCCTGTGAACTACATAATATACACATATAATATAAATATATACAAAAACAATATATACATATACATACACATATAGATAACAATACACACGGCGCCTGACGGTGTTCTGTTGCGTTTATTTCGGAAGGAAATAAACTAATAACAGGCAGCACCACGAGTAGGTAACCGTCAGACTTGCCTTAGGGATCATCACGACTTGCGCTCTCCCCTAAGACCGTTGCCTCCTTACCCATCCGGGATGAGTAAGGAAGGCCTGAGTTTATCCAAAACAAGCAGCGCAAGGCATGCAAGCTAGGCAAAGCAACTATTAATGAATAAACCCAGACCCGCCCAACCTAACCTAACCTAACCTAACCTAACCTAACCTAACCTAACCTAACCTAACCTAACCTAACCCAGTTCCACTCGAGACGCAAGCCCGAGCTCCACGTTTTAAGGCTGCTCCACGCTCGAAAAATCAGAAAAAGTGGCAAAAAGTGTGAAAAAGTGTTGTGTGATATACCGTTAAACGCGCGCAGACGCAAGGAGTACAGTGCCGCAAAAATCTCGGAAATCGGAGAATCCCTGGAAGTACCAGAGGGAAAAAACCGAGATTTAACCTCCAAAAACCAGCATACATACATTTGGAGTGAAACGCTGCGCGATTAAGATCGACGACCCCCACTTTTTATAGTGCCCAAAGAAGCGTCTTGAGTGGAGCTACCATCGGGCAAAGTCCCGGAATTTTTGCGACGAAACTCGCTGAAATATAACGAAAAGTCCCGAAACCACGTGGCCACGTGGTACCAGATCCGGACCCCTGAGGGAAAATCCACTAGCAGAGCGACGTGCTGAACATCGAGACCTGCCACCGGACACCTCGGACGTCAAGCTTGGATCATCCCTCTTGAAGATATAAGGTTTTTAAATTTTTGACGAACTTTGACCTCTTAAAATTTTATATTAAGATCGATGACCCTATAGTTTTTGCATCTTTTAAAGTAGTTTATGCATTAGGCAACAGTTGTGCAAAATTTTGGATTTTTCTAACCAGTAGTTTCTGAGTAATTTAATTTTAAAGTTTTTTCATACAAAATTGTGTAGTCACGTGGTACATACTGGTACCCTAAACAATTGAGACGCGTGGGTTTTGACAGTGCCAATTAAAAGGGCACTTAATTCTAGACTATATACATCGTTTTTTAAAATTTTAAACTGTATATTTTGTATGTTTTAAGTAATTATAATATTTTCTAGTACATATAGGGTGTATACATATTTTAGACTATAATTAGCTATATATAAGTAATAAAATAAAATTGAATGCAGAACTAGGTTCTTTAAAAAAGGACGAACAAAACGAGCCTAAACTCGATTGTACTAAGACAAGGAATTTAGGACATACGTAAAAGGGAAGACGACTAAAAAATTTACTTTTTGGGGGTGATTTTGAGAATTTTTTAAAAATACTTCTAGGAATTTGTCGGTATTGTCACCATTAAAATAAGCTGTTAAAGAAGCCCAGGTACTTCAGTGATTTTTCGTTGCACTGACAAACTGAAGGGGTAGTCAGGGCAAGCCCTTTTGTTTCTTTTTGCGGCTGTTGGTTTTCAACCCCTTCAGTTTGAACACTCACCCTGAAAAATTTTAGATATAAAACAAGTCAAAATTTCAGTTTATAATTTAATACAGTTCAACTACAATGTCTATAAATTTTATTAGATTTTTAAATTAAATATTTATTGGATAACTTTAAAACTTAAAGTACACACAAAAAACTACCCAACCGCAAAATACCTTGTTTTGCATTTTGCGGCTAAACTAGGGGTGCTAGAGCATTTTTGACATTTTTTTCCGGGCCCCCCCCCCTTCAACCCCCCCCACACTATCCGTAGAAGTAGTAGTAGAAGCCGTATAGTCTTCGCCACCCACTGGATCATTTTGACAAAGTTTCAACCCCCTACCCCTAAAAACAAGGTTCGACTTAGAAAATTTTTGTAAAATTCTCAAATAAAATTTAGCTTTAAAAAATTGTATTGACGCATTTTTGGTTTCCTTATAACGGAAAACATACTTTTGTACCGGACACTTGTGACTTAAACGATTTTTAAGGGTTGCAACCCTTAAAAATCTTAACTTTCTTCTGCCAATAGCTCCGGATCTAGAAGGCCTACAGCAACGCGGTTTTTTGCATACTGTAGGTCTAAACCCGGAGTATCCATTGGGCAGAGTTAGAAAGCTCTACATAGAGTTTAAAAGTAGAGTCGACTCTACGTTTTAGAAAATACTTACTTACATTACTTATATTATTTATTGATTGTAAATATTGACGACGGAAGCCATTTTAGCTTTCCGTCATATGTCTACGACGCTACCGATATATTGGGCAGTTATTGATAGACGGTAAATACTATTCCATTATTTTACTTTTTCTACTATTTGTTTTTGTTTTCGACTGACGCCTTTTACACGTCTGGTCGGAACTGAGCTATCCTACTACTCTACTCTCTTAAACTATGTTCGGAATTCGTACCCCGGACTCTAAGAGCAATACGATGTCGTCAAAGGAGAGAAGCAAGTCACCTCCACATGAGCAAGCCGGAGTAAATGTAGGGACCATGGGACCATCTGTGGTGTCTAAAGAGCCACCCACCGCTGTTAGACGTAGTGTTGGAGAGATAGAGGCCCGGCTGATGACGACACCTCCACCGCAGAGTGACAACCTTAGTCAACGGGAGAGCAAATCAAAAGCCGAGTTAATTTCAACGGCTCCCACTACCAAACCTGACCCGCAGAGGGTAAAGGCATCTGCATCTGCTCCGGTGAAAAACAGTTCACCCAAGCCCTCTCCTAAGTATAAAAGCCGAATTGCCGAGGCTAAAGCATGCCTTGTCAAGGCAAAATTACACTTGAGTAATAGCCGCAACTTGAAGGCAGAAATCAAAAAGGAGGTGACAGAAGCTATAGAGAGACTATATATGCTGGTAAAGGAAGGAGAGAAAGAGGTAGAGTCCGAAGGTAAAAATAAGGAAGGACAAGAAAAGGACAAGAGTGTGGCCTCAGCCACACAGCCACAGCCTCAGCCCTCAGGCGTTAAAGACGAACTTAAAAAACAGCTTGAAGAGCACAGTAGTTTATTAAGAGAGAGTAAGGAGGAAATTAATAAATTGACGGAGATGCTCAAAAAGAGTCAAGACATGAGCGAAAAAAGAGGATCGTACGCAGATGCAGTGGCCGGCTCGCCAAGAAAACCTCCAGGTACAACGGCCATGCACTCCCTCATCATCACCTCTAAAGACGAACAGGAGACGGGAGAGCAAGTATTTGATAAAATAAGACGAGTGGTTAATGCTAAGGAAGAGGGAGTTAGGATAGATAGAATAAGAAAGGCAAAGGATAGGAAGATTATAGTTGGCTGCAAAAACAGAGAGGAAATAAAGAAGGTTAGAGATAGAATCAGGGAGAGAGATGGAGAGCTGAATGTGGAAGAGATGAAGAATAAAGACCCGCTCATCATCCTATACGGCGTGCTGCAGAGCAATACAGATGAGGACATTGTCGGGGGAATCTGGGCCCAGAATAAACAGGTGCTGAGGGACGCTAACCCTGAGGAAGACCGTATAGATATCAGGTTCAGGCGGAAAGCGAGAAATCCACTCACCTCGCATGTCGTGGCCCGGGTTTCGCCACGAGTTTGGCAGAGCCTCACCGACGCGGGGGCTGTGCACATTGACATGCAGAGGGTCAGGGTCGCGGACCAATCTCCCCTAATACAGTGTTCTCGCTGTTTAGGGTACGGGCATGGAAAGCGATTCTGCACTGAAGCGGTTGACGTGTGCAGCCACTGCGGTGGCCCTCACCTTAAAACACAATGTGCAGATTGGCTCGCAGACGCTCTCCCAACGTGCACTAATTGCATAAAGGCCAAGATGGCCCGGAATGACCATAACGCCTTTAGCAATGACTGCCCGGTGAGGCGAAAGTGGGAAGCACTAGCGAGATCCACTGTGGCGTATTGCTAAGGGCGTCCAGGGTTACAACATAGTGCAGGCCAACCTTAGGAAGCAGCGATTGGCAACTGACGAACTCTTCCTTGAAGCAGCAAAACGAAAAACAGCGGCCGCCCTCCTCCAGGAGCCCTATGTCGGTGGGTCTCGAAAGTTAAAAAGCTACAGGAACACCAGGATCTACCAGTGCGCTGACAGAGGAGAAGGGATTGTTAAGTCGGCCATAGTTGTCATGGACTCTTCACTTGACGTGATACAATACCCGAAACTCACCACCAACAACATCGTCGTGGTGGGGATCCGGACCAGCGCCTGGCATATAATCCTGGTGTCAGTATACCTGGAAAAGGACAAACCGATTGAACGAGATCTAGAACACCTCGCTAAGATCGCGAAGGAAGTGGGAAAAAGTAAGATAGTAATAGGAGGAGATGCAAACGCTTGGAGCACGTGGTGGGGAAGCATCAAGACGAACTCAAGAGGAGAGGAACTGCGAAGTTTCGTCGATGAGATGGGGTATCAGATACTGAATAACGGCTCAACACCGACCTACGACTGCATCAGAGGTGGAAAGCGCTTCAGCAGCCATGTCGATATAACGGTCTGCTCTACCGACATGCTCGCCCTAGTGGAGGACTGGAAAGTCGTAGAGAACCTCACGAGCTCGGACCACAATGGCATTACATTCAAATTACTATTAGAAAAATCCACAGGTACACATATACACAGAACAACACGACTCTACAACACAAAGAAAGCTAATTGGATCCAATTTCATGAGAAACTGGACCAATTGAAAGCTATACACAAACTGACAGATATTGACACACAAAACATAAATAACACAAAACAATTAGAAGAAATAGTAACAAATTATATAAAAACCATAATTCTAGCATGCAAAAATTCAATTCCAATAGTTAAAGGTACACAAACATTAATCTTGCCATGGTGGTCTGAGAGACTCGCTGAGATGAAAAAAGAAGTCACCACCAGGAAGCGTAGAATCCGCTGCGCCGCTCCAGTCCGTAGATCCAAGGTCGTTGACGACTATCTGGAATATAAAGAAATGTACGAGTTAGAAGCAAATAAAGCAATAATTGAGAGCTGGAAGAACTTTTGTGAGAAACAGGATAGGGAAGGGGTATGGGACGGGATATACAGGGTGATTGGAAGAACGATGAAAAGGGAGGAGGATGTGCCTCTTCGGGTTGAAGGAGTAGAGTTAGATGCCAAAGGTTCAGTTAAGGCTCTCGCTGAAATCTTCTTTCCGGAAGACCTATTAGAAAACGACAACATCGAACATAACAAAATTAGGGAAGAAGCTAAAAAAGTAAATGATGAACAACAAGTTGGACTCTGTGACCCACCTTTCACACTAACAGAACTAAAAATGGCAACAAACTCCTTCAACCCGAAGAAAGCACCTGGATCAGATGGATTAACTGCCGATATCTGTAAAGAGGCAATCCGGAATGATCCCAAAACCTTCCTGAGTATAGTTAACTACTGTCTGGAACTTGGTCACTTTCCCAACCCGTGGAAGGAGGCCACCGTTATCGTTCTGAGAAAGCCGGGGAAAGAAACGTACACAGCCCCAAAATCATACAGACCAATTGGACTGCTCCCGGTACTGGGGAAGATTTTCGAGAAGATGGTGGTTACCCGACTCAAGTTTCACTTGCTTCCAAAAATGAGTACTCGCCAATACGGGTTTATGCCCCAGAAGAGCACCGAAGACTCCCTCTATACTCTAATGGAACACATCCGCGACAAAGTTCGTAAGAAGAAAATCGTGACGATGGTATCCTTGGATATAGAGGGAGCATTCGACAGTGCGTGGTGGCCGGCCATCAGAACCCGATTGGCTGAGGAAAAGTGTCCAATAAACTTGAGACGGGTAATAGACAGTTATCTCCGTGACAGGAAAGTAACAGTCAGATACGCCGGTGAGGAATACACCAAGAACACTAGTAAGGGCTGTGTACAAGGATCGATCGGTGGGCCCATATTGTGGAACCTACTCCTGGACCCACTCATCAAGGAATTAGAGATAAGAGGTGACTATGTGCAGGCATTTGCAGACGACGTCGTCCTAATCTTTGAAGGTGATACCGCACAGGAGATTCAGGGACGTGCCAATGCAACACTGGAGCGTGTTCGGGCGTGGGGGGTCAAAAACAAGCTGAAATTTGCGCCACATAAAACCATGGCAATGGTGATAACACGTAAGCTTAAATATGACACCCCACGCTTGAACATGGGCGGTGTGAGCATTGTCATGACCAAGGAAATCAAACTTCTGGGACTCACCATCGACGATGGACTGACCTTCAACTCCCACGTCGCAAATGTCTGCAAGAAGTCACTAAGCTTCTACAAACAGCTCTCTAGGGCGGCCAAAGTCCAGTGGGGACTCCAGCCGGAAATAATCCGCACCATATACATGGCAGTCGTAGAGCCAACTATCTTGTATGCAGCGAGCGCATGGGCTCCTGCAACAAATAAAATAGGCATTAAGAACGAACTCAATGCGGTTCAACGAGGCTTCGCGCAAAAGATCCTTAAGGCCTACAGGACTGTATCACTCAACTCGGCTCTATTACTCGCTGGGTTGCTTCCCTTGGACATAAGAATCCGGGAAGCAGCCTCGCTTTATATAGTAAAGAAAGGTAATCCCCAGCGAGTAATAGGAGATCGAGAAGTTGAAAAACCGGTGCCGTACACCGACGCACCACATCCGGCATCGCAACAAGAGCTGAGCTACACGTGCCTGTCAGACGGAGCGGCATTGGATCAGCACTACAACGACGGCCTCAACATCTTTACAGATGGCAGTAAGATAGAAGAGAAAGTCGGCGCAGCGCTATCTATATGGGATGGCGCTGTGGAGATAAGTACTAAGAAACTAAAGCTGGACAATTGCTGCTCCGTCTTTCAGGCGGAAATGCTAGCTTTGCACGAAGCCACTGAAGCAGCACTTAGTAGTTGTAAAAACAGCTGCAACATATACTGTGACTCTAGGTCAGCTCTCGACACGGTAACGGACGTCGCTTCCCTCCACCCCCTAGCAGTGAAAACCAGAGCCATAATAAAAAAGATAAAAGTAGTCAACAAAACATTGAATCTATTTTGGATCAAGGCTCACGCGGGGCTGGAGGGAAACGAAAGAGCGGACGTTTTGGCAAAGAGCGCAGCATTGCATTTAAAAGTCAGGCCGAAGTATGATAGCTGCCCGGTTTCATTTGCCAAGCGACAAATCCGAATGGAATCGCTTGACGAATGGAACCGGCGATATCAGAGTGGCGAGACGGCCTCAACTACTAAGGCCTTCTTTCCGGATGCCATAGAGGCCTACCAGATCCTGAAGAGTGTAAAGTTGGACCACTTAATCGTTCAATTGTTTACGGGGCATGGCGGATTCTCCTCGTACTTACACCGGTTCAAGTGCAAGGAGAGTCCGGCGTGTCCCTGTGACCCAAATGTTGAGGAAAGTGCTCTACACGTCATCACAAACTGCCCAATATATAGTAGACAAAGATTGAATATTGAAAACGTAATAGATATGGAAATAAAAATGGAAAATATACATAAAATTGTAAGAGACAAAGTAACTAGAGAAAATTTTATTAGTTATTGTAAAGAAATTGTTAAAAAGGTAGTTAAGAAGAATAAATAGGTAAATAAAAAGGAACACTTCTATATAATGATCTATATAGAAAGTGCCTGTAGATTAAACCCTTGTGAATTAAAAAAGATAAAACTTGAATCTAGCGAAGAATTTGAATGTAGACATAAGTTTATTAATTATATAAAATCTGTAAGAATAGTTGTTAAGAATAAAAATAGATGAGTAAAAAAGCGCACTACTATATACTGTGTTATATAGGATGTGCTTGTAGTATAAATGTTGTAAGTAAAATAGGTATAAATATTGTAAATCAAATAGATATAAATGTATGTGTAGAATTAAGAAAAATTATTATGGTGTAATATTTATGAAAGAAAAAGCAAAACAATAAATAAATGAAACCCTTAGTTGTTATCCCCCTGTATATAATAGATAAATTAATACTGGCATCCCACCAGTAAGGAATGAATGAAAAGATGAACGAAAGAAAGATACAGTATGAAGAAAGAAAGCGCGATGCGAAAATGAGTAGAAAAGGGCTCTGATCATGTCAGAGGTAGAAGTAGGATAGCTCGCGGGCCGGGACACAATGTTGCTCCCGGACAGGATAAAAAAAAAAAAAAAAAAAAAAAAAAAAAAACCTAACCTAACCTAACCTAACCTAACCTAACCTAACCTAACCTAACCTAACCTTTTTTTTTTTTTTTTTTTTGTTACGGGGGGGAAATCTTACCAGATACCCGGGTGCTATTGGGGAACATTCCAGGTTATGTGGGGCTTTCACCCACTAAAACCCCCTCGGTGGCCTTCCTCTGTGATTTGCTAGCGGAGAGCCCCGGGTTCTCCTGAGGACCACACCGAGAACTATCCTATCACATTGCCAATAGGCTCATCTCTTAAGTTATTACTTTGCCTTCTGGAGCCATATAGAATGGCATAACGTCACTTGCCACACAGTGACGCTATCTTCTTCGAGCTCGTTGGTGGGATAATAAGAGCCCCATCTCCTACCATCCCCGAACTCTAGTCCCCTTTTAGTCGGCTCTTACGACAGGCAGGGGTTACCGTAGCCGTATTCTTTATAACCCGGGCCTACAGGGTTGACATGCTAGGGCGTTGATCGCCGCCGCCCCGGCGTCGCCTTCTTCTTGTGGGATCCGCTCTTTCACGGTCTCGCTCAGCTGTCTCCTTCTGGACCATGACAGTCTCACAGAACTCGACAACGGCCTTCCAATTGGTGTTGTTAGCTAACATTGCCGTTACCACACATGGCAGTGTGAGCTCTTGTCCTATTATGGAGACTAGAGTCCGCCGTTCTGAGCTCCACGCCGAACAATCTTCGAGTGTGTGCTGTGCGGAATCCAGCCCCATCCCACAGTGATGACATTGGGGTGTCGGTTCACGGCCAATTCTATTAAGATATTCCCCAAAACACCCATGGCCAGTTAGCAACTGCGTCAACCTATATGTGACTGGCTCCTTTCTCTTCAGCCAAGGCACAAAGCTTGGCAATATTGCACCAACCGCACGTTGTCGCATATTTCGTGGCTCTCGGAGTCGCTCGCGCCATCTCTCAAGTGCAAATCGATGTTCCTGATTTCTCACTTCAGCACCAGTAAGGTGCTCGTCACTCCCATGAATACGGATATATACCCGCGCATCCATATCCGCCAGTATGTCAAGAGGAGGGAATCTGGCTATTAGCGTGGATGCTTCAAAAGATATCGTTCTATATCCTCGCGCGATCCTTATCGCGATTGTACGTTGTAGGCTATTGAACATTGTCCTAGAGCGTCTTATGCCTGAAAGTCTTTCCGACCACACGGGAGCTCCATATAGAGCCATAGACCTCAAGATGCCCGCGTAAAGGCGACGAACCCCTTCCTTTGGCCCCCCAAGGTTTGGCAGGAGTCTATGCAGTGCACCCGCAACCTTAATCACCCGTGGGACCAGACGGCTGAAATGTTCCTCAAACCCCCACCTACTATCCAATATAAGCCCAAGATATTTAAGGTAACGCCCCACCTCAACTTCCACATTATCAACCTGGACAGAATAGCCAACTGGTTCTCGACCTCGAGGGATCTTGTGGAACCATAGAGCTTCAGTTTTCTCTGGTGCTATAAATAGACCCAATTGACGAATCTTTTGCATTACGCACCCTATTCCACTTTCTGCGATTCGCGTTGTCATCTCCAAAGTTTCACCTTCAGCAAACACTAAAGTGTCATCTGCATAGCAGACAATGCTTACTCCCACAGGTAAATTGACTCTTAGCACAGCGTCATAAGCAAGGTTCCAAAGAAGTGGGCCCAAAACTGACCCCTGGGGTACCCCGCAAAACATTTCCCTCCGGTGTAATACGCCATCCTTGCCCGTATATTGCACGCTTCTGTTCTGTAGATAGGAACTGAGTATTCGTTGCAGATATACTGGTACGTTGTGGTATACCAGGGCATCTCTGATTGTACACCACGGCAAAGAATTGAAGGCATTTACTATGTCTAAACTGGCAGCTAATGCCATCTTGCCGTTAGATACGGCCCGGTCCGCCAGCATCCGGACACGAAGGATCGCGTCCACCGTCGACCGAGCATTTCTAAATCCGTATTGGTGGTCCGACAGATCTGGTCCCACGCAACTCAAATGCCTGGTCAGACGAAAGGCAATCACCCTCTCGAATAATTTTCCAGCTTCATCCAGCAGACAAATGGGACGGTACGCGGAGGGTGAATCCGTGGGCCTGCCATTCTTCTTTAGTAGAACCAGCTTTGCCTCCTTCCATTGAGTAGGGAACGCACCGTTGCGGAAGCAGTTGTTAAAAAGCATCCTTAACTTTTCTCCCAAGGCAGCATTCAGGGCTAAAACCCATGCACGACCTGGGATGCCGTCGGGGCCAGGTGCCGTATTTCGAGCTCCAAGGCGTTTAATAGCTCGATTTAGCTCCTGTTCTGAAACTCCTAGCTCATCGCACCAATCAGACGATTCAGAAATTGAATTAGACAATGTTGGGCCATCCTCGATTCTAGGAAATAGCGTATCCACTATGTTTCCTACAAACACTGGATCTAGGGTTTCTGTCAGTGGAGGAACCCATGGACGCAGTTTACCAATTACCATTTTGTAAGGTCTTCCCCACGGATCTCTATCTAATCCTTCAAGAAGATCCCTCCATGATCGTGAGCGAGCGTCACTAATCGTTATCTGGAGCGTTTTCGTAGCAACACGGTAAGCCACGTATAAAATCTGAGTCTGTTCTTCAGAATCTCCTAGTCTTCTGCGGGATCTGGTGAACTGACGTCGACAGCTCAAACAGTTCTCACGTAAGTGTGCAATTTGCTCTGACCACCAGTATACAGCCTTGCAGTTTATTTGTCGAGCCCGAGGCATCGCTGCATCGCAAATCGACGTCATCATACTTCGAAACCAAGCTGCTTCTGTCTCAGGATCAGTTAAATCGTCTTCATCATTCACGACCCAAGCTGCCACGATAGCCGCTGCCTCGAGTAAGTCCCTATCAAGTCTTTTGAGCGCCCATCGACGTGGTGGTTCATTTGTGTGGAGACGTCTGCGATCACTTGGGTGAAGAGCCACATCAAATACTATGTGACGATGGTCTGAAAGTGTGACTATCTCCTCCGCCACTCTCCATCCTGATAACAAGGGTATGGCTGAGGGTGTTGCCCATGACAAATCAACAATTGATTCCCCCTGCCACCGAACACATGTACTGACAGCGCCTCGATTTAGTAATCGCAAATCTATTGATGCAGCCCACTCAGTAAGCGCTTGCCCTTTTGCATCATTGTGTCTGCTCCCCCATTCACAAGAGTGTGCGTTAAAGTCACCCACCACTAGAGTAGGACGAGGAAGACATCCACGAATGCAACAGCCGACGCTGTCCAAATAAGTCTCATAAGTGGCAAGAGAACAGTTTGGAGAGACGTAGCAGCCGACCACAGCTAAACGACCCCATTCCACAGCGACGAACCCATGTCCCTTGTCAAGCAATGAACAAGTAGGGTCGCTATTTCTACCTCCCCAGTAAATTGCAACGGTGACTGATTCATCGGCAAACCATCGAGGATGACTTGGGACCTGGTATGGTTCCGCCAAGACAGCAAGAGCAATCGACCTTTCTGCCAAGGTTTGCGACAGCAAGTCTTGGGCTCCTTTGCAATGGTTCAAATTACCTTGTAAAACTCTGACAGTGTTATCCATTATAAGGTTTCCATAACCTCCTCGGACGGAACACTGTCTTGCCGAGCAGGAACCCCTGAAGGTGCCTGCTTTTGTGTTGATTCCTCTTGTACAGGACGTACTTCCGTATGTCTCTTTTTCTTACTCCTTGGTGGTGTGCACTTTTTACTACCCAGCCGGTGATCAGAAGAACGTCCAAGATCAGAACACAGCGGACATTTAAGCGGGCGTGTACATTCTTTCGCTTGGTGATCATTTTCACCACAAGCATAGCATCGCTTGCTCCGATCCGTCGTGTTCGGGCACATTCTTCGCACATGACCTAATTCTAGACAGCGGTAACACTGTAAAGGACGGGCTGTTAGAATTTCGACTCTTGCTGACACCCATCCGACAAGGATGCGCTTAGCCACTGCTAGCTTCTTTACTGAAGCGAGTGGACACCGAGCCCACACTGTCCCTAGAGAATTTAGTGAGCGACGTATCAGTCCAACTTTTACCTCCTCCTTTGAACAACCTCCCACTTTTGCAACTGCAGAGGCGACCTCTTCAGAGGTGACTGCCTCGTCTAGATCCATCACTCTCACTTCTCCCGTTTTGGATGGGCGCATGATGTACACATCCATATCTTTGAGAGTGTCCTTCATTTTATCTGCCAGCACATCTGCCTTGGAGGCACAGTCAGTACCTGCTACCTCAAGTATGAGACCGCCAGTTATTGCTCTCCTAGGGCGAATCGCATCTACCCCACATTCACTCAGCTTGATGCGCTGTTTGGCAGCCGTCATCACTGACGCATAAGTGGCCTCAGATCCCTCCGGAATTGTTACTGCAATGGCCGCAGTTTTCGGCAGTCGAGCCGGTCTTGCTTTTTTGGAGCTTTTCTTTCCCGTGTTTTTATTCGGCGAAGTAGTCTTTTGTGCCGAAGATGGCTCTTTCTTTTTCGTTTTTCTTTTCTTCTTCCGCCCCTCCACTGTTGTCCAAGAGCCAGCTGATTCCAGTGGTGCTGGTAGTACAGCAGGCTGTGCTGGAACGGCTTGCTGGAGTGGCACAGGGGCAGCTAGTGGCTGCTGTGATTTCTTCTTAGATGCAATCTTCTGCGAGGATTCATTCGATCCTGTTATTGGAGCCACTGTTTGACTTACACTTCCTTGGGAGAACGACAGCTGACTTTTAAAAGATTTCAGCTTCTTATCCATTAGATTGCCAATGCGTTCCATGAATTGATTCTCCCAGTCTTTTCCACCAACGGTAGGTCTTAGAGATGGAACATCCATTGTTCTAGGGCTGGCCTGAGAACGGCTCGACTGAAAACTATCGTTAGTTTCCTTTGTCAATTTTTCCACTTTGGCTTCAAGAGTAGCCATCTTAGAACGTAGCTCAGAGTTTTCTCGTTCCAGACGTTCGATGTTGACATTTGCAGATGTCCGTTGTGCCATCTCTAAAGTGGCAGCTTCAATAGTTCTTACAGCCATCCGCAGGCTCTGAACCAAGTTACCCTTTAAATTGCGGGATTTGTCCGCTATTTTTTCGACCGTGATGAGTTGCTCCTTGATACAAGCGCCCAGCTCATCTGTTGGCCTCTCTTGCATCTCTGTACCGAGACTGACTACTGAGGGCAGATTTTTCTTAGCCCGTGTCTGCGAAGGCGATACTGAAGGGTCTAAGATATCATACTCATCAGGACCTGTCTCATCCGTTTTCTTTTTCTTTAAGAATAAAGATCGTTTCATAGCTGTTGGAGAAACGCTTTCTATAGCTCTCCGTCCTCGTTTTTTGGCTCTCGTGCCTTCTGACACTGCTGATGTCTGAGAAGAGTAAGACATGATTGAACAGTCCGATTCTTCTCCTCCGCTGTTCTTCGCGGTTTTTGTCACAGATTTTGGTTGGACAAAAAGTCCATTGTCTTCCTTTAATTCGTCCACTTTATGTGGAGTCTCTCCTACAGTTTCACTTAAACTAATGATTGATGGTGATAGAGAGCCGATGCTCTCGAGGCGGCTGGTGCCCCCCCCAGAATACGTGGGGCAGAGTGCAGAAGCACTGAGGGATTCTCCGATCTCGGTGAGATCAGTACCCTCCTGGGGTAGTTCTTTATTACAGTTCGCGCTCATGTTTGTATTTTCCCTTTTGTTAAGGGGGATAGGGTCCCCCGTTTGGCGCTCTTACGACAGAGATACCCCCTCTGCCATACATCCCATGAGCAAGCGCCGAAGACTACAGGATTAAGGGTCCAACTCCTTCTAGTCCTAAACGGATCACACACCCGTGCAGCATGAGCCCTTTAAATGTAAGACCCATTGCCACACAGTCTAGTAAGATATACCTAGACTTTCTCCAATATATACATAGACTCATAAGTGAGCAAGCCTGCTTTTCTATAATAAACTATGCTAAACATAGTGCCAGTAGAAAAGTCCCGCAGAAAAAAATAATATTTACACCTAAAATAAACAAATATTAACAACACAAATATATACAATCTATATACATACATAATATATAATATATACACACGCGCGGCGCCTAGTGGTTTTAGTTACGTTTATTTCTAAAGGAAATAAACCAAAAACAGGCAGCAACCACGAGAAGGTTATAACCACCAGACTTGCCTTAGGGATCTTCACGACTTGCGCTCTCCCCCAAGACCAACGCCTCCTTACCCATCCGGGATGAGTAAGGAAGGCCTGAGTTTATCCAAAACAAGCAGCGCAAGGCATGCAAGCTAGGCAAAGCAACTATTAATGAATAAACCCAGACCCGCCCAACCTAACCTAACCTAACCTAACCTAACCTTTTTTTTTTTTTTTTTTTACAGGGGGAAATGCGTTGCGCATACCCGCAGCTTTGGGGAAAAACTTACGGGTTATGTGGGACTCGCCTGCCGGCGGGCAGCGCGGCGGCTAAGTTCGCTGCCCCTCGGCAGGAATACCCACTAAAACCACCCTGGTGTTCCACGTTTGCGCTTGGACAAGGGAAAGGTCACAGTTGCCCTTATCCTGTTCCCTTGCTTAGCGTCTGTCTGTTTTCAGTCTCAACTCCTGGTGACCCTCCGTCACATAAATCTCCATTTTGTGGTGTGCCGGAACACTGACACACCACACAACCACCTCCTAGGGTCATTTCGCGTGCACCACGTTCCCCAACATGTTGCACAGACCCACTCAGGGAGCGAAAGTCCTGGCGTACGCCCTGCGTCTACGCCCGGTCCTCCTGCGGCGGAGAGGATCCGCTAATGGGTCTTCCTCTCGACGCCGCTCTCCCTCTTCTTTTTGGGCAACAACGGTCTCGCAGTAGGCTCGAACCGCATCCCAAGCTCTCTCGCTACCGACCATCGCGTTGACGACGGCCGGCAGCGATAGGTCGGGACCAACCACGTATACGAGCATAGACCGCTCCGTTGCCCACTTCGGACAGTTTGCAAGAGTGTGCTCCGCCGAGTCTTCGGCAGCACCACACTCATGACACAGTGGAAGTCGCTCTCTCCTCGCCACGTTGCATAGGTATTTACCAAAACACCCATGCCCGGTAAGCACCTGCACGAGGCGATAAGAGAGCGACCCCCACGCTCTGTCCAACCATTCATTAAGCACCGGACGGATGGCTGCAATCGTGCGGTGTCCAGCGCTCGGCTCCTCCAGTCTCAGTGCCCATTTGCGGAGGGCCACTTGTCGGGCGTTAAGTCGCCAGCGCTCGACCTCTTCAGGGAGCGGCATAGATCCGTGACTTTTCACAACGGCAGTTCTCGCATATACCTCCGCAAGAATCTCTGATTCTAGGTCCCAGGGCAGAGAGCCGGCCAGAACGCACGCAGCCTCAAAAGAGACCGTGCGATATGACCGGGTCAACCTGAGAGCCATGACCCGCTGCGGCCGACGCAATAGCGTCCTGTTTGGGGCGCTCAAAGAGCATGCCCAGATGGGTGCCCCATACAGTGCAACTGATCGTGCCACCGCTGTAAAGAGGCGGCGGCACTTGTCGCTTGGTCCACCGAGATTCGGCAATAGCCTAGTCAAGGCGGACGTCACTCTTTGAAGTTTTGGAGCAAGGAGTGTAAAGTGCTCCTTGAATTTCCATCGGCCGTCGAGGACGATGCCCAGATACCTCATCGTCGGCCCAACACCGATGGAAACTCCGCCGACTATCAGATGAGCTCCTATTGGTGGCGCGTTTCGAGGCCCGTGAAAGCACAAGGCCTCGGACTTGTTAAGCGCCACTTTTAAACCCAGACGTCTGATTTTGCCCACCACGAGGGCGACTCCAGCCGTTGCCTGCAAGCTAGCCTCCCGGTAAGTTCGGCCACGGGCCGTAACCAAAGTGTCATCGGCATAACAAATGACACGAACATCCGGAAGAGAGCAGCTGCGAATAGCCCAGTCATATCCAATGTTCCACAGGAGTGGTCCAAGGACCGACCCCTGTGGAACGCCACATTTCACGTCCCAGCTACCCCAGCCATTTTGGGTGGGATAGGTTATGGACCTACCCGTTAGGTATGCCATGACCGTCCGCCGCAAGTATAGGGGCACTCCGTGATATCGGAGCGCTTCCTCTATACATACGTGGGGGAGGGTGTTGAAGGCATTGGCTATGTCTAAAGACACGGCCAACACCAACCCCCCTTCGGTGACTTCCTCTTCAGCTAGAGCCCTCACCTGTGCAATGGCATCAATGGTGGACCTGCTTCGCCGGAACCCGAATTGATTCTCCGACAGGTTAGGGCCAACGAGATCGAGGTGCTTGGTGAGGCGGGCTGCGATGACGCGCTCAAAGAGCTTACTCGCCTCATCAAGCAGCACGATTGGTCGATAGGCTGCCGGAGAATCCATTGGACGCCCCTCCTTCTTCAGCAACACCAACTTGCCCACCTTCCACTTCCCAGGGAATGTTTGCCCTCTGAAGCTGGCCGTTAGAAGGGCCCTGAACCTATCATCAAGACCATTCCTGAGGGCCAACACCCACACACGACCAGGGATCCCATCAGGGCCAGGGGCCGTGTTTTTAACCTGAAGCCTCAGCACGGCGGCTCCCAGTTCCCCCACTGATACCTCCGGGATCTCTTCAGTCTCGTCTTCCTCCACGTGCTGATCGAGCATTTGCGGAGCCACATGCTCACTACGGGGAGGGAACAGTGTCCCCACAATGCTCGCCAGCAGCTCTGGCTCCTGTGTAGACGTGAGGGGTGGGGTCCATGGGCGAAGCTTGCTCATAACGAGCCTATACGGCCTACCCCATGGGTCCCTGTCCAGTGAAGCGAGAAGTTCCTCCCACGCCCTCTCCTTGGCCTCACCAATGGCCGTGCGCAGCTCTTTCTTCGCGTCCTGATAGGCGCTATAAAGGCTCCTCTCCTCTTCCTCGTCTCGTCCGTTCAGTCTACGACGTCGATATCTAGTGTACCGACGTCTTGTTGACACGCAGGCTGCACGAAGACGAGCGAGGTCCTCAGACCACCAGTAAACCTGTCGGCGAGAGGGCAGTCTGGTTACCCGCGGCATAGCAACATCACAAATATGTGACATTGCCTCACAAAACCAGACTGCCTCACTCTCAACGTCAACGGTATCAGGGCTCGGTGTCCAGCCCTCTACGAGAGAAGCCTCAATGACTGCATCCCTATCCATGCACTTAAGAGCCCAGCGGGGACCTAGATCTGATGCCGGCCGATTGAGAATGTTCGAGCTTGTAGGGGAGGGGGAGATGGAAAACCGGATATACCTGTGGTCCGAAAGACTCTCCACGCCCTCACACACCGCCCAGTCCCGAATACGACACGCTAGGGATGGGCTAGCAAAAGAAACGTCCACTATGGACTCACCCATCCATCGAACGCACGTGCTGGTCGTCCCACGATTTAGGACGTCCAACCCATTTCCCGCCACCCATTCCTCCAGGACTTCACCTGCAGGTGTCGTAGCAGGGGAACCCCACGCCGTCGACTTTGCATTAAGGTCCCCAGCCACTAACATTGGGTAGGGCCTGCACCATGCCAGCTCGGAGTCTAATTCCGCCAGAAAACTCTCAAACTCAGCGAGAGTGCGATTTGGCGAAAAGTAGGCTCCGATTATTACCATCTCCCCGATAAGAACAGCGACGAAACCTCGACCTTTACAGTGCCGTTTTATCGCGGCAACACTAGGCCGCACATTCACTGCTACCATCCCGGTTTGATCCCCGACCCAGTCATCCCGAGAGGGAACAAAGTATGGTTCCGTGACAATTGTAATATCAATCAACCACTGCGCCATGCTCTGTACCAAAAGGTCCTGAGCTCTGACGCAGTGGTTGATATTCGCCTGTAAAATGGTGACAGCCATGCTAATCACCCGGGATTGTCATCTCCACCTCATTTGTCCTGTTCGGTGGACGGGTGGGCTGCGACATAGTCTGCACCGCCTTTCCTCTTCTCGCCACTTTATGGCTGGGAGCCGAACACTTGCTCCCCAGCCCATGGTTTGCAGGCTTCCCCAGCTCCGCACAAAGTGTGCAATGGGGTTTCTCTTTACAGCTAGAAGCACGGTGACCGATCTGACCACACCGGTAACACTGTTGACTTCGGTCGACGGTAGCGGTGCACCGTGCTTTGACATGTCCTTTTTCTAGGCATTGGAAGCATCGAAGCTCACGCTTCTGCAGGAGCTTCACGCTAGCCGACACCCAGCCCACGAGGAGGCGTCCTTCCGCAATCTTTTTTGCGCATGTGGTAGGGCAACTTACCCACACCGCATATAAACCAGATTTTTGCTGCCTGGGGGTGCCGACTTTCAGATAATCAGTCGAACATCCTCCTTTCTTAGAAATGGCAGCTGCCACCTCGTCGCCAGTGACCGACTCATCCAGGCCAGTCACAAGTAGCTCCTCGCATTTGACAGGCCTGGATACTAATATGTCTCCTTCCTGTGCACAGATCTCCTTCAATTTGGATGCCAGAAGATCCGCCTTCGGGCCACTTGTAGCGCCAGGGACCTCAATAATTGTGGCCCCTGTTACAGCCCGTTTGAATCTGACCGATTCTATATTCAAACAGGTCAGGTCAATGCCCTTTTTGGCCTCCGCAATCACCTTTCTATACGTTAGTCCCTTTTCCGCAGCGGCAGGGAGAATAGTAACCACCACTGCTTCAGACTTGGGAATACGTAACTTCAGTTTGGAAGATTTCTCTTTTTGAGACTTCCGCGCTGATTCTGTATTGGCCTTGGAAGCGTTCTTTCTCTGGCCTCTTTTCACGACCGTCGCCATAGTCGCTGACTCTGAGGGCAGCAAACTCGCTTCCTTCACTGCTGGAGCGGATTCTCCAGCACTTTTCTTCTTTTTGGACTTCTTTTTCTTCTTTTTCTTCTTCATGACCGTCTTCTTCGTCTCCGTAGAGGAGAAGAACTCCTTGGACAGGGTCTTGGCCGTTGAAGTAGAAGCCTTCGTTTTGGTCGGTTTCTGAGGCCCCACCTTGCCTTGTTGGGCTGGTGGGCGGTCAGATGTTGACGTGCGCGGAAGGGTCTCCGCTGTTTTTGTCGTGTCCGTCTTGCGGTTTTCATGCGCCAATGAGGGACGGAGGCAAGGCTCTGGGTTCAGACGAGGCTCCAGCCCTTCAATCCGGGCGTTGAGCCTGTCCGAAAGGCGACCGAGGATACGAGCCTCCATCTCCTCTAAGTTGTTCTGGGGATGCAACGGTGGTGCAGCAGATTGCTGTCGCATGGCCACCCTCAACTTAGCCATCTCGTTCTTCAGGTCGTCCATCTCGGCTTGGAGACGACTGTTGGCAGCCTGAAGACGCCGAGTCTCATCGTTGAGGCTGTGCTGTGCTAGTTCCTCAGTTGCTCTTTTAATTTCACGGACGGCGCCCTTGAGCGCCGCAACAAACGTCCCCTTGAGATGAGACGACTTTTCCGCCACCATTTCCACAGCTTTTAAGCTGTCCACTATCTTCCTCTCTAGTACCGCTGTGGTCTCCAACTCCGGTTGGAAACCAGGTAGCTCTTGCAGCGAGCCACGTGATTTTGACAGCTCACGAGTCTCTTCGGTGCGGGCCTTCAAATATTGCCTTCTAATCGGGGCGCGGCCACGTTTTGATGCCACCATTTTAGGGGAGGGAGCAGACGGATCGCTCAAAGAGCCGTCGTCGCCCACCTCCCTGGACCTCTTACGAGGTTGCCAAAACCTGGTAGGACAGGTCTCCTCTAGGTTCAGTGAAGCCAGTGACTCCACTGAAGCCATGCTGCAGACGGATGACTCCGCTGCAGCTTCTCCAGTGACAGCTGCAGCAGAGACGGGTCTAGCGCAAGTGCTACGCTCCCGCTCAGCTGTTTTGTCACGATTTGGGGTGGCTGGTTTGGCACAATCATTGCGCTCCATGTGCACTCCATCCTTCACCTCCGGAGTGATTCGGTGAATGCTCGGAGCACGTTGGAGCACCCCTCGAATCTCCTTACGGCCGACGCTACACTGAGATGGTGGACGTTCTGACGCACCCTCCGCCGACCTTGCGCGGAGCCGTGCAGATGCACGCACTACCGCTACACACGCGTTTTCAATTGCAATCTTATTTTCAATGCGGCGATCAGTGTCCCCCCCAGAATACGAGGGACAGCCTCCCGAAGGAGGGTCGGATTGTCCCGTAAGGGCTTTACCGACCTGGGGTAGTTTACTGTTCTCTTGATAATCGTCCATTGTTAGCTTTATTTACCATTTTAAAGGCGTAGCGGCCTCAATACCCTCGAGACTGCGCATACTGCAGCCATCCATCCCATCGCCGGGCATCAAAACTTTGGATTAGGATGACGCAGGTGAATATGAGAGAAGTGAAACAAATGGAAGACAAACGAAACGAAATGAAACGAAGTCTCATCTCACACCACAGTTCAGGCTCTCTTTAAAAGAGATACGAAGCAAGGGGAAACGAGAAAAGATGAAAGATAATGGGGTGAAACGAAATGGAACTGATGAATGTGACACTGATGAGATCAGATGACGCGGCGCCTGACGGTGTTCTGTTACGTTTGTTTCAGAAGGAAACAAACCAATAACGGGCAGCACCACGGGAAGGTATCCGTCAGACTTGCCTTAGGGATCATCACGACTTGCGCTCTCCCCTAAGACCGTTGCCTCCTTACCCATCCGGGATGAGTAAGGAAGGCCGAAGTTTATTCAAAACAAGCAGCGCAAGGCAAGCAAGCTAGGCAAAGCAACTATTAATGAATAAACCCAGACCCACCCAACCTTTTTTTTTTTTTTTTTTTTCACCCGGGAAAATCCTTTATGGATACCACCCGCCCCGGGGGGAGCAGAGTGGTTATGTGGGAGTCCTCGCCTGAAGGGCCTTACTACCCCCACGGGGGGGTAGTAAGTGAGGTTACCCACTAAAAACCCGGGATGAGCAGTCTGCCGCCTAGTAGGGCGAAATGGGGTAGCGTTAGCAGTCACCATCTCGCCCCAGCGGCCGGCCCGTCACCGATGACGGGCCCCGGCCAATGGAGGGATGACCCGGCTCATTGGGGCCATCCCCCAGACGTGTGGGATCGTGCAAGCCAGTGGAGAATCCCCCGACTCTCCACCGGTGATCCGCACAACACTAGGAAAGAGCGAGAAGGCGCCCGAACCGCCTTCTCCTCCCCCCAGTTCGTCTACGCCGGAGCGGGTCCGCGAGGACGTCGTCCTCCCTCGCCCGCTCCGCGGCCTCCTTCTGCGCCATCACCGCTTCGCAGAAAGAGACCACCGCCTGCCACGATCTGTCGCTGCCGAGCATAGCGTTAACCACGCTCGGCAGCGACAGATCTGCGCCAATGACCGCTGTGAGGGTGTGCCGCATGGGACTCCACGCGGCGCACTCCTCCAGCGTGTGGAGCGCCGTGTCTTCTGGCGCTCCACACTCGTGACAGGCGGGGGTCGCCTCCCGTCTCGCAATGTGATGCAGGTACCTTCCGAAACATCCGTGTCCGGAAAGCACCTGCACCAATCGGAAGGTCAGCGACCCGAATCGCCGCCCTACCCACCTCCGGAGGACCGGGCGAATGGCATCCACCGTCCTCTGTCCAGGGACCGGTGGAGCCAGGTCCTCCGTCCACCGCCTCAACAGGGCGGCCCGCGCCCGCCGTCGCATGCGCGTGACCTCCTCCCACGCTGGAGGCTCCCCGCGGGATCTCCTCGCCGCCACGAAGTGGTACACTTCGGCGAGGATCTCCGCTTGGAGCTCCCAGGGGGGATCACCGGCCAGCACGCATCCCGCCGTCCAGGACACCGTCCGGTAACCGCGTATCGCCCTCGTCGCGATGACCCGCTGCGGACGTCGCAGCAGGGTCTTATTGGCGCGACCGAGGGCGTCCACCCAGACAGGTGCCCCGTACAAGGCCATACTCCGGATCACTCCGGAGTACAGGCGACGACAAATGGCGTTCGGGCCGCCCACGTTGGGCAGCAGCCTCCCAAGGGCGGCAGCGGCGCCTACGACTTTTGGGGCCAGTTGAGTGAAGTGGGCCCCAAAAGTCCACCGCCCGTCCAGGATGAGACCCAGGTACCTCATCTGGGTCCCAACCCGGACCAGGACCCCGTCCAGGTCTATCCACGTTCCTGGAGGGGGTCCCCCCCGAGGCCCATGGAACATTAGGGCCTCGGTCTTGGAGAGGGCGACCTCCAGCCCCAGGGCACGTATGCGGCCGACCACGAGTGTCGTGGCCACCGTGGCCCGCCGCACCGTCTCCCCGAGGTCCCTCCCCTTGACTACGACTAGGGTGTCATCCGCGTAGCACGCAACCCGCATACTTGCGGGAAACGTGCCGCGGAGCACCCAGTCGTAGCCAATGTTCCACAGGAGTGGCCCCAACACCGACCCCTGCGGAACCCCGCAGGACACGCGACGTCGCCTCAGACCGTCGCGTCCCTCCACCAGGACCTCGCGGTCCTGGAGGTAGTCAGCCAACAGCCTACGCAGATACAGGGGCACTCCGTGATAGCGGAGCGCCTCCCGTATTGTTCCGTGCGGTAGGCTGTTGAAGGCGTTGGCAATGTCCAGCGAGACAGCCAACGCCCTTTCCCCCCCGCTGACCACGTCCTGCGTCCACCCCTTGATCCAGAGCAGGGCGTCTATCGTCGACCGCCCTGCTCTGAATCCGAACTGGGCCTCTGAAAGTTCAGGCCCAGTTCCCCCCAGATGCCGGATGACACGGGAAGCTACGATTCTCTCCAGCAGCTTCGCCGTGTCATCCAGCAGCACGATTGGCCTGTATGCGGCGGGCGAGTCGGCGTCTCGCCCTTCCTTCCGCAACAGGCACAATCGCCCGTCCTTCCAGAGCTTCGGGAACTGACCCGACGTGAGGCACGCGTCGAACAGTTCCCGAAGCTGACCGCCCATCTCCCTAAGGGCGATCCTGAGGACCCGCCCGGGAATCCCGTCTGGTCCCGGGGCAGTCTTCTTGCCACTCAGGCGAGAGACTGCTACCTCCATCTCCACCTCTGAAATAGGCGGAATGGAGGCCGGGTCCTCCTCCTCCTGGAAGGACGGCGTGGCCATCGCTGGAGGGGTGTAGTGGGGGTCGCTGTCGGGGAATAGCCCCCCCAGCACCCTCTCCAGGAGCTCTGGCTCCAGGGACTCTGTGATAGGTGGCGCGCTGCCCCGGAACTTATTCCGGGCAGCCTTATACGGGCGCCCCCATGGGTCCCTGTCGAGGCCCTCCAGCTCCTCACTCCAGCCTAGGGCCTTAGCCCGGCCGATGGCCAGCTTCAGCTCCTGTTTGGCTAACTTTACATCGCCATGCAGGAGCTGCTCGGCCGCCAGCTGCTCCGCCGGCAGCTGGTCGTCCGTCCGGCCGTGACGCCGCCTCCTGCAATGATAATAGAGGCGGCGCGTCTCCGAGCATAGCGCTCGGAGATCCTCGATCTCCGAGCACCACCAATAAACCTGGCGGCGCTCGGGGCGGCGTCGGGACCTCGGCATGGCGGCGTCGCAGACGGCCGTCACCGCCTCTCGGAAGTGGCCCGCCGCGACGTCCACCTCCGGGTGCATGGGGGCGGCCACCCATGACTGTACGATGGCCGCCTCCTCAGCCAACTCTGGATCGAGGCGACCAATCGCCCAGCGCGCAAAAACCGCCCTCTCCACGCGCCGAGTCCCTCCTTGGTGGGAGGTGGCGATCTCGAACCGGATGTAGTTATGGTCCGAGAGAGTCGCCACCTCCGCCTCCACTCTCCAGGCCTGGACACGTGCTGCGACCTCCGGGGTGGCGAACGAAAGGTCCACCACGGACCCCCCGTTGTGTCGCACGCACGTGTGGACCGACCCCCTGTTGAGGAGGGTCAGCCCTGCGGCAACCGCCCACTCCACGACAATCTCCCCGCGAGTGTCAGTGGAGGGGTTGCCCCAGGCCTGGGCCTTGGCGTTCAGGTCCCCCATGAGGAGGACCTCACGTGGTGCCTGCCTTCTCACCGCCGCGGCCAGGAGGTCTAGATAGACCTCCAGCTCCGCGACGGTCCTATTGGGGGAGAAGTATGTGCCCACTACCGCATACCTCTCCCACTTGGCCACCACGTACCCCGAACCCCTCTCTAACACCGAGAGGGGGGGGCCGCCACTGGCACGTCCAATTATCGCTACGGAGCCGTCCAGATCCCCAGCCCAGTAGGAATGGGACTGGGGAATGTAGTACGGCTCCGCGGCGACCGCCAAATCGATCCGCCACTGCGCCAGGGACTGCATAAGCAAATCCTGAGCCCTGACGCAGTGGTTTAAATTCGTCTGGAGGAGATTGTGCTGTCCGACTTGATCCATTAATCGGACGGCACAACCTCCATGCTCGCCGCGCGGCGAACAGCCTCAGGTGCGGCATTGGCTGCCGGTCGGGGGATGGCCGGGGTCCTGGCGGCCTGTCCCTTCGTCTTTGGGGGGACACAGTTTTGTCCCCCCATCCTGTGCTCGGCGGGTCGCCCCGACTCTGCGCATATCGCGCAGTGTGGGGCCCTCCTCTGGCAGCAAGCCGCCCTGTGGCCTGCGCCTCCACAACGGAAGCACAGGTCCCCCCTGTCCGCCGACGAGGGACACTGGGGGCGCGTATGGCCGAGTCCCATGCATTTGAAGCAGCGCATGGGACGCGCCGCCAGTGCCACCACTCGCACCGAGCTCCACCCCACCAAAAGCCTGCCCCGTGCCAGCAACACTTTGGCTGCTGCAATCGGGCAGGAAACAAGGGAGGAGCCGGTCCCGCCGAAGCTTCGCTGTACCTCTCCTGCTTTGACGTGGAGAACGTCACAGCCGCCCACCTTGGCGACCGCCGCCGCCACTTTCTCCTTAGTGGCGGCGTCGTCCAGGCCCGTCACGTGCAATTGCACGGACTTTACGGGCCTCGAGACGTTGGCCACCTCGGACAGGACACCGCGGAGCTTCTCCGCGAGCCTGTCCGCTTTGTCGCTGCTTTGGGAGCCAGGAATTTCGAGCATCCTGGCTCCCGTGGCCGTCTGGCGGAAATGGATCCGGTCGATACCCAATCCTTGGAGATCGACCTTCTCCTGCGCCGCCTCCACGATGGCTTTGTATGTCATCCCCTTTTCCGCGGCTTCGGGCTGCAGCGTCAGCACAACAGCCGCGGATTTGGGGGTTTTCATGGCCTTCGCCTTCTTGGGCCCGGCGGCAGCGGAAGCCTTCTTTGGTTTAGGCTTCACGGCAGAGGGAAGGGCACGAGCTGCTGGGACAGGAGTGGGAGCGGGCGTTGCTAGGGAGGAAGATTTGCCCTTCCCTTTGCCTTTTCCCTTTTTTACTACTGCAACCCAGGTTTCCGCCTGGGCCACAGCAGTTGGCACGGTAGTTTTGGGGGCGATGGGAGCCGCAGTCGAGGGCGTGGCAGTAGCCTGCGAGGCCTGGCCAACCCGCTTACGTGGAGTTGGTTTCGGGGGTGGGGGCGCAACCGCTGCTGCAGCCTTCTTCGCGTCCGCCCTGAGAGGCGGGCGAAGAACCGGCGCTGGCAGGAGGCGATCCTCGATACCAGCGAGTCGGGCATTGAGCATTTGCCCGAACGTGGTAGTTAAGGAGCGCGTCATCTCCTCCACTAACTCTGCCCCCAGTACAACGGCAGGGGGGGCCGGCGTCTCGGCGGCAGCGGCTGCTGCTGCTGCTACTGTAGCAGCAGACGTGGCGGCAGCCGCTTGGGTCTTGGCTTCGGTGAAGCCGCGCCGCAGCGCCTTCACCTCTGCCTTGCAGGCCTCCAACTCGAGGCGCACGCGACTATTTTCGGCTCTCAGCCGCCGCGTCTCTTCCGCCTCACTCCTGCTGGCCAGTGCGTCGACAACCTCCCTCAGGGTCGACGCAGACCTTTTCAGGCGAGCAACGAATTCGCCTTTTAGGTTGCCAGATTTCTTGGCAACCTCTAGGATGCAGGCGAGCATCCCTCCTGCTTGTGCCCTGAGCTCTTGGGCGTTTAGCCCGCTGAGGTCACCGAACCCGGCAAGGACATCGGAATCACTTCCGGTGTCTAAAAGACTTCCAGCGGCCACAGCGGCCGGCCCCTTTTTAAACTTCCTGCTCTGCAGGACCTCCGCCAGCTCCTCCACTAGTGGCTTGGGCTTCACAAACTCCTCTCGCGTCGGGCCTGTTTTTGTGCCCTTCGCCCTTCCCCTACGCGCCGTATTGACCTTAGCGGCCGACGTCTCCTCGGTTTCAGTGTCCGACTCTAGGTAGCCGGGCACGTAAAACGAGGAGTAAGGCCGCTTCCTCCGGCTGTCACCCACGTCGCATAACTCCTCAAATACGGACTCCACGTCCGACCGCACTTCGTCCCCCATGGAGACCTCCGACGGATCTCTTGAAGGGCCGTTTTTCAGGCTCTCATTAGTGCCGCTCGAGCGGCCCTCAGACAAAACAATAGGTTGGCCCTGAGAAGGGCCTTTTGCAAATTTTCCTTTCGCGTCTCTGTTGACTTTCGACATGATCACAATATGCAGGCAAAATAAAAACAGAATAATTATAAAAATAATTATAAATCGTGACCATAAGAAACATTTTTTGGGAAATGGACAGGCTTCAATCTTTCTACTCAAGCCTCCGGAAGTTTAGAGTTCAGAAGACTGACAATACCTTGGAGGTATTTTCCCGAAGTCTAAGGATACACTTATCATCGGGGTTTTGGAACTAGTCCAGCCAGTTTGTCCCCGCCTCCAATAACGTGAGTTATCGGAACAGGGGTCACTACCAAATAAAAGACAGCGGTTATTTTCGATTATGTAACAATACGTTTGACAGTAGTAGGCGCTGGTGTTTGCCAGTTAGAGGGGTCCCTATTTTAACACACACACTGCCAAACTGTTTTTCATCTACTCATAAACATGACAAATTATCTGTAGCCTTGCCTTAAAACTACAATTTATACACCGTAAGTCTATTCTGTCATCTGTCTTAAAGAGGTGCTAAGCACCTTAGCACGTATAATACAGATGACAGACAGTTAACTACGGCCCCGGTCTGTACCGAGCATTTTCAATTTGGTTACTAATAAGGGGTTAAATAGCCCTGTGAACTACATAATATACACATATAATACAAATATATACAGAGACAATATATACATATACATACACATATAGATAACAATACACGCGGCGCCTGACGGTGTTCTGTTGCGTTTATTTCGGAAGGAAATAAACCAATAACAGGCAGCACCACGAGAAGGTATCCGTCAGACTTGCCTTAGGGATCATCACGACTTGCGCTCTCCCCTAAGACCGTTGCCTCCTTACCCATCCGGGATGAGTAAGGAAGGCCTGAGTTTATCCAAAACAAGCAGCGCAAGGCATGCAAGCTAGGCAAAGCAACTATTAATGAATAAACCCAGACCCGCCCTGACCCACCCAACCTAACCTAACCTAACCTAACCTAACCTAACCTTTTTTTTTTTTTTTTTTTTTTTTTTTTTTTTTTTTTTTTTTTTCGTGGGGAAATGCATTTACGCATTCCCGCCTGCTGGGGGGGCAGACGGGATATGACGGGCTCGGTGCAGAAGGCACCCATACCGTCTAAAACCACCACGGTGTTCCAGCGTCTTCGACTGATGACGGGGGGCGCGGGACCGCTAGTATTCTACCGCAGCCCCCGTCGACGCCGCTGCCCGCTGTAAAGTGGCGGGCTCTCCTCGGTGAGGGGTGTCAATAGGAACACCCCTCCACCTCGTGTGACGCCCCCCGAACACGGAGGGGGCGTCACCATCGCGAGAGGACCTATCTCTGAAGGGTGCCGGATGCCCCCGCATCCGACGACCCAGGCCCTCTCAGCGGAGACGGTGTGCGGGCTCGATTAGCCCGCCGCCGCGTCCGCGCTCTCCGGAGCGGAAGAGAGAGAGGATCTCTCTCCCTCTCACGCTCCGCTGCCTCCCTCTGTGAGACAATAATCTCGCAAAAGGAGGCCACTGCCTCCCAACATCTCTCATCAGCGACCATCCCGGCGAGGATGGTCGGCAATGAGAGGTCCCCCCCCACGACCGCGACCAGAGCCTGTCGCGGTGCTGCTCCTCCTGGGCATGCCTCCAGCGCGTGCTGGGCGGTGTCTACCACGTAGCCGCACTGATGGCATGCCGGGGAAGCTTCTCTCCGGGCGATTCGATGCAGGTAACTCCCGAAACAGCCATGTCCCGAGAGCACCTGCGTCAGCCGGTATGAAAGCTTCCCGTGTCTCCGATTGATCCACTCTCGGAGAACGGGCTGGATAGCGTCGAGGAGTCGTCGACTGCTATCCCCCCTCTGAGTGGACCCGTCGAGGAGCCGTCCCTCCCACCTCTCGAGAGCCAACGCCCTGGCGTTGTTGCGCCAATGCGCTAGCTCTCGTGGCGCCGGTCGCTCATCCCGCTCCCGCGCACGCACTCTGCGGCGGTAGACCGAGGCCAAGACTTCGGCCTCAAGGTCCCAGGGGAGCAGGCCCGCGAGGGCGCACGCCACCTCGTGTGAGAGTGTCCGATAGCCCCGGCACACTCTCACCGCCATGGTCCGTTGGGCTGCAATCAGCAGGGCGGTCTCCCGCCGATCGAGCGCCCCGGACCATATGGGGGCTCCGTATAGGGCCATCGAGCTGACCACCGCTGTATAGAGGCGGCGGCAGCTGCCCTCTCCACCCCCAAGATTGGGGAGGAGGCGACTCAGTGCGCCAGCTGCCCCCAACAATTTGGGGGACAGTCGTCGCATGTGCGCCTCGAACCTCCATCTGCTATCGAGGACGACGCCGAGATACTTCAACGTCGTCCTGACGGGGATGGAGGTTCCTCCCACCACTATCGATGAGTCTGCAGGTGGCGCCCGTCGGGGACCATGGAAGCATATGGCCTCCGATTTGTGGAGCGCCACCTCCAGACCCAGCCTCCTGATCCTGGCCACGACCATCGCGACTCCGGCCGTGGCGAGGATTGCCGCCTCCCTGTAGGTACCACCCCGGGCGGTGATCAGCGTGTCGTCGGCGTAACAAACGACGCCGACGCCATGAAGACCACGGCCACGGAGGGCCCAATCATATCCGACGTTCCAAAGCAGGGGCCCTAAAACAGACCCCTGAGGGACGCCACGCGCCATGGGGCTCCGACCCTCCCCGCTCGCCGTTGGGAAGACCACCTCTCTATAGGAGAGGTAGTCCTCGACGAGCCTGCGCAGATACGGCGGCACTCGGTGGTACTCCAGACCACCGAGTATCGTGGTCCAGGGCAGCGTGTTGAAAGCGTTGGCGATGTCTAAAGACACCGCCAACATCACGCCGCCGCTGGAGCACGCCTCCTCGGAGAGATCGCGGACGCGGGAGATGGCGTCCAGCGTCGAACGACCTCTCCGGAACCCGAACTGGGTGGGCGCCAAGTCCGGTCCGGACGTCTCAAGGTGCTTGACGAGGCGGGCGGCGATCACCCTCTCCAACAGCTTTCCCGCCTCGTCGAGCAGCACTATCGGACGATAGCCCGAAGGCTCGTCCGCGGGACGTCCCTCCTTCCTGATAAGGACGAGCCTGCCTCTTCTCCATCTCCTGGGGAATTTCCCCTCCCGAAGGCACCTGTCAAACAGGGCCCTGAGAGCGGGCGCCAGGTGCTCCAAGGAGAGAGCCCACACACGGCCCGGTATGCCGTCTGGCCCGGGTGCCGTGTTCTTGGCCCTCATCCGGAGCACAGCTGCACCAAGCTCCCCTTCGGAGACAGGGGCAGGCTCCTCCTCCTCCACCTCGGCGAGATCGGTCGACGAGGAAACGGCGAAAGGTGGCGAGAAATCGTCTCCCGGAGGACCGGGGAACAGCCCCCCCACCACCCTCTGGAGAACAGCCGGTTGGAGCGAGGCAGTCACAGGGGGTGCCCATGGACGCAGCTTCTGCCGCGCCCATTGGTACGGGCGGCCCCACGGATCGCGCTCCAGCCCTTCCAGCAGCTCCTGCCAGGATCGCCGCTTCGCCTCGTCGATGGCCACGCGAAGGACCCTCGAAGCGTCCCGGTAGGCGGCATACAGAGACTCGCACACCTCCGTCTCCTGCCGCCTTCGCCTACGATACCGCTGGTATCGGCGGCGCCTCCTCACGCAGCGTCTCCGGAGTTCGGCAATCTCCTCTGACCACCAGTAGACCTGGCGTCTGGACTGTGGGGCTGTTGCACGCGGCATCGCGGCATCGCAGATACGCGACAACGCCGCACACAGTCTGTCCGCCAACGCATCCAAGTCTACGGGGTCACCCTCCTGAGAAGTGCCGTTCCACGCTTCGACGAGGGCCGCCTCCTGCAGCAACTCGGCGTCGAGACGCTTCAGGGCCCATCGCGGACCGATCTCGCCTGATCCCTCCCTCACCGTGTCCGCCAAGGACGGGGAGACGCTAAACCGGATATACCGGTGGTCGGAGAGCGTCTCCTCGTCCACCAACACCTGCCAGTCGCGAATTTGGCAGGCGAGGTCTGGGGTGGCAAACGTCACGTCGACGATCGATCCACCCCATTGGCGGACACAGGTGTTCTCACTCCCGGTGTTCACGACGCAGAGGCCCATCTCGGCCATCCACTCTAACACGGTGACGCCCCGCGGACAGGTCGATGGGGACCCCCACGCCAAGCATTTGGCATTGAGGTCCCCCATGACGATCACGGGGCGCGGGCGGGTCTGACCTATGAAGGTTCCCACCTCGCCGAGAAGAGCCTCCAGCTCGTGCCGGGGCCTATTCCGGGAGTGATAAACACCTATCACGACGACAGGGCCCACTCCTGCCGCCACAAAACCCCTGCCTCTCGTTAGTCCTTCGAGAGGGGGGGATGGAGTCGGTGACTGTGTGGTGATTGCCACCAAACCGTCAAGGCCCCCCACCCAGTCACTCCTGGGTGGGACCGAGTACGGCTCTGCAACCACCGCCACCTTGATGGACCGCTCCGCCATGTACTGCAGGAGTAAATCCTGAGCGCGGGCGGAGCGGTTCACGTTCGCCTGGAGGAAGGTTAGGGCCATACTAACCAACCTCCATGCGATCCGCCCGTCCTTTATTAGAGGAAGACCGTCGCGACTGGGCCTCAGCCTCAGTCACGACGGCCTTCCGCCGAGCCCCTGACTTTGACGGGGGCTTGGCGCATGCCTTGCCCCCGGAGAGGTGGTCCGCTGGCTTACCCGCAGCCGCACAAAGTGAGCAGCGGGGGGCAGCGGAGCATTCTCGGGCCTTGTGGGCCTTTTGACCGCAGCGGTAACACTCGTCGCTGCGGTCAACCTCGGCTTTGCATTGGGCTGCTACGTGGCCCAACGACAAGCAGCGGAAACAGCGACGCGGCCTGGGGTCGAGGATGGCGACTCGCGCCGCCACCCAGCCCACCAGAACGCGCCCACTGGCCGCAATCTTCTTTGCAGCGGAGACGGGACAGCGCACAAACGCCGTCCCCATCCCCGCTGGTCCCCGTCGTATGGCCCCTACGGCCACTGCTGCAACGGCACACCCGCCTTGGGTCGCCAGCGCACTCGCCAACTCATCTGACGTGGCTGAGTCATCCAGGCCGGATACTCGCATGTCAGCGGTGGTAGTCGGCCTGGATATTTTCACATCCGCTTGTCCGCCGAATACCTCTTCCAGTTTCCCAGCGAGGAGATCCGCTTTCGCGGCACTGTTCTCGCCAGGAACCTCCAGGATCCGGGCCCCGGTAGCCGCCGTCCGGATGGTCAACGGCGGCAGACCCAGCTCGGAGAGCTTAATTTTCGTCTTGGCCTCTGCCAAGACGCTTTTGTAAGTCACCTCCTTGTCCGCCGCTCCCGGTTGCAGCGTGATTACCACAGCTGCGGTGCGGGGGGAGCGGAGTTTGGCTGCGCCCTTTGTTTTGGGCGGAGGCTTCCTTCTCCCAGGCGGTGTTGGAAGCGGAACTGGAGCCGGTGGCGCCGGACGAGCAGGTCCCTGCTCTTTGGCAGCCGCTCCCCTGTCCCTCCGTTTTTCCAGGCCGCGTCTGGTCACCACGTGCCACGCTTCAGTCAGAGGAGGCGGGGCAGGGGCAGGCAGCAGTGCGACGGGCGCAGGAGTGGGGCCCTTCGCAGCCTTGCCTTTGGCCTTCTTCTTTGACCCTGGGGTGCCGCCAGGGGCGGCTCCACGACTTGAAGCCGCTGCTGGCCGCACATCGGGGCCCGTCTTCTTTGGGGCACTCACCGGGGCGGCTCCACGGCTGGTGGTTGCTACCGGCGTCTGCATCTCAGGCGCCCTCCGGCGATCTACGGCGAGCGGGGGTCTGAGAGTTTTCGCAGGCAGCAGCCGCTCCTCCAGACCTTCGAAGCGGGCGTTGATCATGGTGCCCACCTGCACCATGACCTTCCGCATCGCCTCGTCGCCAATGAGGGGCATAGGGGGCTGAGCCACTGGCGCCACCACCCGAGTCAACCTCATCTCCTCCATTTGGCGACGGAGCTCCTTGAGCTCCGCCGCCAGCTGCTGGTTGGCTTTGACCAGCAGTGCCATCTCTTCGGGCATCGAGCGGGCCCGCGATTCCTGGAAGGACGCTTTGATAGTCATCGCAGCGTCCTTCAGGGCCTTCACGCTCGTGCCTTTTAGATTTTTGGACTTGGTGGCCACCGTTAGGACAGTGTCCACTGAGTCCAACAGGATCTTCTCTAGATGAGCGGCATCACACTCACCCAGCCTCAGACTGGTAGCCGGAGGCTCCGGCACCTTAAGGAACTGGGCGGCCGAAGATGCCGCTCTCCTCTGCTGCAGCTCCTCCGCCAGCTCCTTCTCAGCGGTGAGCCTCAGCTCCTCCTCCCGCGCCCGGTTCAGCTCGGCCTTGGCTTTTGCCAGGCCGACATACTGGCCGGTGGTGGGCGGCCTTCCCTTTCCGCGTCCTTTACCGCGTCGAGCGGCCGGGACCTTTGGTGACGGTAAGGGGTCACTGAGGTCCCCATCGTCCTCCTCCAATCGTCTCTTCCTTCTCCTTTGGGAGCCGCGAGAAGATACGGTCTCCCAAGTCATCGCAGACTCGTCGGACTCCGTCTCCGATAAATTTGGAGTCGGGATCCGTAGCAATTCGTGCAGCGGGGCCACTCCCGCACCTGATTCAGGCGCAGAAGGGACGCCCGCTGCCTCCTCCTCACTCACGTCCATTGACGCGGCGGCAGAGGTGGCGCAAGGGTTGCGCTCTGGCCCTGCCGCGGCGTCCACTCTCAGAGTGTCTGGTCTGGCGCTGTCTATGCGCTCCAGTACAACTCTAGGTACCCGTATTGAGAACGGGACCAGCTCATTGCACCGAGATGGTGCGTGCTCCTCCGTGCAGTCTTTTAGCTTGCCGTGGTCATCATATTTGTTTGCAGAATCGGTGTCCTTTTTAGAATAGCCATTGTCGTTGGTGCGTGGGCCGGAGCCCACGAAGCGGTTGCTGCCCCCCTCATATACGTTGGGGCTGCCCTCTTCAAGAGAGGGGTGGGATTCTCCCACCTGAGGATTGTTAACAAACGCTTGTAGATCCATATTTGTTTTTTTCCTTTTTGAAGGGGTGAGGTCCCCTTTTTTGGTGCCCTCGCGACCGGGTTCCCCCCAGCCATGCATCCCATAGGCGGGCACCGAAACCGTGGGATTCGGAGACGCATGGAGCCCGACAGGGTGGCCGAGTTGACCCTCCCTGCCGCGCCGCGAGCCTTGGAGGCCCGCCATCCCACGACCCAAAGGTCCGCTGCAGCCACTGTAACGCGACTGCCGTCCGAGAAGGTGCCCGACAGGGTGGCCGAGTTGACCCTCCCTGCCGCGCCGCCGGCCTTGCAGACCGGCCATCCCACAACCCGAAGGTCCGCTGCAGCTGCAGTAAGGCAGCTGCCCCTCCAGTTTTGCCCGACAGGGTGGCCGAGTTGGTCCTCCCTGCCGCGCCCAGGGCCTATAAGGCCCACTGCCAAGAGCGACTTGGAGTCGCTACTCCTCTATTGTGCCCTATGCATCCATCCCATCGCCGGGCATCAGGGCTTTAAATTAGGATGACGCAGGTGAATATGAAGAAGTGAAAGAAATGGAAAATAGCGAAACGATTATGAGACGAAGGCCCATCTCACACCACAGTTCAGGCTCTCTTTAAAAAAGAGATACGAAGTATGGGGAAATGAAAAAAGATGAATGATAATGTGGTGAGACGAGATGGACTGATGAGCATGAAATGATGAGATGCGATGACGCGGCGCCTGACGAAGTTCTGTTACGTTTGCTTCAGAAGGAAACAAACCAATAACGGGCAGCACCACGAGAAGGTATCCGTCAGACTTGCCTTAGGGATCATCACGACTTGCGCTCTCCCCTAAGACCGTTGCCTCCTTACCCATCCGGGATGAGTAAGGAAGGCCTGAGTTTATCCAAAACAAGCAGCGCAAGGCATGCAAGCTAGGCAAAGCAACTATTAATGAATAAACCCAGACCCGCCCAACCTAACCTAACCTAACCTAACCTAACCTAACCTAACCTAACCTTTTTTTTTTTTTTTTTTTTTTTTTTTTTTTTTTTTTTTTTTTTTTTTTCACCCGGGAAAATCCTTTATGGATACCACCCGCCCCGGGGGGAGCGGAGTGGTTATGTGGGAGTCCTCGCCTGAAGGGCCTTACTACCCCCACGGGGGGGTAGTAAGTGAGGTTACCCACTAAAAACCCGGGATGAGCAGTCTGCCGCCTAGTAGGGCGAAATGGGGTAGCGTTAGCAGTCACCATCTCGCCCCGGCGGCCGGCCCGTCACCGATGACGGGCCCCGGCCAATGGAGGGATGACCCGGCTCATTGAGGCCATCCCCCAGACGTGTGGGATCGTGCAAGCCAGTGGAGAATCCCCCGACTCTCCACCGATGATCCGCACAGCACTAGGAAAGAGCGAGAAGGCGCCCGAACCGCCTTCTCCTCCCCCCAGTTCGTCTACGCCGGAGCGGGTCCGCGAGGACGTCGTCCTCCCTCGCCCGCTCCGCGGCCTCTTTCTGCGCCATCACCGCTTCGCAGAAAGAGACCACCGCCTGCCACGATCCGTCGCTGCCGAGCATAGCGTTAACCACGCTCGGCAGCGACAGATCTGCGCCTATGACCGCTGTGAGGGTGTGCCGCATGGGACTCCACGCGGCGCACTCCTCCAGCGTGTGGAGCGCCGTGTCTTCTGGCGCTCCACACTCGTGACAGGCGGGGGTCGCCTCCCGTCTCGCGATGTGATGCAGGTACTTTCCGAAACATCCGTGTCCGGAAAGCACCTGCACCAATCGGAAGGTCAGCGACCCGAATCGCCGCCCTACCCACCTCCGGAGGACCGGGCGAATGGCATCCACCGTCCTCTGTCCAGGGACCGGTGGAGCCAGGTCCTCCGTCCACCGCCTCAACAGGGCGGCCCGAGCCCGCCGTCGCATGCGCGTGACCTCCTCCCACGCTGGAGGCTCCCCGCGGGATCTCCTCGCCGCCACGAAGTGGTAAACTTCGGCGAGGATCTCCGCTTGGAGCTCCCAGGGGGGATCACCGGCCAGCACGCATCCCGCCGTCCAGGACACCGTCCGGTACCCGCGTATCGCCCTCGTCGCGATGACCCGCTGCGGACGTCGCAGCAGGGCCTTATTGGCGCGACCGAGGGCGTCCACCCAGACAGGTGCCCCGTACAAGGCCATACTCCGGATCACTCCGGAGTACAGGCGACGACATGTGGCGTTCGGGCCGCCCACGTTGGGCAGCAGCCTCCCAAGGGCGGCTGCGGCGCCTATGACTTTTGGGGCCAGTTGTGTGAAGTGGGCCCCAAAAGTCCACCGCCCGTCCAGGATGAGACCCAGGTACCTCATCTGGGTCCCAACCCGGACCAGGACCCCGTCCAGGTCTATCCTCGTTCCTGGAGGGGGTCCCCCCCGAGGCCCATGGAACATTAGGGCCTCGGTCTTGGAGAGGGCGACCTCCAGCCCCAGGCCACGTATGCGGCCGACCACGAGTGTCGTGGCCACCGTGGCCCGCCGCACCGTCTCCCCGAGGTCCCTCCCCTTGACCACGACTAGGGTGTCATCCGCGTAGCACGCAACCCGCATACTTGCGGGAAACGTGCCGCGGAGCACCCAGTCGTAGCCAATGTTCCACAGGAGCGGTCCCAACACCGACCCCTGCGGAACCCCGCAGGACACGCGACGTCGCCTCAGACCGTCGCGTCCCTCAACCAGGACCTCGCGGTCCTGGAGGTAGTCAGCCAACAGCCTACGCAGATACAGGGGCACTCCGTGATAGCGGAGCGCCTCCCGTATTGTTCCGTGCGGTAGGCTGTTGAAGGCGTTGGCAATGTCCAGCGAGACAGCCAACGCCTTTTCCCCCCCGCTGACCGCGTCCTGCGTCCACCCCTTGATCCAGAGCAGGGCGTCTATCGTCGACCGCCCTGCTCTGAATCCGAACTGGGCCTCTGAAAGCTCAGGCCCAGTTCCCCCCAGGTGCCGGATGACACGGGAAGCTACAATTCTCTCCAGCAGCTTCGCCGTGTCATCCAGCAGCACGATTGGCCTGTATGCGGCGGGCGAGTCGGCGTCTCGCCCTTCCTTCCGCAACAGGCACAATCGCCCGTCCTTCCAGAGCTTCGGGAACTGACCCGACGTGAGGCACGCGTCGAACAGTTCCCGAAGCTGACCGCCCATCTCCCTAAGGGCGATCCTGAGGACCCGCCCGGGAATCCCGTCTGGTCCCGGGGCAGTCTTCTTGCCACTCAGGCGAGAGACTGCTACCTCCATCTCCACCTCTGAAATAGGCGGAATGGAGGCCGGGTCTTCCTCCTCCTGGAAGGACGGCGTGGCCATCGGTGGAGGGGTGTAGTGGGGGTTGCTGTCGGGGAATAGCCCCCCCAGCACCCTCTCCAGGAGCTCTGGCTCCAGGGTCTCCGCGATAGGGGGCGCTCTGCCCCGGAACTTATTCCGGGCAGACTTATACGGGCGCCCCCATGGGTCCCTGTCGAGGCCCTCCAGCTCCTCACTCCAGCCGAGGGCCTTAGCCCGTCCGATGGCCAGCTTCAGCTCCTGCTTGGCTATTTTCATATTACCATGCAGGAGCTGCTCGGCTGCCAGCTGCTCCGCCGGCAGCTGGTCGTCCGTCCGGCCGTGACGCCGCCTCCTGCAGTGGTAGTAGAGACGGCGCGTCTCCGAGCATCGCGCTCGGAGATCCTCTATCTCCGAGCACCACCAGTAAACCTGGCGGCGCTCGGGGTGGCGTCGGGACCTGGGCATGGCGGCGTCGCAGACGGCCGTCACCGCCTCCCGGAAGTGGCCCGCCGCGATGTCCACCTCCGGGTGCATGGGGGCGGCCACCCACGACTGGACTATAGCCGCCTCCTCAGCCAACTCGATATCGAGGCGACCAATTGCCCAGCGCGCGAAAGGCGCCCTCTCCACGCGCCGAGTCCCTCCTTGGTGGGAGGTGGCGATCTCGAACCGGATGTAGTTGTGGTCCGAGAGAGTCGCCACCTCCGCCTCCACTCTCCAGGCCTGGACACGTGCTGCGACCACCGGGGTGGCGAACGAAAGGTCCACCACGGACCCCCCGTTGTGTCGCACGCACGTGTGGACCGACCCTCTGTTGAGGAGGGTCAGTCCTGCGGCAACCGCCCACTCCCTGACAGTCTCCCCGCGAGTGTCAGTGGAGGGGTTGCCCCAGGCCTGGGCCTTGGCGTTCAGGTCCCCCATGAGGAGGACCTCACGTGGTGCCTGCCTTCTTACCGCCGCGGCCAGGAGGTCTAGATAAACCTCCAGCTCCGCGACGGTTCTATTAGGGGAGAAGTATACGCCCACTACCGCATACCTCTCCCACTTGGCCACCACGTACCCCGAACCCCTCTCTAACACCGAGAGGGGGGGGCCGCCACCGGCACGTCCAATTATGGCTACGGAGCCGTCCACATCCCCAGCCCAGTAGGGATGGGACTGGGGAATGTAGTACGGCTCCGCGGCGACCGCCACATCGATCCGCCACTGCGCCAGGGACTGCATTAGCAAATCCTGAGCCCTGACGCAGTGGTTCAAATTCGTCTGTAGGAGGTTGTGCTGCCCGACTTGATCCATCAATCGGACGTCACAACCTCCATGCTCGCCGCACGGCGAACAACCTCAGGGGCGGCTCTGGCAGCCGGTCGGGGGATGGCCTGGGTCCTGGCGGCCTGTCCCTTCGTCTTTGGGGGGACGCAGTTTTGTCCCCCCATCCTGTGCTCGGCGGGTCGCCCCGTCTCTGCGCATATAGCGCAGTGTGGAGCCCTTCTTTGGCAGCTCGCTGCCCTGTGGCCTGCGCCTCCACAACGGAAGCACAGGTCCCCCCTGTCTGCCGACGAGGGACACTGGGGGCGCGTATGGCCGAGTCCCATGCACTTGAAGCAGCGCATGGGACGCGCCGCCAGTGCCACCACTCGCACCGAGCTCCACCCCACCAAAAGCCTGCCCTGTGCCAGCAACACTTTGGCTGCTGGAATTGGGCAGGTAACAAGAGAGGAGCCGCTCCCGCCGTAGCATCTTATCTCTCCGGCTTTGACGTGAAGAACGTCGCAGCCGCCCACCTTGGCGACCGCCGCCGCCACTTTCTCCTTTGTGGCGGCGTCGTCCAGGCCCGTCACGTGCAATTGCACGGACTTTACTTCGCGGCGGAGGGGGGGGCACGAGCTGCTGGGGCAGGAGCGGGAGCGGGCGTGGCTGGGGAGGACGATTTGCCCTTCCCTTTGCCTTTCCCCTTTTTCACTACTGCAACCCAGGTTTCCGCCTGGGCCACAGCAATGGGTACGGTCGTTTTTGGGGCGATGGGAGCCGCATACGAGGGCGTGGCAGCAGCCTGCGACGCCTGGCCAACCCGCTTTCGTGGGACTGGTTTCGGGGGAGGGGGTGCAACCGCTGGTGCAGCCTTCTTGTCGTCCGCCCTGAGAGGCGGGCGAAGAACCGGCGCTGGCAGGAGGCGATCCTCGATACCAGCGAGTCGGGCATTGAGCATTTGCCCGAACGTGGTAGTCAAGGAGCGCGTCATCTCCTCCACTAACTCTGCCCCCAGTACAACAGCAGGGGGGGCCGGCGTCTCGGCGGCAGCGGCTGCTGCTGCTACTGTAGCAGCAGACGTGGCGGCAGCCGCCTGGGTCTTTGCTTCGGTGAAGCCGCGACGCAGCGCCTTCACCTCTGCTTTGCAGGCCTCCAACTCGAGGCGCACGCGACTGTTTTCGGCTCTCAGCCGCCGCGTCTCCTCCGCCTCACTCCTGCTGGCCAGTGCGTCGACAACCTCCCTCAGGGTCGACGCAGACCTTTTCAGGCGACCAATAAACTCGCCTTTTAGGTTGCCAGATTTTTTGGCAACCTCTAAGATGCAGGCGAGCATCCCTCCTGCTTGAGCCCTCAGCTCCTGGGCGTTTAGCCCGCTAAGGTCACCGACCCCGGCAAGGACATCGGAATCGCTTCCGATGTCGAGAAGACTTCCGGCAGCCACAGCGGCCGGCCCCTTTTTAAACTTTCTACTCTGTAGAACCTCCGCCAGCTCCTCTACTAGCGGAATAGGCTTCAAGAATTCCTCCCGCGTGGGGCCGGTTTTGGTGCCCTTCGCCCTTCCCCTCCGCGCCGTACTGACCTTAGCGGCCACCGTTCCCTCGGTCTCAGTGTCCGACTCTAGGTAGCCGGGCGCGTAGAACGAGGAATAAGGCCGCTTCCTCTGGCTGTCAACTTCGTCGGCAGACTCCTCAAACACGGACTCTACGTCCGACCTCCTTTCGTCCCCCATAGAGACCTCCGACGGATCTCTTGAAGGGCCGTTTTTCCGGCTCTCATTAGTGCCGCTCGAGCGGTCCTCAGACAAAACAATATGTTGGCCCTGAGAAGGGCCTTTTACAAATTTCCCTTTCGCGTCTCTGTTGGCTTTCGACATTATCACAATACACAATCAATGAAACAGAATAATTATAAAATATAATTAAAAATCGTGACCATAAGCAATTTGTTGGGAAATTGGACAGGCTTCAATCTTTCTACTCAAGCCTCCGGAAGTTTAGAGTTCAGAAGACTGACAATACCTTGGAGGTATTTTCCCGAAGTCTAAGGATACACTTATCATCGGGGTTTTGGAACTAGTCCAGCCAGTTTGTCCCCGCCTCCAATGACGTGAGTTATCGGAACAGGGGTCACTACCAAATAAAAGACAGCGGTTATTTTCGATTATGTAACAATACGTTTGACAGTAGTAGGCGCTGGTGTTTGCCAGTTAGAGGGGTCCCTATTTTAACACACACACCGCCAAACTGTTTTTCATCTACTCATAAACATGACAAATTATCTGTAGCCTTGCCTTAAAACTACAATTTATACACCGTAAGTCTATTCTGTCATCTGTCTTAAAGAGGTGCTAAGCACCTTAGCACGTATAATACAGATGACAGACAGTTAACCACGGCCCCGGTCTGTACCGAGCATTTTCAATTTGGTTACTAATAAGGGGTTAAATAGCCCTGTGAACTACATAATATACACATATAATATAAATATATACAAAAACAATATATACATATACATACACATATAGATAACAATACACACGGCGCCTGACGGTGTTCTGTTGCGTTTATTTCGGAAGGAAATAAACTAATAACAGGCAGCACCACGAGTAGGTAACCGTCAGACTTGCCTTAGGGATCATCACGACTTGCGCTCTCCCCTAAGACCGTTGCCTCCTTACCCATCCGGGATGAGTAAGGAAGGCCTGAGTTTATCCAAAACAAGCAGCGCAAGGCATGCAAGCTAGGCAAAGCAACTATTAATGAATAAACCCAGACCCGCCCAACCTAACCTAACCTAACCTAACCTAACCTAACCTAACCTAACCTAACCTAGGAGACAGGGAGATGGAACACTTGGAGCCGTACGCTAATGTACCCCATCCCGCCAAACATATGTGCCTGGAGTTCATGTGCCTGTCTAGTGAAACGGAAATAGACGCACATAAATCGCAGGATGTGCGGATATTCACGGACGGCAGCAAAATTGAAGGTAAAGTCGGAGCGGCTCTATCACTCTGGAATGAAGACGCCGAAACCAAAAACCGGAAATTTATGCTGTCGTCCCATTGCACCGTATACCAGGCAGAACTCCTGGCCATATGTGAGGCCACAAAAATTGTAGCAAAAAGCCCAAAATTGACATTTGGAATTTATAGTGATTCCAGATCAGCCTTGGAAACTGTAGTTAACAGCCAGACTCTGCACCCCTTGGCAGTAGAGACGCGTAGGGAGCTGGGAGTAATCGCGCAACAGGGAAAAACATGTCGACTGTTCTGGGTGAAAGCGCATGCGGGGCTCAAAGAGAACGAGCGCGCCGACGAACTCGCGAAGGAAGCAGCTCTCAGGAGCAGAAAAACGCCAGATTATGACTACACTCCTGTTTCATTTGCCAAGCGGGAGATCCGAAAGGACTCGCTTGACAAATGGAACAGAAGATATCAAACAGGCGAAACAGCCGGTGTAACAAAAATGTTTTTCCCGTGCGCGATAACTGCCTACAAAGTAGTGAAAAATATTGAACTGTCAGGTACCCTGACCCAGCTCCTGACTGGGCATGGTGGGTTCTCGGAATACTTGCACCGTTTTAAGTGTAAAGAGAGCCCATCATGCCCATGTGAGCCCCGCGCGTATGAAACAGTTGAGCACATCCTTTTAGAGTGTCCCATCTATGGGAGAGACCGCCTTGAGTTTGAGCAGAAAATAGGAAAGAAATTGGTAAAGGCTAATTTAAATTGTATGCTAATAGATAAGGATGATAGAATAAGTTTATTGGATTATTGTGTAAAAATAGGAAACAAAGTAATTTTAAGGAATAAAAGTAGCAATACATAATGCATGTTATATATATTGTAAAAATATATATAAACAACATTAGAACACTAAGCAAATTAAAGTATGTATTAGAAGTAAGCAATAATGTAAAACTAGTATTAAGAGTTGAATAAAGAAAAATTGTATTTGTAGACATTAAGAAAAATAAAAGAAACCCCAAGTTATAATCCCCACGTACATAAAAAGATATATTAAATGCTGGCATCCCACCAGCAAATGATATGAAAGAATAGATGAATGGAAGAAAGATAAAGGATGTAGAAAGGAAGCGCGATTTATGAATGAGCAGAAAAGGACTCTGACTAAGTCAGAGGATAGGTGTAGGATAGCTCGCGGGCCGGGACGAGGTGTACGCTCCCGGACAGGTATAAAAAAAAAAAAAAAAAAAAACCTAACCTAACCTAACCTAACCTAACCTAACCTAACCTAGCATTTGCAAAAGCAACTAAATGCTGTTCAGCGGGGTTTTGCACAGAAGTTGTGCAAAGCGTATCGCACCGTCTCCCTGAACTCGGCGTTGGTGCTAGCTGGGATACTTCCTCTCGACCTACGAATACAAGAAGCAGCCGCATTGTACGAAACGAAGAGAGGAATTCCCCGGCTGGCACTAGGAGATAGGGAGATGGAATGCATGGAGCCGTTCGCTAATTTACCCCATCCCGCTGACCATATGTGCCTTGGGTTCATAAGCCTCGTAAACCAAGCCGAAGTAGACGCATATAAGTACCAAGAAGTGCGGATATTTACGGACGGCAGTAAAATCGAAGGCAAAGTTGGAGCGGCATTATCCCAATGGAATAACATTGCCGAAACCAAAAGCCGGAAGTTGAAGCTGTCATCCCATTGTACGGTTTATCAGGCGGAACTCCTGGCCATATGTGAAGCCACAAAAGCGATCGCAAACAGTCCAAAAGAAACCTTCGGCATATACAGCGACTCCAGATCAGCACTTGAAACAGTAACAAATAACCGCACTATACACCCGCTGGCAGTAGAGACTAGAAGAAATATTAGCAAAATCAAGGAACAAGGAAAGACCTTGAGCATGTTCTGGGTAAAAGCCCATGCAGGGCTTATCGAAAACGAGCGCGCTGATGAGCTCGCGAAGGACGCGGCTCTAAATAGTAAGAAAAAACCTGATTACTGCTACTGCCCGATTTCATTTGTCAAGCGAGAAATCCGTATGGACTCGCTTGAGAAATGGAATCGGAGGTATAAAACCTGTGAGACTGCCGGAGTCACCAAAATGTTCCTCCCTTGTGCGATAAAAGCTTATAAAATTGTTCAGGAGATAGAGCCTACGGGTGTATTGACCCAAATTCTGACCGGACATGGTGGGTTCTCCGAATATTTGACCCGTTTCAAGTGTAAGGACGACCCATCATGTCCGTGTGAGCCTGGTACGTTGGAAACCGTGGAACATATCCTTCTCGAATGCCCAATTCACAGCGTAGATAGGTACGAGACAGAGCAAAAAATAGGCAAAAAGCTGGAAAAAGCTACACTAAATGTTATGTTAGCAGATAAGTTTGATAGAATAAGTATAATAGAATATTGTAAAAAAATAGGAAATAAAGTTATTGCTAAAAATAAAAGCGATGTATAAAGATGTATGTTATATATATTGCTGAATATATACTAACAGCATTAGATATAAGAAGTTATAAAATAATGTTAAAAAGAAAAAAAAATATATATAATGTTAATAAATATAAGTAATAAAGTAGAATCAAAATACAAAATAGACTAGAAACTTGTGTGTGCTTGTAGCATAAATGTTGGAAGTAAAATGGATATAAATTTATGTGTAGAATTAAGAAAAATTGTAATTGTGTAAGATTTATGAAGAAAAGCAAAAACAATAAATAATTGAAACCCTTAGTTGTTATCCCCCCTGTATATAAAGGATATATTAAATACTGGCATCCCACCAGTAATAGGAATGAATGAAACGATGAATGAAAGAAAGATACAGTATGAAGAAAGAAAGCGCGATGCGAAAATGAGTAGAAAAGGGCTCTGATCATGTCAGAGGTAGATGTAGGATAGCTCGCGGGCCGGGACACATTGTTGCTCCCGGACAGGACAAAAAAAAAAAAAAAAAAAAAAACCTAACCTAAACCTAACCTAACCTAACCTTTTTTTTTTTTTTTTTTTTTTTTTTTTTTTTTTTTTTCACCCGGGAAAATCCTTTATGGATACCACCCGCCCCGGGGGGAGCGGAGTGGTTATGTGGGAGTCCTCGCCTGAAGGGCCTTACTACCCCCTCGGGGGGGTAGTAAGTGAGGTTACCCACTAAAAACCCGGGATGAGCAGTCTGCCGCCTAGTAGGGCGAAATGGGGTAGCGTTAGCAGTCACCATCTCGCCCCAGCGGCCGGCCCGTCACCGATGACGGGCCCCGGCCAATGGAGGGATGACCCGGCTCATTGGGGCCATCCCCCAGACGTGTGGGATCGTGCAAGCCAGTGGAGAATCCCCCGACTCTCCACCGATGATCCGCACAGCACTAGGAAAGAGCGAGAAGGCGCCCGAACCGCCTTCTCCTCCCCCCAGTTCGTCTACGCCGGAGCGGGTCCGCGAGGACGTCGTCCTCCCTCGCCCGCTCCGCGGCCTCTTTCTGCGCCATCACCGCTTCGCAGAATGAGACCACCGCCTGCCACGATCCGTCGCTGCCGAGCATAGCGTTAACCACGCTCGGCAGCGACAGATCTGCGCCAATGACCGCTGTGAGGGTGTGCCGCATGGGACTCCACGCGGCGCACTCCTCCAGCGTGTGGAGCGCCGTGTCTTCTGGCGCTCCACACTCGTGACAGGCGGGGGTCGCCTCCCGTCTCGCGATGTGATGCAGGTACTTTCCAAAACATCCGTGTCCGGAAAGCACCTGCACCAATCGGAAGGTCAGCGACCCGAATCGCCGCCCTACCCACCTCCGGAGGACCGGGCGAATGGCATCCACCGTCCTCTGTCCAGGGACCGGTGGAGCCAGGTCCTCCGTCCACCGCCTCAACAGGGCGGCCCGAGCCCGCCGTCGCATGCGCGTGACCTCCTCCCACGCTGGAGGCTCCCCGCGGGATCTCCTCGCCGCCACGAAGTGGTAAACTTCGGCGAGGATCTCCGCTTGGAGCTCCCAGGGGGGATCACCGGCCAGCACGCATCCCGCCGTCCAGGACACCGTCCGGTACCCGCGTATCGCCCTCGTCGCGATGACCCGCTGCGGACGTCGCAGCAGGGCCTTATTGGCGCGACCGAGGGCGTCCACCCAGACAGGTGCCCCGTACAAGGCCATACTCCGGATCACTCCGGAGTACAGGCGACGACATGTGGCGTTCGGGCCGCCCACGTTGGGCAGCAGCCTCCCAAGGGCGGCAGCGGCGCCTATGACTTTTGGGGCCAGTTGAGTGAAGTGGGCCCCAAAAGTCCACCGCCCGTCCAGGATGAGACCCAGGTACCTCATCTGGGTCCCAACCCGGACCAGGACCCCGTCCAGGTCTATCCGCGTTCCTGGAGGGGGTCCCCCCCGAGGCCCATGGAACATTAGGGCCTCGGTCTTGGAGAGGGCGACCTCCAGCCCCAGGGCACGTATGCGGCCGACCACGAGTGTCGTGGCCACCGTGGCCCGCCGCACCGTTTCCCTGAGGTCCCTCCCCTTGACTACGACTAGGGTGTCATCCGCGTAGCACGCAACCCGCATACTTGCGGGAAACGTGCCGCGGAGCACCCAGTCGTAGCCAATGTTCCACAGGAGCGGTCCCAACACCGACCCCTGTGGAACCCCGCAGGACACGCGACGTCGCCTCAGACCGTCAACCTAACCTAACCTAACCTAACCTAACCTAACCTAACCTAACCTAACCTAACCTAACCTAACCTTTTTTTTTTTTTTTTTTTTCACCCGGGAAAATCCTTTATGGATACCACCCGCCCCGGGGGGGGCGGAGTGGTTATGTGGGAGTCCTCGCCTGAAGGGCCTTAGTACCCCCACGGGGGGGTAGTAAGTGAGGTTACCCACTAAAAACCCGGGATGAGCAGTCTGCCGCCTAGTAGGGCGAAATGGGGTAGCGTTAGCAGTCACCATCTCGCCCCAGCGGCCGGCCCGTCACCGATGACGGGCCCCGGCCAATGGAGGGATGACCCGGCTCATTGGGGCCATCCCCCAGACGTGTGGGATCGTGCAAGCCAGTGGAGAATCCCCCGACTCTCCACCGATGATCCGCACAGCACTAGGAAAGAGCGAGAAGGCGCCCGAACCGCCTTCTCCTCCCCCCAGTTCGTCTACGCCGGAGCGGGTCCGCGAGGACGTCGTCCTCCCTCGCCCGCTCCGCGGCCTCTTTCTGCGCCATCACCGCTTCGCAGAAAGAGACCACCGCCTGCCACGATCCGTCGCTGCCGAGCATAGCGTTAACCACGCTCGGCAGCGACAGATCTGCGCCTATGACCGCTGTGAGGGTGTGCCGCATGGGACTCCACGCGGCGCACTCCTCCAGCGTGTGGAGCGCCGTGTCTTCTGGCGCTCCACACTCGTGACAGGCGGGGGTCGCCTCCCGTCTCGCGATGTGATGCAGGTACCTTCCGAAACATCCGTGTCCGGAAAGCACCTGCACCAATCGGAAGGTCAGCGACCCGAATCGCCGCCCTACCCACCTCCGGAGGACCGAGCGAATGGCATCCACCGTCCTCTGTCCAGGGACCGGTGGAGCCAGGTCCTCCGTCCACCGCCTCAACAGGGCGGCCCGCGCCCGCCGTCGCATGCGCGTGACCTCCTCCCACGCTGGAGGCTCCCCGCGGGATCTCCTCGCCGCCACGAAGTGGTACACTTCGGCGAGGATCTCCGCTTGGAGCTCCCAGGGGGGATCACCGGCCAGCACGCATCCCGCCGTCCAGGACACCGTCCGGTATCCGCGTATCGCCCTCGTCGCGATGACCCGCTGCGGACGTCGCAGCAGGGCCTTATTGGCGCGACCGAGGGCGTCCACCCAGACAGGTGCCCCGTACAAGGCCATACTCCGGATCACTCCGGAGTACAGGCGACGACATGTGGCGTTCGGGCCGCCCACGTTGGGCAGCAGCCTCCCAAGGGCGGCAGCGGCGCCTATGACTTTTGGGGCCAGTTGTGTGAAGTGGGCCCCAAAAGTCCACCGCCCGTCCAGGATGAGACCCAGGTACCTCATCTGGGTCCCAACCCGGACCAGGACCCCGTCCAGGTCTATCCTCGTTCCTGGAGGGGGTCCCCCCCGAGGCCCATGGAACATTAGGGCCTCGGTCTTGGAGAGGGCGACCTCCAGCCCCAGGGCACGTATGCGGCCGACCACGAGTGTCGTGGCCACCGTGGCCCGCCGCACCGTCTCCCCGAGGTCCCTCCCCTTGACCACGACTAGGGTGTCATCCGCGTAGCACGCAACCCGCATACTTGCGGGAAACGTGCCGCGGAGCACCCAGTCGTAGCCAATGTTCCACAGGAGCGGTCCCAACACCGACCCCTGCGGAACCCCGCAGGACACGCGACGTCGCCTCAGACCGTCGCGTCCCTCCACCAGGACCTCGCGGTCCTGGAGGTAGTCAGCCAACAGCCTACGCAGATACAGGGGCACTCCGTGATAGCGGAGCGCCTCCCGTATTGTTCCGTGCGGTAGGCTGTTGAAGGCGTTGGCAATGTCTAGCGAGACAGCCAACGCCTTTTCCCCCCCGCTGACCGCGTCCTGCGTCCACCCCTTGATCCAGAGCAGGGCGTCTATCGTCGACCGCCCTGCTCTGAATCCGAACTGGGCCTCTGAAAGTTCAGGCCCAGTTCCCCCCAGATGCCGGATGACACGGGAAGCTACTATTCTCTCCAGCAGCTTCGCCGTGTCATCCAGCAGCACGATTGGCCTGTATGCGGCGGGCGAGTCGGCGTCTCGCCCTTCCTTCCGCAACAGGCACAATCGCCCGTCCTTCCAGAGCTTCGGGAACTGACCCGACGTGAGGCACGCGTCGAACAGTTCCCGAAGCTGACCGCCCATCTCCCTAAGGGCGATCCTGAGGACCCGCCCGGGAATCCCGTCTGGTCCCGGGGCAGTCTTCTTGCCACTCAGGCGAGAGACTGCTACCTCCATCTCCACCTCTGAGATAGGCGGAATGGAGGCCGGGTCCTCCTCCTCCTGAAAGGACGGCGTGGCCATCGGTGGAGGGGTGTAGTGGGGGTCGCTGTCGGGGAATAGCCCCCCCAGCACCCTCTCCAGGAGCTCTGGCTCCAGGGACTCTGTGATAGGGGGCGCGCTGCCCCGGAACTTATTCCGGGCAGCCTTATACGGGCGCCCCCATGGGTCCCTGTCGAGGCCCTCCAGCTCCTCACTCCAGCCTAGGGCCTTAGCCCGGCCGATGGCCAGCTTCAGCTCCTGTTTGGCTAACTTTGCATCGCCATGCAGGAGCTGCTCGGCCGCCAGCTGCTCCGCCGGCAGCTGGTCGTCCGTCCGGCCGTGACGCCGCCTCCTGCAATGATAATAGAGGCGGCGCGTCTCCGAGCATCGCGCTCGGAGATCCTCGATCTCCGAGCACCACCAATAAACCTGGCGGCGCTCGGGGCGGCGTCGGGACCTCGGCATGGCGGCGTCGCAGACGGCCGTCACCGCCTCTCGGAAACGGCCCGCCGCGACGTCCACCTCCGGGTGCATGGGGGCGGCCACCCATGACTGTACGATGGCCGCCTCCTCAGCCAACTCTGCATCGAGGCGACCAATCGCCCAGCGCGCAAAAACCGCCCTCTCCACGCGCCGAGTCCCTCCTAGGTGGGAGGTGGCGATCTCGAACCGGATGTAGTTATGGTCCGAGAGAGTCGCCACCTCCGCCTCCACTCTCCAGGCCTGGACACGTGCTGCGACCATCGGGGTGGCGAACGAAAGATCCACCACGGACCCCCCGTTGTGTCGCACGCACGTGTGGACCGACCCCCTGTTGAGGAGGGTCAGCCCTGCGGCAACCGCCCACTCCACGACAATCTCCCCGCGAGTGTCAGTGGAGGGGTTGCCCCAGGCCTGGGCCTTGGCGTTCAGGTCCCCCATGAGGAGGACCTCACGTGGTGCCTGCCTTCTCACCGCCGCGGCCAGGAGGTCTAGATAGACCTCCAGCTCCGCGACGGTCCTATTGGGGGAGAAGTATGTGCCCACTACCGCATACCTCTCCCACTTGGCCACCACGTACCCCGAACCCCTCTCTAACACCGAGAGGGGGGGGCCGCCACTGGCACGTCCAATTATCGCTACGGAGCCGTCCAGATCCCCAGCCCAGTAGGGATGGGACTGGGGAATGTAGTACGGCTCCGTGGCGACCGCCAAATCGATCCGCCACTGCGCCAGGGACTGCATAAGCAAATCCTGAGCCCTGACGCAGTGGTTTAAATTCGTCTGGAGGAGATTGTGCTGTCCGACTTGATCCATTAATCGGACGGCACAACCTCCATGCTCGCCGCGCGGCGAGCAGCCTCAGGTGCGGCTCTGGATGCCGGTCGGGGGATGGCCGGGGTCCTGGCGGCCTGACCCTTCGTCTTTGGGGCACACAGTTTTGTCCCCCCATCCTGTGCTCGGCGGGTCGCCCCGATTCAGCGCATATCGCGCAGTGTGGGGCCCTCCTCTGGCAGCTCACCGCCTTGTGGCCTGCGCCTCCACAACGGAAGCACAGGTCCCCCCTGTCTGCCGACGAGGGACACTGGGGGCGCGTATGGCCGAGTCCCATGCACTTGAAGCAGCGCATGGGACGCGCCGCCAGTGCCACCACTCGCACCGAGCTCCACCCCACCAAAAGCCTGCCCTGTGCCAGCAGCACTTTGGCTGCTGCAATCGGGCAGGAAACAAGGGAGGAGCCGGTCCCGCCGAAGCTTCGCTGCACCTCTCCGGCTTTGACGTGCAGTACGTCACAGCCGCCCACCTTAGCGACCGCTGCCGCCACTTTCTCCTTAGTGGCGGCGTCGTCCAGGCCCGTCACGTGCAATTGCGCGGACTTTACGGGCCTCGAGACGTTGGCCACCTCGGACAGGACACCGCGGAGCTTCTCCGCGAGCCTATCCGCTTTGTCGCCGCTTTGAGAGCCAGGAATTTCGAGCATTCTGGCTCCCGTGGCCGTCTGGCGGAAGTGGATGCGGTCGATCCCCAATCCTTGGAGATCGACCTTCTCCTGCGCCGCCTCGACGATGGCCTTGTATGTGACCCCCTTTTCCATGGCTTCGGGCTGCAGCGTCAGCACAACAGCCGCGGATTTGGGGGCTTTCATCGTCTTTGCCTTCTTGGGCCTGGCGGCGGTGGAAGCCTTGTTGACTTGAGGCTTCGCGGCGGAGGGGGGGGCACGAGCTGCTGGGGCAGGAGCGGGAGCGGGCGTGGCTGGGGAGGACGATTTGCCCTTCCCTTTGCCTTTCCCCTTTTTCACTACTGCAACCCAGGTTTCCGCCTGGGCCACAGCAATGGGTACGGTCGTTTTTGGGGCGATGGGAGCCGCAGTCGAGGGCGTGGCAGCAGCCTGCGACGCCTGGCCAACCCGCTTTCGTGGGACTGGTTTCGGGGGAGGGGGTGCAACCACTGGTGCAGCCTTCTTGGCGTCCGCCCTGAGAGGCGGGCGAAGAACCGGCGCTGGCAGGAGGCGATCCTCGATACCAGCGAGTCGGGCATTGAGCATTTGCCCGAACGTGGTAGTCAAGGAGCGCGTCATCTCCTCCACTAACTCTGCCCCCAGTACAACAGCAGGGGGGGCCGGCGTCTCGGCGGCAGCGGCTGCTGCTGCTACTGTAGCAGCAGACGTGGCGGCAGCCGCCTGGGTCTTTGCTTCGGTGAAGCCGCGACGCAGCGCCTTCACCTCTGCTTTGCAGGCCTCCAACTCGAGGCGCACGCGACTGTTTTCGGCTCTCAGCCGCCGCGTCTCCTCCGCCTCACTCCTGCTGGCCAGTGCGTCGACAACCTCCCTCAGGGTCGACGCAGACCTTTTCAGGCGACCAACAAACTCGCCTTTTAGGTTGCCAGATTTTTTGGCAACCTCTAAGATGCAGGCGAGCATCCCTCCTGCTTGAGCCCTCAGCTCCTGGGCGTTTAGCCCGCTAAGGTCACCGACCCCGGCAAGGACATCGGAATCGCTTCCGATGTCGAGAAGACTTCCGGCAGCCACAGCGGCCGGCCCCTTTTTAAACTTTCTACTCTGTAGAACCTCCGCCAGCTCCTCTACTAGCGGAATAGGCTTCAAGAATTCCTCCCGCGTGGGGCCGGTTTTGATGCCCTTCGCCCTTCCCCTCCGCGCCGTACTGACCTTAGCGGCCACCGTTCCCTCGGTCTCAGTGTCCGACTCTAGGTAGCCGGGCGCGTAGAACGAGGAGTAAGGCCGCTTCCTCTGGCTGTCAACTTCGTCGGCAGACTCCTCAAACACGGACTCTACGTCCGACCTCCTTTCGTCCCCCATAGAGACCTCCGACGGATCTCTTGAAGGGCCGTTTTTCCGGCTCTCATTAGTGCCGCTCGAGCGGTCCTCAGACAAAACAATATGTTGGCCCTGAGAAGGGCCTTTTACAAATTTCCCTTTCGCGTCTCTGTTGGCTTTCGACATTATCACAATACACAATCAATGAAACAGAATAATTATAAAATATAATTAAAAATCGTGACCATAAGCAATTTGTTGGGAAATTGGACAGGCTTCAATCTTTCTACTCAAGCCTCCGGAAGTTTAGAGTTCAGAAGACTGACAATACCTTGGAGGTATTTTCCCGAAGTCTAAGGATACACTTATCATCGGGGTTTTGGAACTAGTCCAGCCAGTTTGTCCCCGCCTCCAATGACGTGAGTTATCGGAACAGGGGTCACTACCAAATAAAAGACAGCGGTTATTTTCGATTATGTAACAATACGTTTGACAGTAGTAGGCGCTGGTGTTTGCCAGTTAGAGGGGTCCCTATTTTAACACACACACCGCCAAACTGTTTTTCATCTACTCATAAACATGACAAATTATCTGTAGCCTTGCCTTAAAACTACAATTTATACACCGTAAGTCTATTCTGTCATCTGTCTTAAAGAGGTGCTAAGCACCTTAGCACGTATAATACAGATGACAGACAGTTAACCACGGCCCCGGTCTGTACCGAGCATTTTCAATTTGGTTACTAATAAGGGGTTAAATAGCCCTGTGAACTACATAATATACACATATAATATAAATATATACAAAAACGATATATACATATACATACACATATAGATAACAATACACGCGGCGCCTGACGGTGTTCTGTTGCGTTTATTTCGGAAGGAAATAAACTAATAACAGGCAGCACCACGAGTAGGTAACCGTCAGACTTGCCTTAGGGATCATCACGACTTGCGCTCTCCCCTAAGACCGTTGCCTCCTTACCCATCCGGGATGAGTAAGGAAGGCCTGAGTTTATCCAAAACAAGCAGCGCAAGGCATGCAAGCTAGGCAAAGCAACTATTAATGAATAAACCCAGGCCCGCCCAACCTAACCTAACCTAACCTAACCTAACCTTTTTTTTTTTTTTTTTTTTTTTTTTACCCAGGGAAATGCAGCCTTATGCACCGTCCTCAAGGCCCCTGTAAAGAGGAGGCCGAGGGTGTGTGGGGCTCTCCGTCGTGTAAAAGAGACGGCATACCCACTAAAACCCTGGGGGTTCCTTCGCTCTGCATTAGGGGCGGACACACGGGAATCGCCGAGGCACACGTCCGCGAGCTCCGTCTGCAGTCGTCCGAACTCAACTGTCGGATCCAACTCGAAGGGGGGAGGGAGGGGAAGTGTACAAGGCTCCCCCTCTATCACCACTCATCTTTTTGCGAAGCGTTCCTGTAAAATGGGAACGCTTTACACCTCAGGACCTATTCTGTCAGGCGCCGGACTAGTCCACACATATCCGGCGCCCAGAGGCCCTCTATGGGGGTCGACGATTGTGTGCCTGTCGTCGGCGCCCCACTCTCCGACGGCGGAGAGGGTCAGCGAGGGGATCTTCCTCCCTGGCCCTCTCCGCCGCTTCCTTCTGCGAGATCACCTGTTCGCAGAATGTCAGCGCTGTCCTCCATGACGCCTCACTGTCGACCATGGATGCCACCACGGCCGGCAGAGAGACGTTTCCACCCACAATCACGGAGAGTTGCCTCCGTGGTTCAGCCCATGCAGGGCAGTCTTCCAGAGTGTGCCGGGCTGTATCTATAGCACCAGCACAATGATGGCACTCTGGCCTGGGCTCCCGTTTCGCCACTCGCCACAGATACTCCCCAAAGCAGCCATGCCCGGAGAGCACCTGTGACAGATGATAGGTGAGTGGCCCCCACCTCCTTTCAATCCACTCCCGGAATACTGGGAGGATCGCCTGTACCGTCCAGTGGCGGGAAAGGCGCTCTTCCCCCAATCTTTCGTTCCAGCGCCGAAGGAGACCATCGCGGAGAAGCTCTCTCCAGCGACGCAGTTCCTCTGGTGCAAGTGTCTGTCCCCCTCTCAGCGACGCAACCCTACGATCGTGGACCTCTGCCAAAACTTCAGCATCGAGGTCCCAGGGCGGCGTACTGGCCAACAGACAGGCCGCCTCGTACGACACCGTACGATACGCTCGGCAAACCCTGATTGCCATGACCCTCTGTGGTCTGCGTAGGAGGGCCACATTGTGGCGATCTAAATCCTTCGCCCATATTGGCGCCCCATACAAAGCCATTGACCTAACAACCCCCGTGTAAAGGCGGCGGCAGCTGGCCTCCGGTCCACCAATATTTGGCAGTAACCCACCCAACGCAGATACTGCCCCCATCAACTTGGGCACCAGGCGCCCGAAGTGGGCGTGGAAGTTCCACCGGCTGTCGAGGACGAGTCCTAGGTACTTCATCGTTCCACCGACAGCGACAGAAGTTCCCCCCACTATCAAGGATGCGTGAGCCGGAGGGGCCATCCGAGGACCGTGAAAACACAATGCCTCGGATTTGTTCAGGGCAACCTCCAGCCCAAGCATTCTTATCCTCCCGACGACGTGAGCGACTCCAGCCGTGGCCAAAATCGCGGCATCTCGGTAGGTGCGTCCGCGGGCCGTAACGAGGGTATCGTCGGCGTAGCATACTAGGCTGACCCCCCGGAGGTTCGAGCCGCGGAGCACCCAATCAAAGCCGATGTTCCACAAGAGGGGGCCTAAGACCGACCCCTGTGGAACACCGCACGTCATCACCGCCTCGGACCACCCACCCCGCGTTGGGTACCTCACGGACCTGTCCGATAGGTAGTTGGCAACGATGCGCTGCAAATACTGTGGGACTGCATGATATTTGAGCGCTTCCGTGATGCAGGCCCAGGGGAGTGTGTTGAAAGCGTTGGTGATGTCAAGTGACACCGCCAACAGCACTTCACCCCGGGCCACCGCTTCTTCCGCCTGGGCCCTAACCCTCGCGATAGCGTCGAGGGTGGATCTGCCACAGCGGAAGCCGTACTGCTCATCGGAGAGGTCCGGCCCAACTCTAGTAAGGTGCTTGACGAGGCGCGCAGCGATAACGCGCTCAAGGAGCTTGCACGCCTCGTCAAGCAGCACAATTGGTCTGTAGGCTGAGGGAGAATCCTCCGGCCTACCCTCTTTGTGGAGGAGGACCAACTTCCCGGTCTTCCACAGATGGGGGAATCGGCCCTGCGCCAGAATAGCACTGAAGAGGGCCCTCACTCTCTCCTCCAGAATCTCCATGCTCATGACCCATACCCGACCGGGCACGCCATCCAGCCCAGGAGCCGTAGTTTTTTTGGCACGGAGCCGAAACACGGCAGCCCACAACTCACCCGCGGTGACCTCGGGGGAAGCGTCCTCGGCATTGTCCGGCTCTCGCGCAGTCGAGGCAGACGGCGGTACCATTGGCGGAGGGATGTGCGAAGCCCTGCGCGGAAATAGGGCCTCCACTGTGCGTTCCAAGAGCTCCGGCCGGAGACTCTCTGTCAGGGGCGGTGCCCATGGACGCAGTTTTCGCCTCACTAACCTGTACGGCCTCCCCCAGGGGTCACTGTTTAGAGATTCCAGTAACTCTTTCCTTGATTGGTCTTTGGCCTTGCAGATACCCAGTTTGAGGGCATTAATGAGATCCCTGTAAGCCGAGTATAACCTGTCCTCCTCTGCAGCATCACGACGCCGTCTCCTTCTGTGTCTGGCGTACTGGCGCCTCGCCCCCACGCATTCCTCTCTGAGATGCGCGAGTTCGGCGTTCCACCAGTACACCGCGCGCCGGGGCGAGAACGGTCGCGCCCGCGGCATGGACGCATCACAGATGCGCGTCATGGCACCCGCGAGTGCAAGCGTCTCACCCTCTACATCTATTTGATCCACCATTGATGATGACGACCCGGAGACCCACGTCTCCACCAACGCAGCCTCCACTAACAGCTCCCTGTCGAGCTTTTTGAGGGCCCACCTCGGGCAGTCTCCGGATCCGGACCGGGGCACGGCCACAGGGGCCACCGCGGCTGCGGAGACGCTAAACCGTATGTAACGGTGATCCGACAGCGTCTCCGAATACTCCGCCACATGCCATCCCCGGATACGGCTCGCCAGGGCGGCGCTCGCAAAGGAGACGTCGATCTTCGAGCCACCATGTCTGCGCACACACGTATCGGCCTCGCCCCGGTTCAGAACCATCAGGCCTCTCTCCGACGCCCAATCTTCCAGGGTCTCGCCTCTGGGCAACGTCTGCGGAGACCCCCACGCCGTGGACTTGGCATTGAAGTCCCCGCAGACCAGCAAAAGAGGGGGGTTCACCCTGCCAATCAGAGCCCCGACTTCAAGCAAATATTGCTCGAATTCTGCGAGGCTACGACTGGGCGAGAAATACCCCCCGACCACCATGATATCGCCCACAAATGCAGAAACGAAGCCCCGACCTCTCTCCGGTCTCATCAGTGGCGGTGCACCAGCCGAAGTTCGACTGATCAATGCCACAAGATCGTCCAGGTCACCAAGCCAACCGGGAACAATCCGGTATGGCTCGCATATCACCGATACATGAATCGACCACTGCGCCACGCTCTGAAAGAATAGATTCTGAGACGCGGCGCAGTGGTTCAGATTACCCTGAAGGAAGGATATGGAGGTGTCATCCATTATTCACGTCCATACAAATCACCTCTGCCGACGACGAAGAATTCCCGTTCGGACGGGGCGGCTGTGAGGGGGCCTTAGAGCCATCAACAGCCGCCTTGGTGCCTGCTTTCTTGGTCTTCTTGCCTCGGGCGGGGGCGCAGGCCTTGCTCCCCGCTCGATGTTGTGCCGGACGACCGGCCGCCTCACAGATGGTGCAGTGCGGTGCACTATCACACTGCGACCCTATATGTCCGGGCCGACCGCAGCGGTAACACTGGTCACTGCGATCGACCTCGGATTCACAGTGCACCCTCAGGTGTCCCAGCTCTAGGCACCTGAAGCACCTCATGGGTCTCGTCTCCAGTAATTTAACTTGGGCTGAGACCCACCCTATTCGGAGGCGGCCTTGGGCCACCTTCTTCGCCGCAGCCACAGGGCATTTTACCCAGGCCGTCCCTAGACCGCGTGCCCCCCGGTTTATATCGCTGCTCTTCACCAAGTCCGGTGAGCAGGCGCCTTGTCGTGCCACCGCCGCCACGACCTCCTCCGGAGTGACACTATCGTCCAGACCCATTACGCGCATTTCTGCGGACTTGGTGGGCCTGGATATTCGGACGACCCCCTCTCCGAACGTCTCACGCAGTTTGGCGGCAAGCGCATCGGCTTTGTCGCCACTTGCCTTTCCGGGCACCTCTAGGATTCGCGCTCCAGTGGCCGCCCGTCTAAAACGTAGGCTCGCAATCTCGAGGCCAGCTAGGTCAACCTTATTTCTAGCCTCAGTAATCACCTTGGCGTACGAAGCGCCTTTTTCTTCTGCTCCGGGTTGGAGTGTTAGTACTACGGCCGCCGAGCGTGGCGGGCGTAGCCTCTTTGCTCCTCCATAGCCAGTCGCGGCCTTCGCCTGCATCTTCGGCTGCGTCTTCGCCTGTTGGGGCTGGCTCGTAGACTGTGAAGCCCGTATTGCGCCAGAGCGCTTTGCCCCCCTTTTCCTACTAGCCACCACGTTCCATCCCTCATTTAATGGCTCAGTTGGCGGTGATACTGGCCGAGACGTTATATCTGTTGGCAGGGGCTTGGAGACGGTCTTCGTTTTCTTCTTTCCCCCCTTGCCCTTGCCCTTTCCCTTTCCCTTGGCGCTTGACGGCGCAGGGTTCGCCGCTGTTTTGGTTTTGGGAGGTCCGGCATTCAGCCCGGACGGCCCAGCAACAGTCGATGGCTCCTCAGGAGCAGCCGCAGGACTCTGTGCTGTCTTCCTATCCGCCGCAAGGGGAGGGCGAAGCCGCACCTGAGGTAGGAGGCGGTCCTCCAGAGCCTCCAATCTCGCGTTCATCATTGTGCCCACTTGGAGCAGGATGGTCCGAGTGAATGTCTCCAAGTCCGGAGCAACCTCGGGGGCCACGTTGTCTCCCGGTCCTCCAGCTGGCGGTGGACGCATTACCGGAGCCAAGGATGGAGAAGATGGTGCAGTAGGTGCAACAGGGCAGCTAGATACTCGCCGCTCCATCATCACACGGAGTGCACTCATCTCCTTGCGCAACTCGTCCATCTCCTTTTTCAGGCGATCGTTGTCTGCCTGTAGTCTCCTCGACTCATCCGAGGACGACCTGTCTTTTAACTCCAATACCGCGGAGCGGATTTCTTCCACCGACTTTTTGAGAGCATGCACAAAACTGCCCTTAAGGTTTTTTGACCTTGTGGCAATTCTATGGATGACCTCCAAGTTCGTTTGGACCGCCTCTTCTAGGGTTTGGGCCGGTCTGTCATCCGAGATTCCGGACAGAGCGGAATTGCTCCGGCTCCGTCTCATGGTGCTGCCGACCCAATTGCTGAGTTCGAGCTCCGCCCTAGCTCGCATCTCGTCGCGACAGGCAGCCGCGGCCTCCTGTTTGGCCTTGGCCAGGCCCATATACTGGCCGGTGGTTGGTGGCCGGCCCCTGCCTCGTTTGGCTGTCTGTCCTTTCCTCAAAACGACTCCGTGATCGTCATCTTCAAGCCGGCGCTTCGACGCACCCCTCAATGTCGAAATCGACTCGACTGTCTCAAAGCTGCAGTCAGACGTGTCCGACTCAGTCGAGTTCTCCCCCAGATCTCCTCTTAAGGAGCTTACCTTGGCGGCCGCCTTACCTTCGGCCTCCGTGTCCGACTCTAAATGGTCGGGCTCGAGGGACGAAGAGGCCGACCGCTTCTGTCTCACGTCCCCTTCCGTCTCCGCGCTCTCAGCGCCATCCACAATCATGGACTTTACGTCCGACACACTCCGGATATCCTCCACGACAATCGAGCACTCTCTCAGTCTCGCGGAGCCCTTGGCTCCCGCAGACGATGACCTGCTCGTCCGGCCATCAGAAGGCCCACAATCCATCGATCTATTTCGGAGTCGTGCCGAGGCACGCAACGCCACGACACCTCTTGTTTTCTCCTCCGGTTGCTGACTTAGTGCCAGCCCTGTCTTGAAATCCTTTTCGTAAGCACAATCAGTGTCCTTATCTAAGCCAAAGTCGTTAATTTGTAAAAGAGAAAAGCGGTTGGTGCCCCCCCCAGAATACGAGGGGCAGTCCTCCGTAGAGGAGCGGGATTTCCCGGCTAAAGCCGACGTACCCGCCTGGGGTAGATTTTTTCTGTTACAACCAGCCATTTTAAGTTTTGCCAGTTTAGGGGCGTAGCGGCCCTGTGATACTCTTGCGACTGCACACCCTGCAGCCATTCATCCCATCGCCGAGTATCGAACTTAGGATTGGGATGAGGTGAAAAGAGATGAGACAATGGGGTGAAATGAACGAAGTGGGACAAATGGGAAGCGAATGAAACGAAACGAAATGAGACGAATTCTCGTCTCACACCACAGTTCAGCTCTCCGGAATGGAGATACGAAGCGAGGGGAGACAAGAAAAGATGATAGAAAATGGGGTGAGAAGAAATGGGAGAAATGGGACCGGTGAGAACGAAACAAATGAGATGAGATGACGCGGCGCCTGACGGTGTTCTGTTACGTTTGTTTCAGAAGGAAACAAACCAATAACGGGCAGCACCACGGGAAGGTATCCGTCAGACTTGCCTTAGGGATCATCACGACTTGCGCTCTCCCCTAAGACCCTTGCCTCCTAACCCATCCGGGATGAGTAAGGAAGGCCTGAGTTTATCCGAAACAAGCAGCGCAAAGCATGCAAGCTAGGCAAAGCAACTATTAATGAATAAACCCAGACCCGCCCAAACTTTTTTTTTTTTTTTTTTTTTTTTTTTTTACCCAGGGAAATGCAGCCTTATGCACCGTCCTCAAGGCCCCTGTAAAGAGGAGGCCGAGGGTGTGTGGGGCTCTCCGTCGTGTAAAAGAGACGGCATACCCACTAAAACCCTGGGGGTTCCTTCGCTCTGCATTAGGGGCGGACACACGGGAATCGCCGAGGCACACGTCCGCGAGCTCCGTCTGCAGTCGTCCGAACTCAACTGTCGGATCCAACTCGAAGGGGGGAGGGAGGGGAAGTGTACAAGACTCCCCCTCTCTCACCACTCATCTTTTTGCGAAGCGTTCCTGTAAAATGGGAACGCTTTACACCTCAGGACCTATTCTGTCAGGCGCCGGACTAGTCCACACATATCCGGCGCCCAGAGGCCCTCTATGGGGGTCGACGATTGTGTGCCTGTCGTCGGCGCCCCACTCTCCGACGGCGGAGAGGGTCAGCGAGGGGATCTTCCTCCCTGGTCCTCTCCGCCGCTTCCTTCTGCGAGATCACCTGTTCGCAGAATGTCAGCGCTGTCCTCCATGACGCCTCACTGTCGACCATGGATGAAACCACGGCCGGCAGAGAGACGTTTCCACCCACAATCACGGAGAGTTGCCTCCGTGGTTCAGCCCATGCAGGGCACTCTTCCAGAGTGTGCCGGGCTGTATCTATAGCACCAGCACAATGATGGCACTCTGGCCTGGGCTCCCGTTTCGCCACTCGCCACAGATACTCCCCAAAGCAGCCATGCCCGGAGAGCACCTGTGACAGATGATAGGTGAGTGGCCCCCACCTCCTTTCAATCCACTCCCGGAATACTGGGAGGATCGCCTGTACTGTCCAGTGGCGGGAAAGGCGCTCTTCCCCCAATCTTTCGTTCCAGCGCCGAAGGAGACCATCGCGGAGAAGCTCTCTCCAGCGACGCAGTTCCTCTGGCGCAAGTGTCTGTCCCCCTCTCAGCGACGCAACCCTACGATCGTGGACCTCTGCCAAAACTTCAGCATCGAGGTCCCAGGGCGGCGTACTGGCCAACAGACAGGCCGCCTCGTACGACACCGTACGATACGCTCGGCAAACCCTGATTGCCATGACCCTCTGTGGTCTGCGTAGGAGGGCCACATTGTGGCGATCTAAATCTTTCGCCCATATTGGCGCCCCATACAAAGCCATTGACCTAACAACCCCCGTGTAAAGGCGGCGGCAGCTGGCCTCCGGTCCACCAATATTTGGCAGTAACCCACCCAACGCAGATACTGCCCCCATCAACTTGGGCACCAGGCGCCCGAAGTGGGCGTGGAAGTTCCACCGGCTGTCGAGGACGAGTCCTAGGTACTTCATCGTTCCACCGACAGCGACAGAAGTTCCCCCCACTATCAAGGATGCGTGAGCCGGAGGGGCCATCCGAGGACCGTGAAAACACAATGCCTCGGATTTGTTCAGGGCAACCTCCAGCCCAAGCATTCTTATCCTCCCGACGACGTGAGCGACTCCAGCCGTGGCCAAAATCGCGGCATCTCGGTAGGTGCGTCCGCGGGCCGTAACGAGGGTATCGTCGGCGTAGCATACTAGGCTGACCCCCCGGAGGTTCGAGCCGCGGAGCACCCAATCAAAGCCGATGTTCCACAAGAGGGGGCCTAAGACCGACCCCTGTGGAACACCGCACGTCATCACCGCCTCGGACCACCCACCCCGCGTTGGGTACCTCACGGACCTGTCCGATAGGTAGTTGGCAACGATGCGCTGCAAATACTGTGGGACTGCATGATATTTGAGCGCTTCCGTGATGCAGGCCCAGGGGAGTGTGTTGAAAGCGTTGGTGATGTCAAGTGACACCGCCAACAGCACTTCACCCCGGGCCACCGCTTCTTCCGCCTGGGCCCTCACCCTCGCGATAGCGTCGAGGGTGGATCTGCCACAGCGGAAGCCGTACTGCTCATCGGAGAGGTCCGGCCCAACTCTAGTAAGTTGCTTGACGAGGCGCGCAGCGATAACGCGCTCAAGGAGCTTGCACGCCTCGTCAAGCAGCACAATTGGTCTGTAGGCTGAGGGAGAATCCTCCGGCCTACCCTCTTTGTGGAGGAGGACCAACTTCCCGGTCTTCCACAGATGGGGGAATCGGCCCTGCGCCAGAATAGCACTGAAGAGGGCCCTCACTCTCTCCTCCAGAATCTCCATGCTCATGACCCATACCCGACCGGGCACGCCATCCAGCCCGGGAGCCGTAGTTTTTTTGGCACGGAGCCGAAACACGGCAGCCCACAACTCACCCGCGGTGACCTCGGGGGAAGCGTCCTCGGCATTGTCCGGCTCTCGCGCAGTCGAGGCAGACGGCGGTACCATTGGCGGAGGGATGTGCGAAGCCCTGCGCGGAAATAGGGCCTCCACTGTGCGTTCCAAGAACTCCGGCCGGAGACTCTCCGTCAGGGGCGGTGCCCATGGACGCAGTTTTCGCCTCACCAACCTGTACGGCCTCCCCCAGGGGTCACTGTTTAGAGATTCCAGTAACTCTTTCCTTGAATGGTCTTTGGCCTTGCAGATACCCAGTTTGAGGGCATTAATGAGATCCCTGTAAGCCGAGTATAACCTGTCCTCCTCTGCAGCATCACGACGCCGTCTCCTTCTGTGTCTGGCGTACTGGCGCCTCGCCCCCACGCATTCCTCTCTGAGATGCGCGAGTTCGGCGTCCCACCAGTACACCGCGCGCCGGGGCGAGAACGGTCGCGCCCGCGGCATGGACGCATCACAGATGCGCGTCATGGCACCCGCGAGTGCAAGCGTCTCACCCTCTACATCTATTTGATCCACCATTGATGATGACGACCCGGAGACCCACGTCTCCACCAACGCAGCCTCCACTAACAGCTCCCTGTCGAGCTTTTTGAGGGCCCACCTCGGGCAGTCTCCGGATCCGGACCGGGGCACGGCCACAGGGGCCACCGCGGCTGCGGAGACGCTAAACCGTATGTAACGGTGATCCGACAGCGTCTCCGAATACTCCGCCACATGCCATCCCCGGATACGGCTCGCCAGGGCGGCGCTCGCAAAGGAGACGTCGATCTTCGAGCCACCCTGTCTGCGCACACACGTATCGGCCTCGCCCCGGTTCAGAACCATCAGGCCTCTCTCCGACGCCCAATCTTCCAGGGTCTCGCCTCTGGGCAACGTCTGCGGAGACCCCCACGCCGTGGACTTGGCATTGAAGTCCCCGCAGACCAGCAAAAGAGGGGGGTTCACCCTGCCAATCAGAGCCCCGACTTCAAGCAAATATTGCTCGAATTCTGCGAGGCTACGACTGGGCGAGAAATACCCCCCGACCACCATGATATCGCCCACAAATGCAGAAACGAAGCCCCGACCTCTCTCCAGTCTCATCAGTGGCGGTGCACCAGCCGAAGTTCGACTGATCAATGCCACAAGATCGTCCAGGTCACCAAGCCAACCGGGAACAATCCGGTATGGCTCGCATATCACCGATACATGAATCGACCACTGCGCCACGCTCTGAAAGAATAGATTCTGAGACGCGGCGCAGTGGTTCAGATTACCCTGAAGGAAGGATATGGAGGTGTCATCCATTATTCACGTCCATACAAATCACCTCTGCCGACGACGAAGAATTCCCGTTCGGACGGGGCGGCTGTGAGGGGGCCTTAGAGCCATCAACAGCCGCCTTGGTGCCTGCTTTCTTGGTCTTCTTGCCTCGGGCGGGGGCGCAGGCCTTGCTCCCCGCTCGATGTTGTGCCGGACGACCGGCCGCCTCACAGATGGTGCAGTGCGGTGCACTGTCACACTGCGACCCTATATGTCCGGGCCGACCGCAGCGGTAACACTGGTCACTGCGATCGACCTCGGATTCACAGTGCACCCTCAGGTGTCCCAGCTCTAGGCACCTGAAGCACCTCATGGGTCTCGTCTCCAGTAATTTAACTTGGGCTGAGACCCACCCTATTCGGAGGCGGCCTTGGGCCACCTTCTTCGCCGCAGCCACAGGGCATTTTACCCAGGCCGTCCCTAGACCGCGTGCCCCCCGGTTTATATCGCTGCTCTTCACCAAGTCCGGTGAGCAGGCGCCTTGTCGTGCCACCGCCGCCACGACCTCCTCCGGAGTGACACTATCGTCCAGACCCATTACGCGCATTTCTGCGGACTTGGTGGGCCTGGATATTCGGACGACCCCCTCTCCGAACGTCTCACGCAGTTTGGCGGCAAGCGCATCGGCTTTGTCGCCACTTGCCTTTCCGGGCACCTCTAGGATTCGCGCTCCAGTGGCCGCCCGTCTAAAACGTAGGCTCGCAATCTCGAGGCCAGCTAGGTCAACCTTATTTCTAGCCTCAGTAATCACCTTGGCGTACGAAGCGCCTTTTTCTTCTGCTCCGGGTTGGAGTGTTAGTACTACGGCCGCCGAGCGTGGCGGGCGTAGCCTCTTTGCTCCTCCATAGCCAGTCGCGGCCTTCGCCTGCATCTTCGGCTGCGTCTTCACCTGTTGGGGCTGGCTCGTAGACTGTGAAGCCCGTATTGCGCCAGAGCGCTTTGCCCCCCTTTTCCTACTAGCCACCACGTTCCATCCCTCATTTAATGGCTCAGTTGGCGGTGATACTGGCCGAGACGTTATATCTGTTGGCACGGGCTTGGAAACGGTCTTCGTTTTCTTCTTTCCCCCCTTGCCCTTGCCCTTTCCCTTTCCCTTGGCGCTTGACGGCGCAGGGTTCGCCGCTGTTTTGGTTTTGGGAGGTCCGGCATTCAGCCCGGACGGCCCAGCAACAGTCGATGGCTCCTCAGGAGCAGCCGCAGGACTCTGTGCTGTCTTCCTATCCGCCGCAAGGGGAGGGCGAAGCCGCACCTGAGGTAGGAGGCGGTCCTCCAGAGCCTCAACCTAACCTAACCTAACCTAACCTAACCTTTTTTTTTTTTTTTTTTTTTTTCACCCGGGAAAATCCTTTATGGATACCACCCGCCCCGGGGGGAGCGGAGTGGTTATGTGGGAGTCCTCGCCTGAAGGGCCTTACTACCCCCACGGGGGGGTAGTAAGTGAGGTTACCCACTAAAAACCCGGGATGAGCAGTCTGCCGCCTAGTAGGGCGAAATGGGGTAGCGTTAGCAGTCACCATCTCGCCCCGGCGGCCGGCCCGTCACCGATGACGGGCCCCGGCCAATGGAGGGATGACCCGGCTCATTGAGGCCATCCCCCAGACGTGTGGGATCGTGCAAGCCAGTGGAGAATCCCCCGACTCTCCACCGATGATCCGCACAGCACTAGGAAAGAGCGAGAAGGCGCCCGAACCGCCTTCTCCTCCCCCCAGTTCGTCTACGCCGGAGCGGGTCCGCGAGGACGTCGTCCTCCCTCGCCCGCTCCGCGGCCTCTTTCTGCGCCATCACCGCTTCGCAGAAAGAGACCACCGCCTGCCACGATCCGTCGCTGCCAAGCATAGCGTTAACCACGCTCGGCAGCGACAGATCTGCGCCTATGACCGCTGTGAGGGTGCGCCGCATGGGACTCCACGCGGCGCACTCCTCCAGCGTGTGGAGCGCCGTGTCTTCTGGCGCTCCACACTCGTGACAGGCGGGGGTCGCCTCCCGTCTCGCGATGTGATGCAGGTACCTTCCGAAACATCCGTGTCCGGAAAGCACCTGCACCAATCGGAAGGTCAGCGACCCGAATCGCCGCCCTACCCACCTCCGGAGGACCGGGCGAATGGCATCCACCGTCCTCTGTCCAGGGACCGGTGGAGCCAGGTCCTCCGTCCACCGCCTCAACAGGGCGGCCCGCGCCCGCCGTCGCATGCGCGTGACCTCCTCCCACGCTGGAGGCTCCCTGCGGGATCTCCTCGCCGCCACGAAGTGGTAAACTTCGGCGAGGATCTCCGCTTGGAGCTCCCAGGGGGGATCACCGGCCAACACGCATCCCGCCGTCCAGGACACCGTCCGGTACCCGCGTATCGCCCTCGTCGCGATGACCCGCTGCGGACGTCGCAGCAGGGCCTTATTGGCGCGACCGAGGGCGTCCACCCAGACAGGTGCCCCGTACAAGGCCATACTCCGGATCACTCCGGAGTACAGGCGACGACATGTGGCGTTCGGGCCGCCCACGTTGGGCAGCAGCCTCCCAAGGGCGGCTGCGGCGCCTATGACTTTTGGGGCCAGTTGTGTGAAGTGGGCCCCAAAAGTCCACCGCCCGTCCAGGATGAGACCCAGGTACCTCATCTGGGTCCCAACCCGGACCAGGACCCCGTCCAGGTCTATCCTCGTTCCTGGAGGGGGTCCCCCCCGAGGCCCATGGAACATTAGGGCCTCGGTCTTGGAGAGGGCGACCTCCAGCCCCAGGGCACGTATGCGGCCGACCACGAGTGTCGTGGCCACCGTGGCCCGCCGCACCGCCTCCCCGAGGTCCCTCCCCTTGACTACGACAAGGGTGTCATCCGCGTAGCACGCAACCCGCATACTTGCGGGAAACGTGCCGCGGAGCACCCAGTCGTAGCCAATGTTCCACAGGAGCGGTCCCAATACCGACCCCTGTGGAACCCCGCAGGACACGCGACGTCGCCTCAGACCGTCGCGTCCCTCCACCAGGACCTCGCGGTCCTGGAGGTAGTCAGCCAACAGCCTACGCAGATACAGGGGCACTCCGTGATAGCGGAGCGCCTCCCGTATTGCTCCGTGCGGTAGGCTGTTGAAGGCGTTGGCAATGTCCAGCGAGACAGCCAACGCCTTTTCCCCCCCGCTGACCGCGTCCTGCGTCCACCCCTTGATCCAGAGCAGGGCGTCTATCGTCGACCGCCCTGCTCTGAATCCGAACTGGGCCTCTGAAAGCTCAGGCCCAGTTCCCCCCAGATGCCGGATGACACGGGAAGCTACGATTCTCTCCAGCAGCTTCGCCGTGTCATCCAGCAGCACGATTGGCCTGTATGCGGCGGGCGAGTCGGCGTCTCGCCCTTCCTTCCGCAACAGGCACAATCGCCCGTCCTTCCAGAGCTTCGGGAACTGACCCGACGTGAGGCACGCGTCGAACAGTTCCCGAAGCTGACCGCCCATCTCCCTAAGGGCGATCCTGAGGACCCGCCCGGGAATCCCGTCTGGTCCCGGGGCAGTCTTCTTGCCACTCAGGCGAGAGACTGCTACCTCCATCTCCACCTCTGAAATAGGCGGAATGGAGGCCGGGTCCTCCTCCTCCTGGAAGGACGGCGTGGCCATCGGTGGAGGGGTGTAGTGGGGGTCGCTGTCGGGGAATAGCCCCCCCAGCACCCTCTCCAGGAGCTCTGGCTCCAGGGACTCGGCGATAGGGAGCGCGCTGCCCCGGAACTTATTCCGGGCAGCCTTATACGGGCGCCCCCATGGATCCCTGTCGAGGCCCTCCAGCTCCTCATGCCAGCCGAGGGCCTTAGCCCGGCCGATGGCCAGCTTCAGCTCCTGTTTGGCTAACTTTACCTCGCCATACAGGAGCTGCTCGGCCGCCAGCTGCTCCGCCGGCAGCTGGTCGTCCGTCCGGCCGTGACGCCGCCTCCTGCAGTGGTAGTAGAGGCGGCGCGTCTCCGAGCATCGCGCTCGGAGATCCTCGATCTCCGAGCACCACCAATAAACCTGGCGGCGCTCGGGGCGGCGTCGGGACCTCGGCATGGCGGCGTCGCAGACGGCCGTCACCGCCTCTCGGAAGTGGCCCGCCGCAATGGCCACCTCCGGATGCACCGGGGTGGCCAGCCACGACTGGACGACAGCCGCCTCTTCAGCCAACTCGGCATCGAGGCGACCAAGCGCCCAGCGCGCGAAAGACGCCCTCTCCACGCGCCGAGTCCCTCCTTGGTGGGAGGTGGCGATCTCGAACCGGATGTAGTTATGGTCCGAGAGAGTCGCCACCTCCGCCTCCACTCTCCAGGCCTGGACACGTGCTGCGACCAACGGGGTGGCGAACGAAAGGTCCACCACGGACCCCCCGTTGTGTCGCACGCACGTGTGGACCGACCCCCTGTTGAGGAGGGTCAGCCCTGCGGCAACCGCCCACTCCCTGACAGTCTCCCCGCGAGTGTCAGTGGAGGGGTTGCCCCAGGCCTGGGCCTTGGCGTTAAGGTCCCCCATGAGGAGGACCTCACGTGGTGCCTGCCTTCTCACCGCCGCGGCCAGGAGGTCTAAATAAGCCTCCAGCTCCGCGACGGTTCTATTGGGGGAGAAGTATACACCCACTACCGCATACCTCTCCCACTTGGCCACCACGTACCCCGAACCCCTCTCTAACACTGAGAGGGGGGGGCCGCCACCGGCACGTCCAATTATGGCTACGGAGCCGTCCAGATCCCCAGCCCAGTAGGGATGGGACTGGGGAATGTAGTACGGCTCCGCAGCGACCGCCAAATCAATCCGCCACTGCGCCAGGGACTGCATTAGCAAATCCTGAGCCCTGACGCAGTGGTTTAAGTTCGTCTGGAGGAGGTTGTGTTGTCCGACTTGATCCATATCAATCGGACGGGACAACCTCCATGCTCGCCGCGCGGCGAACAGCCTCAGGTGCGGCATTGGCTGCCGGTCGGGGGATGGCCGGGGTCCTGGCGGCCTGTCCCTTCGTCTTTGGGGGGACACAGTTTTGTCCCCCCATCCTGTGCTCGGCGGGTCGCCCCGACTCTGCGCATATCGCGCAGTGTGGGGCCCTCCTCTGGCAGCTAGCCGCCCTGTGGCCTGCGCCTCCACACCGGAAGCACAGATCCCCCCTGTCTGCCGACGAGGGACACTGGGGGCGCGTATGGCCGAGTCCCATGCACTTGAAGCAGCGCATGGGACGCGCCGCCAGTGCTACCACTCGCACCGAGCTCCACCCCACCAAAAGCCTGCCCTGTGCCAGCAACACTTTGGCTGCTGAAATCGGGCAGGAAACAAGAGAGGAGCCGGTCCCGCCGTTGCTTTGAATATCTCCAGCTTTGACGTGGAGTACGTCGCAGCCGCCCACCTTGGCGACCGCCGCCGCCACTTTCTCCTTTGTAGCGGCGTCGTCCAGGCCCGTCACGTGCAATTGCACTGACTTTACGGGCCTCGAGACGTTGGCCACCTCGGACAAGACACCACGGAGCTTCTCCGCGAGCCTGTCCGCTTTGTCGCTGCTTTGGGAGCCAGGAATTTCGAGCATCCTGGCTCCCGTGGCCGTCTGGCGGAAATGGATCCGGTCGATACCCAGGCCTTGGAGATCGACCTTCTCCTGCGCCACCTCTACGATGGCTTTGTATGTGACCCCCTTCTCGACGGCCTCGGGCTGCAGCGTCAGCACAACAGCCGCGGATTTGGGGGTTTTCATTGCCTTCGCCTTCTTGGGCCCGGCGGCAGCGGAAGCCTTCTTTGATTTAGGCTTAACGGCGGAGGGGGGGGCACGAGCTGCTGGGACAGGAGCGGGAGCGGGCGTGGCTGAGGAGGACGATTTGCCCTTCCCTTTGCCTTTCCCCTTTTTCACTACTGCAACCCAGGTTTCCGCCTGGGCCACAGCAGTTGGCACGGTAGTTTTTGGGGCGATGGGAGCCGCAGTCGAGGGCGTGGGCGTGGCAGCAGCCTGCGAGGCCTGGCCAACCCGCTTACGAGGGGTTGGTTTCGGGGGTGGGGGCGCAACCGTTGCTGCAGCCTTCTTCGCGTCCGCTCTGAGAGGCGGGCGAAGAACCGGCGCTGGCAGGAGGCGATCCTCGATACCAGCGAGTCGGGCATTGAGCATTTGCCCGAACGTGGTAGTCAAGGAGCGCGTCATCTCCTCCACTAACTCTGCCCCCAGCACAACGGCAGGGGGGGCCGGCGTCTCGGCGGCAGCCGCTGCTGCTGCTACTGAAGCAGCAGTCGTGGCGGCAGCCGCCTGGGTCTTGGCTTCGGTGAACCCGCGACGCAGCGCCTTCACTTCTGCCTTGCAAGCCTCCATCTCCAGGCGCAGGCGACTATTCTCGGCTCTCAGCCGCCGCGTCTCTTCCGCCTCACTCCTGCTAGCCAGTGCGTCGACCACTTCCCTCAGAGTCGACGCGGACCTTTTCAGGCGACCAACAAATTCGCCTTTTAGGTTGCCAGATTTTTTGGCAACCTCTAGGATGCAGGCGAGCATCCCTCCTGCTTGAGCCCTCAGCTCCTGGGCGTTTAGCCCGCTAAGGTCACCGACCCCGGCAAGGACATCGGAATCGCTTCCGATGTCGAGTAAACTTCCGGCGGCCACAGCGGCGGGCCCCTTTTTGAACTTCCTGCTCTGCAGGACCTCCGCCAGCTCCTCCACTAGTGGAATGGGCTTGGGCTTCACAAATTCCTCACGCGTGGGGCCTGTTTTAGTGCCCTTCGCCCTTCCTCTCCGCGCCGTATTGACCTTAGCGGCCAACGTCTCCTCGGTCTCAGTGTCCGACTCTAGGTAGCCGGGCACGTAAAACGAGGAGTAAGGCCGCTTCCTCCGGCTGTCACCCACGTCGCAAAACTCCTCAAATACGGACTCTACGTCCGACCTCACTTCGTCCCCCATGGAGACCTCTGACGGATCTCGTGAGGGGCCGTTTTTCCGGCTCTCATTAGTGCCGCTCGAGCGGTCCTCCGATGAAACAATAGGTTGACCCTGAGAAGGGCCTTTTACAAATTTCCCTTTCGCGTCTCTGTTAACTTTCGACATTATCACGGTAAACAATCAGTAAAGAACAGAATAATTATAAAATATAATTATAATTCGTGACCATAAGCAACATTTTTGGGAAATGGACAGGCTTCAATCTTTCTACTCAAGCCTCCGGAAGTTTAGAGTTCAGAAGACTGACAATACCTTGGAGGTATTTTCCCGAAGTCTAAGGATACACTTATCATCGAGGTTTTGGAACTAGTCCAGCCAGTTTGTCCCCGCCTCCAATAACGTGAGTTATCGGAACAGGGGTCACTACCAAATAAAAGACAGCGGTTATTTTCGATTATGTAACAATATGTTTGACAGTAGTAGGCGCTGGTGTTTGCCAGTTAGAGGGGTCCCTATTTTAACACACACACCGCCAAACTGTTTTTCATCTACTCATAAACATGACAAATTATCTGTAGCCTTGCCTTAAAACTACAATTTATACACCGTAAGTCTATTCTGTCATCTGTCTTAAAGAGGTGCTAAGCACCTTAGCACGTATAATACAGATGACAGACAGTTAACTACGGCCCCGGTCTGTACCGAGCATTTACAATTTGGTTACTAATAAGGGGTTAAATAGCCCTGTGAACTACATAATATACACATATAATACAAATATATACAGAGACAATATATTCATATACATACACATATAGATAACAATACACGCGGCGCCTGACGGTGTTCTGTTGCGTTTATTTCGAAAGGAAGTAAACCAATAACAGGCAGCACCACGAGAAGGTATCCGTCAGACTTGCCTTAGGGATCATCACGACTTGCGCTCTCCCCTAAGACCGTTGCCTCCTTACCCATCCGGGATGAGTAAGGAAGGCCTGAGTGTATCCAAAACGAGCAGCGCGAGGCATGCAAGCTAGGCAAAGCAACTATTAATGAATAAACCCAGACCCGCCCAACCTAACCTAACCTAACCTAACCTAACCTAACCTAACCTAACCTAACCTAACCTAACCTTTTTTTTTTTTTT
>CAWLAX010000015.1:0-169034 GCA_963854805.1 Plagodis dolabraria
AGATGTTGTTCAGGCTAACCTACAATTTCTGGCTCTCAAGGACAGCTGCAAGAACACACCGTAAGGTGCTTGGCGACACATTTTCTACTTGAGGGTGGTAGCTAGCAAGGCGGGCATTCGCAAAATGCCCTACTACCATTCAAATGTGTACTTACTGATACCGTTCGAAATACATATTATAACAATTGAACACATAAAAACTTTACTATAATTCTCGTAATCAGGCAATCGGTATACATGTTGTTGAGATATGGGTCTAAAGAATAGTAGGTGTCTAATAAAATAAATATTTTAATTCATAAATTATTGGACTATCATCTTGAATTTTTGTTTTAGTATCATTATTGAGTTGATGCAGTTACAAAATATTATATTGCGACTCCCCCCGGTCAATATTTTTCGGCAAAATGTAATTTAGCAGATTTCAGGTTTCATTTATACATATTAATTTTTTTTAAACATTTAAATTGTAACATACGAATTTATACAAAATGTATACTCCTAATCAGCTAACTCATCTGGTGCAACCGGCTTGCTAGTTACTCCCAAACGGCAGGCCGGTGTCACAGGTGAGGGGAAGGACCACGTGATTTTGGGCCCAAATACATTTTGAAGCGCTCGTAGCGAAGTTTGCTTAGCCATTCTGAATCGATCAGCAAAGAAAAGCAACGTCCGCCGCGGTCATGACTTGGATGGGTGACCGCTGGTGACATTACTACTGAGCGTTTCCGTGCTTCGGAGGGCACGTTAAGCCGTCGGTCCCGGTTGTTGTCTTAAGATAGCAGTCGTTATAGCATAGTGGTAGGGCATTTTGCGAATGCCCGCCTGGCTAGCTGGGTGGTAGCTAGCCAGTTCAAGTGGAAAATCTGTCGCCAAGCACCTAACAGTGTGTTCTGGCAGCTGTCCTTGAGAGCCAGTAATTCTAGGTTAGCCTGAACAACATCTTCGACCACATCATCACTTACCATCAGATGAGATAGTGGTCAAAGGCTAACCTATCAAGCATAAAAAAAAAACATACGAAACCTGAAGTGGCTTTGTTAAAAACTATTAAATACGAGAATTGGATAGTTTTTTAATACATATCAATTTGTAATAACACATAAATAAGATATTTTTTGTAATTATTTGTAACATATTCTCATTCATAATTCATTGCTGTACAGGGTTCAAATTGCAACATAGAAAATCGCATTTCAACATGACATATTGTGTCTGTTACGAGAGTATAGTTAATTTGTGAAAAAACTGTACTATTAGCGTGATAAAATTATTTTACTTACAGTTTTTATAACCAGGCAGTAGTAGGCATAGACATAAGCAAACGGTACGGTCGCAGCGTCTTCTAACGACCAGAAAGACGGCACAGGCCAGATCATTTCAGGTTGTACAATGACGTGACTGCTGGCTGCCCCATTTGGGACAAATCCCATTACTCTTTCACCACTGTAAAGTAAAAAAGAAAATGCATGTACGAAATTATATTTTAATTTTATCTTATGTGATGGTAAGTAATGATGTTGTCGAAGATGTTGTCCAGGCTAACCTAGAATTACTGGCTCTCAAGGACAATTACTAGAACACACCGTTAGGTGCTTGGCGACAGATTTTCTACTTGATGGTAGCTAGCCAGGCGGGCATTCGTAAAATGCCCTACCTCCATGCAAATGTAATAATCGCGTCATTTCCAGTGCAGCTTATTACATTTATGTACTTGACTAAAATATCAACGTCATGCAATCTACTAACAAGATATAGATTTATTGTCAAACTCGGTTTTCTAATTTGATCAATTAATTCTAAAACCATAACCTTTTAAACCTTTTTAATTGATTGTTATTTTAACAAACATGGAACTTGCAAAGTAAAAAGATCTATTTATTTGATTTTTCTTATTTGAAGTTAAAATACTATAAATAATAAAATCAAACGTTTTTGCATTATTATATTTAGTTTAATTTATTGTGCACGAAAGTATATTGGTAGTACCATATTTAAAAAATAGCCTCGTATTAATGAATTATTATAAAATACTTACTGATAAGTATAAGAAACATAAATAACACTGATCATAATTTTAGTTTAAATTTTTGCAACGCCACGAATTAGCAAGTATTTTCAATCCCATATATCATAAAATATATATAAAAAGAAAAAGAACACACATTCAAGAGTCAATAACTAACATCATATAAAACATCCAACATTAAAAAAATATTTACCTCTCTGATACTCCACTAAATTCAATTCCGTAATTATTGTTATCTGAACTTTCATAATTGCCATTTGATATAACTCCAAGTGCTCGTTTCACATCCCCTACGTTAAGACCCGCATAATGAACCTGAAAAGTAAAACACAAATAAATAAAAAATATACAGTTAGATGACATAGATAATATAAAATACCAGTTGTACAAAAAAATACGCAAATTGGCGTTAGAAAAACGAGTATGCGTTAAAATGTTCATAACTTAATTACAATTTTAACTTACACATTATCACAAATAACGCTTTTGCGGTACAACATTTGAAAGTAGATTACAGTGTCCTTAGCATGGTTATATAATATTTACTAGAATACTTTCAGCCTTTACAGCTAATGATGTTCTTGTAGGTTACTAAGTGCTCACGCGTACTCTTTGACAAATATACAAGCATTGTGGATTTACTAAAGAACGAAAAAAGACAAAAGGCGCACGAATTGCTAACACATGCTCGTAGCTTCATACCCAATTTTTAGTCGGCACACTTTACGGGTTCTCATATACTTTTTTTGTTGTACATGATTAAAATAAATGACTTAATGGTCAAGAGTAGTCTTTACGCTGCAGCTGTTATGCAGAGATGAGAGTATTGAGAAGCATGATTAGAGTCAATCAGTGTGACAGGATAAGGAATAACAGGATATTTAATAAGGGAACGACGTGGTGTGAATGTAGATATTGTGACATGATGATGTGTTTAGATGGTTTGGACATATAGAGAGAATGAATTAAATGGACTGACTAAACAGTTTTACATGGGACAAGTGAACGGATGTTGAAAGGGGAAGACCTAGGCGAACTAGTTTCGATCGAATCAAATTGAAGAATTTCTGTAAAAAGGCCAGGTCAGGAGTTTCCTAAATGGACGCTCATGTACAAAAGGATTGATGAACGTAGATGAAGCAAAATAGATATGCAAGGATAGTAGCAATCGGAAATCTGTGGACTCTGCCTACCTCTACGGGAAAGAGGCGTGATGATATATAACATCACGCTGCACACAAGTGATGATGTGGTCGAACATGTTGTTTAGGTTAACCTAGAATTTCTGGTACAAGGTTTTATGGGACATATTGTACCCATTAAACATATGTTGCTTCGAAGACATATATCACATATTTACTTCACTTAGAGAATTCTTAGTATACTCATGCCTTTTACCATAATATTCCCAAATATAACACGTTAGAATAATAATAGAAATTAAAAGTATAGTCACCGAATTAAAAAAAAAACTTTAGGTCAATTATTAATATCGGGCAATAATCATTCATTGGATATCATTTGCAAAGAAACGTCACGATTTTAATCATTTATTGTATTTAGTTTTCTAAAATAGTAGATATAACATACCTTTATTAGAGTGCCAGTTTTGGCCGAATTTGGTGCTTGTACCCAGTGTAATGAATTAATGTCACCAATCACATCACTTTGTAGTGTTATATTATCATCAAATGTTGAAAATTCTTCTAGAGGCAAATAATACTCGCCTCCCCACGTTCCCTGAAACATCCACAATACATACAATAATTATTATATATACGATTCCTATTAATTGTAATTAAAAATATGAAATTTTTTTAAAATGTTTGCTTCATTAATTATTGAAGTAGGAAGTAGCACCATCACAAATATATATTGTGTTAACTTACGTGGTCAAATATGTTAAAAGCTAGATTGACATCAGGTTGCTCGTCTGAACTATGGTTCTCTTTTGAGTTTTCATTGATCATGATAAGGCTAATACAATTACAGGTTGAGTCTTTCCTCCATTGCTTCACTAAGTTTAAAAGTCCAACAGTGGCTGGATAAGATGACAATATTATAAGTCTACTTTGAGAATCTAAGTTGTTACGAGCATGTGTCAGAAGGGAAAAATCAGATTCTGAGTTAAAAGTAAATGTTGATGTATTTTCTGTTACTGAAGTGGGTTTCCAATATGCTAGGCCAAGTTGTGTTTTTGCGTTCTTTAAAACTGATACAGTATAGAACAAGTTTGAAGGAAATATGGTTGCAGTTTTAATTGTAACATCTTCTTCGTTCAAAATAAAAGTATTGGTATTTAGGAAGGAATTAAACGTTTCAGATATCTGTGAAACAAAATCAAATCAGTAAAAATGAAATACAATTTTAATATTTAAATTTTTATTGGAAATAGTCCTTACTTCATATTTTTTTGATAGATTTGTAACCAAAATTAAGTGAGCACTTTGAAAAATATTTTTATTTTTTTTCGACTCGTTAATTTTAGATATACGGCTATAGTTAATATTTATTCCAGCAAGATCGTCTTTTTCAATCAAACGTTCAATTTCATTAAATAATGTGCTCCTGCTGTCGCTATCATCAATAGCAGCAATGGTGATATTTTCTTGATTTAGATTTTCCGCTGTTAATTGAAGAAGAACACGCAGAGCTATAGAAGTCTGTAATGAATAACCAGAAATCGTGTAAACAAACTATTCAAAATATCATTGAGTGGTTTAACCTGTGAATATCTAAATATATAAATAACATTTTTAAACTTTTTTTTTTACCAGTATGCCTTTATTAAACACAATTTTTAAACACAACCGTAATAATTCTTCAGAAACTCGTTGCTATCTTTTTTATTATACTTTTGCAAACTAAACTCATGTTTTACGAGTTTATTAGATTTTAGTTTTTTTCATTAACAGGTGTATCATGTCGTATCAGGTACAAATTAATATCAATGCAACTTATATAATCATTTAAATAAAATTTTATTGACTGTGTCACAACTAAACTACCTACCCTACACGTGACGAAACTATATGCAAATTGATTAAAATGTTGACGTTATGCAAAATGGTACTTGGATATATTTCATTTGATCATTTTTATATATTTTAATGCCGATGACTAGTTTTGACCACGATTTCACCCATTGCAAGTGATGGTGTGGTATTTCGGCTTAGCTGGAAACTAATTGTCAATAACAGCTGCTAGAAGACGTGTCATATACAGGTGCTTTTTTAAAATATGTAACTTGAAAATGGTAGCCAAGCTGGAAAGCACACGTGAAATTTCATATTATTATGAATATTCCAGTTAGTTAATCACAAACACAGATTCTTTTTTCTTTCGAAAACATTTTAAATTATCAAATATTCTTTTATATTTCATCCTAAATTTTGCATACATAATACAATCAATGGTAAATATTTTTTGATATTTTTCATAATTTTATGAATATTCAATTTCATGTGAAGTTGTTTTACAAAATACATGTATAATGCTACTAAACTAGTATTTTATAAATAAACTTAATTTGAAAAAAATAATTGAGATGACGTTGCGTGTAGACATGAAAATGTATAATTCTTCGATATGAAAATTACCTCAATATTGGACTGGAATCTTGAAACAAATCTTAAAGTTTGTAGTGTAACTCTATCTTTGTAGACTTGATGCTCATTATAAAAACTTATATTATTCATTAATACACCCCCACAGCTAGAAAAAAATAATAATAATTTAGTACAGCTTTTAAATGGATGAAGCGGATTTTTACTGACTTTAGATTTATAATATATATATTCATCCTTGTGCAGTAACGCGGTTGCGTTACTGCACAAGGATGAATATATTGCACCCATTGAGCAGCAACATAAATGCGAAGACATTTAAATGAAACAGTGTATCAACGTTCATAGCCCTGTGGTATCGTTTCAATTGCACTTTCATTGCTAATGAATTGCATAATTTATCAGTTTGCTTCATCACATTTGCTAGTTTTATCTGTTATTTAATCGAAGGTAAAAGAAAGCAGCTTAAATCGCCCAATCAATTCAGACTGTAGAAGTATATTTTAATGTAAAATATTTCTATGCATTCACCTTGTCTGATCTTGCACGGTACATAAATGAGCTTATAAGAAAGGGATAGTATTATTCTCAGTATCTATATTGCATTTGATTTTCTTATGATGCTTTCCAACGTCGATCACAATTTTTCTTATTCTATCTAGTTGTGAAACAGTTCCATGTGTGTACTTCAAGATGTTCAATTGGAAGATGCCATCCAGAAACGTGACCCAATTGTTTTTCCAAAATATATTTGCTTGAAACAACGATTTGTCTGCACTGTGGATACTGCGAAATTCTTCACTAAAACAATCAAGTAAATTATTGTAATGTTTTGTGTAGTATCATTTATTATATAATCCATATATGGTGCAATAACAACACACAATTAAGTTTTACAATATGCAAAGGTAAGGGCTACCAAGTCACGTGGAATATACCTATAAACTATTTTGACTAAAATCACTTCATTTGCAATAATAAATTTGATTACAATATTAAGATTAGTGTTACCTATACAAGTAATCGTTTTCGTAAAAATGCTGGTACACTTCTTGACCACAAAGTTCATATTTTTTTGATGTCTCACTTTCTTCCAGTATTTCTTCGTCTTGTAGAGGTTCCGTTTGGAAAATAAATCCAGTAGCCACTTTTGAATGCTCGTCCATTATCTGAAAATTATTTTACCATCTAAAAATTCATGTGAAATTCTAAGACTATGGATATATCTAGTGACGATGTCGTGAGCTCCTTTTGCTTTTTAGCAGGTTTTTAGGGTCAGAGGTAAATCAAAGAACAGGATGGACTGTTTGAATGAATTGAAAGATGTAAAAAAAGGTAGCTAAGGAGAATATATGTTATATTTACACTATAATATAGCATCAGATAATGGCGGTAAAAAGAAATCCTTAAACATTAGAGCAGTCGCTCTTGCAGTGGAGGAGTAGTACTAATATACAACTAAATACTTTAGTAATAATTTGTGTTATTATAATTCCAGTTACAAGATAATTGCCCTACCTCAAATCGTCCATTTCCTCTATTTAGCGAGACGCTGAGTTTGACCACTTTCTGATCATAAAGTGTTGGCTGAACGTAAAATTGTACGTCGTGAAATTCTACATTAACAGATTTCTTCGGTACATTTTGTGACATGGCAAGCGTATCCCATGCAGCTACCAGTGCAAATGAGAAAGGCACTAATGTTTTGCCTGTAAATAAAACCAACATATAATGATTGTAACGTATCTAGTCTCGCTACAGCAATGGTAAAATATTTAAAACTAAAAAATTTCGTTAGCATTATGTTATGGTTATAATTTAATCCCAAACTGATGGCATACTTACTTCTTATGACATGACCCTTTAAATAGTTGAATTCATCATCGTGAACTGATATTACAAATGTACATGAAGCAGCCACTGTCCTGTGGGCTGATTGATATAATGGTAAGCTCCTAGAAAATATTTTAAGATGACATTATCTACAAGGAAACACTTTTGCTCGCAGTGATTGCTTGCTACTCTCAAAAAGCATAAACTTAAATATATAATTATTATTTCTTTATTATATTCTCAACTTTGTATTATATAATACCTATGAAATTCTCATATTCTATAAATTTATATAAAAAAACACAGATTTAATACAAAAAAGCTAGTGTGAGCATCTCAACAAGGTATTTTCATTGCCCACATCTCGCTGGCGAGCCTTTGCCATTAACTATTAAGTCTTATATTACATATCTTACCACTTATCTTGATGAGCCCAGTCTACATAATGTGACAAGAATGGAGTGCCAGTTGACACCGGGAATTCCACTTTTGGATATAATACTCGAACTTTAGGATTGTAACCTTCCATATATAGCCTGAAAAAAATACAGAAAAGAAAATGGAATATATCTTAAGAACAATCAGATTAAATCGATGAGGCAGCATGTAGACTCACTTGCCAATAGCTTCCAACATCATGAGGACGTTATCTTTATGTCCACGACGCGTGAGAGGAATGTTAGTACAAGGACATTTTAGGCATGAAACGCGTCGCCGCTCGACTAGTTCCAAAAAGCTCAATTTTGTTCAAAAAGCGCAGCGAAAGCATGTCGCTGAAGACATGGTTTCCCGAGATTCTACGGATCCGACCTTTGTGAAACGTATAATAACTGGCGACGAGACATGTGTTTATGAGTACGACATGCAAACAAGCCAAAATTCTTCAGAATGGCGTCTCGAAAACGAGCCGAAACCCAAAAAACCGCGGCAAAGTCGCTCCAAAATCAAGGTGATGCTGACAGTTTTTTTGAGTACGGTGGTGTGGTTCACTCCGAATTCCTTCCAGAGGGAGAAACGGTGAATAAAGAATACTATTTAGGCGTCATGAAGCGTTTGCGTGAGAGTATCCGCCGAAAACGTCCAGATTTGTGGCAACACAACTCATGGATGCTGCACCATGATAATGCACCATCACACACAGCCATTATAGTGAAAGAGTTTTTAGCGAAAAATTCAACAATATTTCTCGACCAAGCATCGTATTCACCTGATATGGCTCCGTCTGACTTTTTTTTTATTTCGCAAGTTAAAATTACCACTTCGAGGAAAACGTTTTGAGTCGATAGAAGCCATAAAAGAAAATTCGCTGAATGAGCTAAAGGCCATACCGCAAATAGCCTATGAAAAATGTATGGAAGACTGGGTGAAGCGTTGGAGATGTTGTATTGCAAGCGATGGGGCCTACTTTGAAGGCGATAAAATAAATTTAGATGAATAATTTGTATTTTTTGTTTTATTGACAAATTCCCGATATTTAGTACACAGAATGTATATTTCACTTGCATTGTATTTCTAAATAAAAATACAATACCACATGCTGAGCAAAAATCAGATTTTCAAATGATTGAAGCACATATTTTTTTGTTCCGGTCGTGAATTGAACCCGCATCTTCAGATTTCGCGTAAGATGCCACCAAAACCTTATTCTTTCGAGCCAAAAATTTTTGCTACAATTGTTCTACCTTAACTATAATAAGGGAAAATAAAAAGTTGGTTTAAATACATTACTGCAAAAGAAGGAGATTCGGAATTAAATATGAATTTTTAATTTACGTTAGAATTGTCAGATATAACTTATATGTTTCATAACTAATTGGAATTAAATGTGTACTTTATTATTAAGGCCATTGAAGACTCACAGACAGTATAAGTAGTCTAGCCCACTACCATTTGGCGGCGTTCCCCGTATGACAAATATTATTTTGTGTTATTCCATTGTATGAGTACTTAATTAAGTTGATGGACTGTAGTTATTAGAAACAATATATTATTTAATTTAACCTAGGTGTGACAGCTGTCAGTGTGACAACTGATGTTGTATCATCCAGTTAATATGTAATATATGGGCTACAAGTGTCATAAAAACTCAAAAATAGGTCTTAGGTGAGAGCTAATGTCGTATTTTCCACTTTACATTACATATTTGGACTGATAATTACTTTAAAACCTAGAAATAAATATTAGGTGGGACAGTTGTCAAAGTGTCTATTTATGATTATGTCAGATTTATGGGTATTAATTTGGTATTTGTGCTAATAACATAAAAATTACTTCAAAATATATCTCAGGTGGACAGCTATTAAAGTGATAGTTGTTGTACTTTTTAGTTTTTCTGTCATATATGGGGTAAAAATGGCGTAAAATAATCTGGAAAAAGGTTTTAGATGTGTGACAGCTATGAAAGTAGCAAGTGATGTCGTTGTTTTCAGTTTTGATTTCGTATCTGGACTGAAAATAACATAAATTTTACCTCAAAGTGTGTCTTAAGTATGTTAGCTGTCAAAGTGACAGTTGGTGTCATATATTCCAGTTTTAATTTTATGGTATGGCTGGGTTGGTATTAATTTAATTATCCTTTGGGAATGAGGTTAATTATTTTTGCACGTTTAACCATCGTCAAATTTGGTGCAATTCAGCCTTAGACTACAAACAACATAGAAATAGTTTTAAGGTAACAGCTGTTAAGGAGACAGTGACATATTTTCAACCTAATGACTTAAGTCTATTCGATAAACTGAGAGCACCATATGGTACATTTTTCAAAACACGCCCGCCGCGTTATAAATGAGTTATATTTTGTTTTGACCACAAAGGTGAAATTATGAAAGGAAGACAGTGAAATAAAGATAAACAAGACTTTAAAAATAAAAAACCTTACAAAAATTTAAGACATAAATATTAACTATTGTATATATAATATAATAATATAATGATATTTACCGTTTCGCATCTTTAGCTTTCTGTAGAAATAGTACATTAATAGCTTCTGATTTTGCACAACCAGCGGCATCTTGTGCAAATGACTTCGTCTTACCGTCCATACTTATGTTCATGATCCTGAAAATGGAGTTTAATGAAATTATTTGCGAATCTAGCTTATAATTTGTAAGGATTACATACTTTAATAGAGGTCAAAATAGTCGAGAACATTTTAACTCTGATCGTAATTTAATCCCTTGGGATCCAAGATATCGAAAACAATAGAATTTCATGCATAAATGGATGATATCGTCCACGTGGATGCCAAGCTTTATTTTAGAAAAACCATTTACTACGCCTTAGTCTTTGACTACAATTATACTGCTCAGATTGATTATAAAACAACTAAAAATTGTTTATAAAGTTTTGATTCAAGCTTAGATGAATGTTGTCTTTTGGGGGGGGTATGCAACTCTGTTGACGCTTTTTTATGTTAATGTGACGTAACAAGCTTGTGGCCCATCTGATGTTAAGAGGACTAACCACAGCTGCCTATAACAGATGCATTTCGTAACAAGCCAGAACACACCGTTAGGTGCTTGGCGACAGAATTTCTACTTGAGGGTGGTCGCTAGCAAGGCGGGCACTCGAAAAATACCTTTCCACCATGCGATGTAGCTCAAGCCGGCCGGCGGCGGGATTCGAACCATGGATCTGCTGCACGGCAGACCATAGCCAATGCCACTGAACTATCACTGCTTCAAAATCATATTTTCCTAATATGTGCGTTTTATGAGAGAGTAAATGTGTTTTGAACTGCTCTTAAGCAAGATGCACATAGCGAGCGTACTTGCTGGGCTAGAAACGCAACTTCTTTCACAATTCCTATGATTAATTCAAATAACTTTGAGAAGTGTGATTGTCATTTTATACTTTAATCAAAATATATATATTACTATAAATGAATATTATCATTTATAATATATGTGTTTGCATGGATATATATCATAATACTAGCTTTCCGGGTGCAGCTCCGTCCGCGCGTATGTCGGTTATCGCGCAAATACATTAACCTCTCTTTGCGCAGTTGGATAAAAACTATTCTATGTTTTTTCTCAGATCTCAAACTATTTTCATACCAAATTTCATTCAAATCGGTCCAGTAGTTTTGGCGTGAAAGCGTAACAGACAGACAGAGTTACTTTCACATTTATAATATTGGTACTGAAGTACTTATTTATAACATATTATTACTATATTATTATCCATATTGAACATAATTTAAAAACAAAATAGAACGCAATTTTTATGCACAAAATTAATCCTGCATGTAGATAGTTAATTAAACAGGCAAGCTAGTTAATTGAGAATTTAAAATAATGAGATAATCATAGGTTATGAAAATTCAGCAAACAAATATTACCTTCCATAATGTACTGAAGATTGTGGATGTAAGCACAAGTTTGCTCCACCAACAATAGCTGATTCACACTCGCCACGTGATATGTCCTTGAAAGCTTGTTCGAGGGCGGCAGTGGAGCTGCAGCAAGCCTCGTCGATGGACACAGAAGGACCTTTGGCATTGAGCCAGTAGGATATGCGGTTCGCAAACATGGCTTTACTGCATCTATGATAATGTTAAAACATCACAAATGACTTATCTTTTTATTAAATATGCCCCTGCTGACTGAAGTAAAGATATAACTCTATGTAATGAAAACTTTATTCATAAAAAAGTTTACTTTTGGCACGCAACTTGGTTTATCTTTCTTCCAGCACCAGCACTCCCTAATATATATGGTGCATACAACCTCTGGGTTTGACCAGGGGATGATGCGCGCCTGCCACAATTAGAAATGTGGAACAGGATACTTTGCTGGTTCGCCGAAATCCTAGATTTAAATGACGTTGCTAGCCCAACATACCAGAAAACCATGAAGAGAGCTACTGACCTTTGTAGAAGAATCCACCACGTCTCTGGAAGGTGTCAGCCGGCGATGGTGTATCTAGTCCATCCAGTAGGTGAGCACAGTTATAATATGGTGCACTGCACTGCACAATCACTCTTCACAGCTATGATAGAATTTATGAAGTTCTTATATGTTATATACTAGTAGTAGTAGGCGAGTAATATCGTTCATTGACCGCGAAGGGGTGGGCCCATTCAGTACAAGTTCCCACAGCAGACTGCCCGGCGCAGGCGGCGCGGGCGAGACGCGGGTGACACGACGAGAACAGGTTTCATCGTCGTACAAATATAAGTAACTCCCCTTGTATGGTCGACTTTGTTGTTGAAGTAAACAACGTCATATTATTAAGTTATTAATTCAATATTAGAATTAAAAATATTGGCGTAACCATTTCCCCCGGCTTGAAAGGTCCTGCTTTCGAAACGCTAAAAGGATAGTGGTTAAAGTGCATATCGTCTCAAATTTCTCTAAACTATAACTATATGACTTTACTAAATTTAATAGTATTATTTATTACGGTGTAAGGTTATATATACTCAAAACTAAATCTTACGCTAAGAAGGTAGGGCAAATAATAAATCTTATTGCTTTGGCAGTGGGCACAGTTTCACAACAGGTCTCTGTAATATCCCACCTTTCGTCTTAACCGAAGCGACTCTACAGGCCCCTTTTTTGTCCGGAAAGATTTCAGTAATTAAACCTAACGGCCAATGTAGGGGCATGACGTTATCCTGCATAGAGATCACTACCATGCCAACTCGAACTGGGTTGGCTGGTGTGTTCCATTTTTGTTTGGACTGCAGTGTATGTAGGTATTCTTGACGCCACCGTTTCCAAAAAGACTGGACCAATTGGTCCATAAGTTCGTATCTTGAAATAAGATGTAAACGCGTTTCACTTACTTCGCGAGATGGGAGAAAAACGAGTGGTATCGTGTGCAGAAAGTGGGCAGGTGTTAGTGCAGACGGTTCCGATGGGTCAGAACTAAGCGAGTACAGTGGCCGTGAATTCAGCAATGCTTCGATTTGAGTCAAAACCGTGTTGAGTTCGTCAAAGGTTAGAATTTGGTTACCTATCACCTTTAATAGATGTGTTTTGACGCTTTTCACCTCACTCTCCCAACACCCACCGAAGTGAGGGGCTCTGCAAGGGATATTTTTAAGGGTTATGCGATGCTTCGCTAGTTCTGTTTCCCAAAAGGGACGATATTCTTTTTCTAAAAATTGATAAAGCTCGCGTAGATAAGATCGAGCGCCGATAAAATTTGTCCCATTATCCGTGTAAAGGCATTCTACCGGACCTCTACGTGAAAGAAAGCGTTTAAATGCAGACAAAAAACTCGCGGTGCTAAGATCTGAAGCCATCTCGAGGTGCAGACTGCGCGTTGTCATGTATGTAAATAGGCATACATATGCTTTCCTACTTCTTTGTCCTCTACCACGCACAGACGTTATAGATAGCGGACCCATATAGTCACAGCCGCTGTGGGAGAAAGCTTTAGGAGCCATCTCTACGCGAGAACGCGGCAGATCTGCCATGATAGGAAAGACTGGCCGTGGTTTTGCTCGAAAACATATGTTGCAATTAAAGGTTATGTGGCGTGCAATACGTCGAGCAGACAGAATCCAATATCGCTGTCTTAATAAAGATACCAGCAGATTGGGACCTGTATGAAAATTATTTAAGTGGTAGTGAGAAACCAGAAGTTCTACTATATGATCTTGACGCGGAAGTAATATTTGATGCCGTGAGTCAAAATCTAGCTCAGAGTTAGCTAGACGGCCACCAATATGAATGAGACCATTATGAAGAAAAGGGCTCAATTTCTGCACTTGCTTTGAACACAGTTCATTACGAGACAGATGATTTAGCTCAGGTTCAAAATGTACTCGCTGAACCGATCTCCACACTATTGATTCCGCAAATTCTAAATCAGATGCAGTAATAGGTCCTTTAGGCAGCCGTTTCATGAATTTGTACACGAAGCAAATATTTGTCAAATATTTCATCCAGGATGAGAACCTGGAAGCGCGGTCATACAAAACGTCTTCAGTTGGTGGATTTCTGTTCGAGCATTGTTGCGAAATAGGCTTACAGGTAAAGCAATAGGCTTCATTTCCGGAAGTTCAATCGCTTCACTGGTGACAAATGGTTTGACAGGCCATTCTGTACGAGAAAACCTAAGCCATGGTGGTCCATTCAGCCATAAAGGATGATGTACAAGCTGGGCAGGTGTCAAACCGCGAGAGAGACAGTCACAAGGATTCTCAGATCCTTTAACGTGAAAGAAATGTCCAGCAGATAAATTCTCGTGAATTTTGGCGATGCGATTGGCGACATAAGTGTGCCAGCGATGCGGTGCGGAGTGAATCCAACTCAAAGTTACAGTTGAATCAGAAAAAGCAACGACAGCCTCAATGACATGTCGTGCTGCGTAAAGGTCAAAAACTCGCTTTATCAAGGTTGATAAAAGGAGTGCGGCACATAACTCTAGGCGGGCAAGTGACACCATCTTTAGGGGTGCTACTTTAGACTTCGCACAAACCAGCGAGATGACGATGTTGCCGTCTGGCTTGACCACGTGAGCGTACACCATTCCGCCGTAAGCCTTCTCGCTAGCGTCAGCGAAACCAACCAGAGATACCCTACAGTCATCTTCCACCCCAATATGGCGGGGGAATCTCATTTGCGAAATTAGAGGCAGTTCCGCCTGAAACTGCTCCCATAAACGAACAATACGAATTGGTGGAACATCGTCCCAGCCTATCTTGACAAACCAAAGCTCTTTTATAAGAAGCTTGGCGTATAAAATAATAGGTGCAACTAGACCTAAAACATCAATAAGTCGTGCGATAGATGATAGAATATTTCTTTTCGTGCAGGGACGATCATCAGGATTTACTTGAAATGCGAAACAATCATCATCTGGATGCCAACGAAGCCCTAGAATTTTCTGCGTTGGATCTTTGCAAAGGTCTACACTCTTTGATAGTCGCAATGACTCAGGGATAGCCTGAAGTACCTCAGTACGGTTAGTAGACTACTTCGTAAGCTGAAAGTTACCTAGTGAGAATAACTTTATCAGTTGTTGAGCGCAGTTTACACCAAGCGCAGTGGAAGGAATTGAGCTGACGATATCATCCATATATATATCCCTATTAACGATCTCACTCGCGAAAGGTAGGTTTTGACCTTCGTCCTGAACCAGTTGCTGGACAGTGCGGATAGCGATGAATGGCGAACATTTGAGCCCAAAGGGAAGGACGGAGAATTCAAAACATTGAAGTTCTTCATCTTCACGAAAGCGGCAAATTAGAACCTTCCTTATTAAAAGGTAAGTAAGTACCTAAGTGCTAACAAATAAAAATAAACTAACGAATATTTTACGCTAGTGCGGTGCGAATTATAAATATCTAACACGAAAAGCGTTCCACGATTCACGCGGAACCCTAAACAAGTAAGATGCGATGCGATATTCAATTAAATGCAAAACAGGTGCGTAAGTTACTGTATGTCCAGAGCATATAGAACCCTGACAATAGTAACTAAGTAGTTAATCTTAGATACAAATAAAATAACTTGTTAAATGTACCAAACAAAACCAATTCAAGAACACGGAAATATCTTATCAGTTCGATAGATATAGCTACGCACTTTATGAATGTATGAACGTTCGGTGCGGTGTAGATTATAATATAATGTAACTATGCAAACGGCAGTTAACAAAATATCAATCGTAGCGTAAACGTAAGTCTACCTACGAGTAGTTTACGTAGATAGTACGTTATAGTTATGGTTTCAATATGTAAATTTCCCTGTCAATAACTCACGGGTTACTTAGACATAAACACAAGCGATGCGAATAAGATGACTAAATTACACTAATCTAGTCAAATGCGGTGAGTCTGGTGTCATAAATTCTCGTATAAAATAATAATTATGACGATTCTATATGAAGCGAATACTATTCAATTTACTAGTTGCTACGCGCAGTACATAAACAACACTGAATAGACTCGCTGAAACATCTGAATGGATATACCCAAAACTTAGGTCGTACCTACTGCACCATTCACTACCCACTAAATGCATACGGCAAATAAATATGCATGTTTATCGATATCACGTAGTTAGAATTATAGACCTTAACGCTTATGAAATAAGATTGAAATTTGAATGACGATATGCAATACCTTTCAGTTAATTCTAGAAATTTCGACTTGAATTTTAGAAAATTAGGTTTTTAAAGGGATTCAAAACTCAAAATATTCGCGCTCGAAGGACCAAAATGGTGCATACAACCTCTGGGTTTGACCAGGGGATGATGCGCGCCTGCCACAATTAGAAATGTGGAACAGGATACTTTGCTGGTTCGCCGAAATCCTAGATTTAAATGACGTTGCTAGCCCAACATACCAGAACACCATGAAGAGAGCTACTGACCTTTGTAGAAGAATCCACCACGTCTCTGGAAGGTGTCAGCCGGCGATGGTAATATTAGAATTAAAAATATTGGCGTAACCAATATATATATACATATTCGTTAGCGTTCTCTTTATGCATTACTCAAAAGTATAGAAGAGTAAGTTGGCTTTGGATGAAATACATTTGATGAGAATAAAATTGGGGCGATGCCTCGTCCACCCACTGGACTTTCCCACTGGTGGGTGGACGGGGAATTCAAGTTTCTCCGTCCACCCACTGCACTAGAGTTGGAAACAAATCCACTGCTTCATCGATATTACAAATAATATATATTTTGGCTACTGGATTAACTCTCAAGTAAAGCCTTAGATGTGACAGCTGTCAAAGTGACAGTTGATGTTGCAGTTTTCAGTTTCGTTTCTTGTTTAGGGTTTTTTAAATTAAGCTACAAATATAGATAGCTTTGACGTATGACAGCTGTCAAAGTGACAGTTTATGTCAGATAGACAAGTGTGATTTTTGACAGGTGTCAAAGTGACGTTGGTGTCGTATTTTATGTACTTTATTACTTTTCATTTTCATGACATCTGTCAAATTTTTATAGATCTCATAGAGATCCTCATTTCAGATGACAGCTGTCAAATTAAAATGGGGTTTATCTCGGAATCTATTGACGCTAGTCTACTAGTTTCTTCACAGATATGATAGATCTAATAGAGATCTTCATTTCGGATGACAGCTGTCAAATTTAAAAGTGTTTTATCACGGCAACCATTGATCCTAGATTACTAGTTTCTTCGCAGATATGATAGATCACACTGAAATCTTCATTTCGGATGACAGCTGTCAAATTTAAACGTGTTTTATCTCGGCAACTATTGATCCCAGACCAATAGTTTATTCACAAAAGTTAAAGGTCTCATGGAGATCTTAATTTCGGATGACATCTGTCAAATTTAAAAGTGTTTTATCTCGGCAACTATTGATGCTAGACAAATAGTTTCTTTACAAAAGTGAATGGTCTCATGGAGATCTTCGTTTTGGATGACAGTTGTCAAATTTAAAAGTGTTTTATCTCGGTAAATATTGTCCTAATAAAAACAAATATTTTAAAAGTATTCTAAATATCTACTCCGTGTTATAATAAAACACTTAATTTTTTTAGCCTAAACAGGGTATAAACAGCATGCTTTGTGCTACCAATGGTGCGTTCGTTTTGGCCCGGTTGCGTTTGTAGCAGTTTCAAAAGTGGCATTTGTATCTTAGCGTTCGGAAAGAAGCTTCTGCTATTTTTGACCACCAATGACTGTATGCTATCCGAACGTCTTATACTTATTTTGACAACCGCTGAAACCCAAAATAACGTTTTCTGGAACTGCAGCTAAAGATATAGGTGCAACAACTGAAGCCAAAGATATAGGTCTGTAATTAAATCTGGCGGAGTCATCGCCAGTTCTATTCATTATGATAGGAACAACAATATTTCTCATAAAATGTTAGCTGTCAAAAAACGATCACAACGATCCCACGGTAAGACGTGGGTCAAAAATAGCACTTTTCTCTGTCATTTGTAGCGTTTTCAAAGCTATCCGAACGGTGAGCGAAAACGATATTTATGCTCACGAAGTCCCTATCCGAACGCCCTGTGTGATCATTTGTAGCGTTTGTGAGTGTTATTTTTGGAATTGATAGGCTATCCGAACGCCCTACAAAAGTAGGAAGTGTCACAATGTTGAGGCCTTTGTCTTGCAAGGGTTCGTTATATTTCTAGTGGTCACAGGGTCGTCTGATATAGATTTTTGCATCGTCAATTGCTAATGCGACGTCATTTTGCGATTCATTAGATATGCAACTTAACGTATTGTTTTTTTAATACTTGATAGGTTAGCCTTTGACCACTATGTCACCTGATGGTAAGTGATGATGTGGGCGAAGATGTTGTTCAGGCTAACTTAGAATTACTGGCTCTCAAGGATAGCTGCCGGAATACACCGTTAAGTGCTTGGCGACAGATTTTCTACTTGAGGGTGGTAGCTAGCCAGGCAGGCATTCGCAAAATGCCCTACAACCATGCAAAATGGGACTGATCTTTTGTTAAATGGCCACCCTTTAATTATATTGATATTTCATTATAAGAAATTCTTGTTAGGTATAATATAAATAACATAAACGAAGAAATTAGTTTTACATACGTAGGATATACAAATGTCATTAAGTCTTTATTTATTCATTGCTGTTAGTAGTTAAAGTTAATAAAGAAATAATCCAATAGCGATTGTTTAACATTAAACATCAGTGTCGTAGCAATAATTCTTTAGGACCAATAACACGGGTTTTTGCCCATTATACCACCCACCTTGGTAGAATTATAGGTTTTTGTATGGCCATTTCTCAACTACTTACAGGAAATAAAAATCATGTTTTTTTTAATGCCTGATAGCTTAGTCTTTGACCACGATCTCACCTGATGGTAAGTAGTCGAAAGTGTTGTTCAGGCTAACCAAGAATTACTGGCTCTCGAAGACAGCTGCCGGAAAACACCGTTAGGTGCTTGGTGACAGATTTTCTACTTGAGGGTAGTAGCTAGTCAGGCGGACATTCGCAAAATGCCCTAAGACCACGTGTAATATTTATGAATGATGTATATGAAAATTATTGAAATTTTATGTCATATAATTAATTTTTATATCACATTTGGTGGACAATCGACCTAAAAAAATGGTATCTAGATTTTAGAGATTGAATTAAGATACAAAACTGTCAAAGTGGCATTTGATGTTGTATTTTACTTAAGTGCTTTCAAGTTTGACAGATGTCATGTGAAATCAAAATCTCTATGAGATCTATCATATCTGTAAAGAAACTAGTAGCCTAGGATTAATAGTTGCCGAAATAAAACACTTTTAAATTTGACAGATGTCATGCAAAATGAAGATCTCTATGAGGTTTATCATATCTGTCAAGAAACTAGCAGTCTAGGATCAATAGTTGCCGAGATAAAACACTTTAAAATTAGACAGCTGTCATCCGAAATGAAGATCTCTATGAGATCTATCATATCTGTTAAGAGACTAGTAGGTTTTGAAGCACTCGTAGCGAAGTTTGCTTAACCATTCTGAATCGATCAGCAAAGTTAAGCAACGTCCGCCGCGGTCATGAGTTGGATGGGTGACCGCTCATGACATTACTACTGAGCGCTTCCGTGCTTCGGAGGGCACGTTAAGCCGTCGGTCCCGGTTGTTGTCTTAGGATGGCAGTCGTTACAGCATGGTGGTAGGGCACTTTGCGAATGCCCGCCTGGCTAACTACCACCCTCAAGTTAAAAATTTGTCGCCAAGCACCTAACGGTGTGTTCCGGCAGCTGTCCTTGAGAGCCAGTAATTCTAGGTTAGCCTGAACAACATCTTCGACCACATCATCACTTACCATCAGGTGAGATAGTGGTCAAAGGCTAACCTATCAAGCATAAAAAAAAAGACTAGAATCAATAGTTGCCGAGATAAAACAGTTCAAAATTAGCTGTCATCCGAAATGAAGATCTCTATGAGATCTATCATATCTGTTAAGAAACTAGTAGACTAGAATCAATAGTTGCCGAGATAAAACACTTTAAAATTAGACAGCTGTCATCCGAAATGAAGATCTCTATGAGATCTATCATATCTGTTAAGAAACTAGTAGTCTAGGATCAAAAGTTGCCGAGATAAAACACTTTTCAATTTGACAGCTGTCATCCGAAATGAAGATCTCTACGAGATGTATCATATCCGTGAAGAAACTAGTTGTCTAGGATCAATAGTTGCCGTGATAAAATACTTTTAAATTTGACAGCTGTCAATTGAAATTAAGATCACTATGAGATCTATAAACGTTTGACAGATGTCATGAATACGAAAGGTAATAAAGTACATAAAATACGACACCAACGTCACATTGACACCTGTCACAAATCACACTTGTCTATCTGACATAAACTGTCACTTTGACAGCTGTCACACCTCACAGCTACCTTAATTTTATAGATTAGTTTAAAAAATCCCAAACAAGAAACGAAACTGAAAACTGCAACATCAACTATCACTTTGACAGCTGTCACATCTAAGGCCTTTCTTCAGAGTTAATCCAATAGCAAAAAAAAATATTATTTGTAATATCGATGAGGCAGTTGATTTGGTTCCAACTCTAGTGCAGTGGGTGGACGGGGAAACTAGAATTCTCCGTCCGTGTGGACCAGTGGGAAAGTCCAGTGGGTGGACGGGGCATCGCCCTAAAACTGGTGTCAAGGTAACACTTTAACTAAGAACATTATTGCTGCCATATTTCCACGCCAGGAGCTCATGTAGATAGCCACATGTTCTATGGCAGGACTAATTGAAAGACTGATCCATATTGACTGTGGCTGCATTAAGTTCTTAATTTATTTATCGATAACAAAAAGTTAAAAACGTTAGTAAATGTTATAAACTTGTCATAAAATTTACCCTGCAATACCAAATCCCGTTCTACTGGTCGCCACGTAAAAACATGCTTTTTCGGTTTCAGAAAATCAAGTTCCTACGTACATACCAACTTTTTTGCCCGACAGGTGTTCAGGACTCATGCCTGAAACAGAAAAAAAAAACAATAAGTACGACGTTTTTTATATTGAGTTATTGAGTAACAATGGACGAGGTCGATCCAAGACCTAGTTCCAAAAATGGCTGTTACATGAGTGAGGAGGATATGCAGTACAATGTTTTTGAGGAGCGACAACGATTAAAATTTGAAACTTGTGCGTCGAAAGTACCAGTCTACCGATTGTGGCGATACGGAGCCAGATAAAAGATTACGTAGTGAAGGTAGCGAAAAAGAAGAAGTTTTGGCTTTACTCTAGTGTTGAGTTGAAGTATATCACTTATTACCAAAACAGAGAGCGTTAGCAAAGTTCTTTGATCAGTCAATAATGAAGCTATTATGTTAGAATAGCAAACTACACTTCGAGTTAGTATATACATGTTGTGCCGAACCCATACTTGTCGTAGGGTGAAAGTAGGAAGAAGAAGAAGTTTTATTTTAGTGGGCAACAGTTTTGATAACAGTTTCTTTTAAAATCATTGAAGTTATTTTCTCACGGACCATTAATGACGTTGGCAGATTTTTGCCTTGTTTTTATGGAATGTAGTATAATGTTTATTTCTCAGGGTTCTTTACTAAAATAAAACTACTTTAGGAATATGAAAATCAGTCCTCACCAGCGTTATAAATAGCTTCATAAGCTTGCTCTAAGATCTTCCGTGACATAGCATCCATACTAGAACCAAGTCGGAAGTGCACTTTAAAAAATTGTGCGTCAAAACGTTCCAGGTCAGGTACACTTCCCGTGAACTTCGTTACCTCGGGGTGATTGTACGTCCATCGTAGATCCTCTGACGTAATTGGGTTCACCTAAAAAAAACGATGATGATGAAGATATGTTCATATTCCAGAAACAGACGTCGTTTCGTCTTAATTGAGTTCAAGGACATAATCGGGTGCTCGCAATCCCATACAATAAAATTAGTGTCACTGATCGTCTGACGGTGCCAATGTATCCTAACTTGACTCAATTGAATGTTTCCAATTTGGGTCAGGATCTCATCCGAAAGTCCATCTGCTTTACCTGTGCTTTAACTTATATTCATGTAATTTGTTACAAACAAAAAAAAAATTAGTGAAATCAGCAGTAAATAATCGTTTCGCAATTACTATTAACATAGAAAGAAAGATGCTAACGCGAAAAAACACACCAGATATACAAAGATATGATGAAATTTAGCAAATGTCACTACGCTTACGTTCCACACCGTAAAATTACGTACTTTATTCTAAAAATTATATTAAAGAATTAAATATTTAATTCATACCATTTTTCTATACGAATAACTCATACAATTATTACCTTTTATTACTATTAATTCCCTTTATCTAAATTATTCAATTATTATATTTTGGCACAAAAATACTTGGACTATAATTGTTGTTTTCTCTTAGATGTTCCTTATAAGATGTCTTATATGTAGAGAAATACACAAAAAAAAAATATGGGTATGTCTGTTGTATTCGTTAGTTTATTTAGTTTCTTTGCTACTATTTCTTCTTTGCACTGAGAAAAATATAACCAAATAGTATTTTTCTGCAGTTGAGAAAATGCTGGAATAATAATATAAAAAACAGTAACACTTCCAATGGATAACTTGAATAAAATAACCGGTTAAATTTAGTTATTTCTATCTTTAGTAGAATAAAATAGTTATCTTGTAGAAATAATAGTGGTTTTTCTTGACTTAAATGAAGAAATAATAAGATAAACCCATCAAGTCTAATTTGGACTAGTTCGTATGGTCGGTTGATCGACCAAAGTGATTAAATCCTGGCAATTACGACGTAGCGTTACTTGCACTTCTGTTTTCATACATATATAATCTAACTGTATTATAAAAAACTAAACCCCTTTGTATCTTTGTACCCGTTATTACTTTCGGAGTAGTTAATCTTAGATTAACCATAAAATATCGTAGTTTTTAAAAACGGTACTTACACACGTAGATAAACAGTGGAGAAGCAATGCCTAAATTGTTTCTCTAATTAGGACTGTAAACGGCTAATTACTCTAGAGTACCATCATCTCAAAACATAATAATACTAAATGTTGACTTTTGAATAGACACTGTTTGCTTTTTGATTTATTTAGTCGACCCGTGGGGTGCCGGGTTGGAATTGCACCCCCCCATATCATCCCGTGGGTGTCGTAACAGGCGACTAAGGGAAAAATACTGGAAGTTGGGCAGCAGCGCCTTCTAAAGAACTGCCAACTTATACTGCGACCTGCCAGAAGGGCGGGGATTATGGCAAATACCCTCTTAATAGGGGAGGCTGTGTTCAGCAGTGGATGCTCCGGCTGTTACAGTACAGTACAGTCGAATATACCTTATTGTAAAGAATTTTCTCAAAATCTTTGATGTATCTTGACTGTGGGTAGAGGCCTGCCATGCCAGAGATGACGACCCTGTTTCCATCTTCAGGTTGTACTACATCTTTCAACTGAGGAACGGAGACGTGCTCTTGTGGAGTTGGTGTCATCTTTGTACTTAGGAAATATATGCAGTGTTGATCTGAAAATTTAAATATAACGAAATTTTATGTATATATGTGTTAGTCGTGTACAAAGTATTAATTGATATTTCACACAGAGTTGATACATATACTGCATTTTTTTAGGTTATAGTAAAATACAAAATTCACAGAACGCACAAGCAAATTTAAACAAAATTTCGTGACGAAAATATGAAGTAATGAAATTGAAAGCTGATTTAGTTTTAAAGATTAAATTAAAAATAATTTCTGACCATAAAACGATTTTCAGATCTAATTCATATGATCTTGGTTTCAGCTGAAGCCGAACACGTAACTTCTATACTTAAATTCACTTCTTCGGTTGGTAATTGATAAATATTCTACAGTTTTATTCTTTTTATAGCAAGGCTAGGTTAACTACAATTGTTTTTGTTCACATAATTCGCATTATTGTATATATCAATTTTAACGGAAAATATTCATATTTTCATACTACAGGTTGGTTCATATCAATAACTTAGTTTAAAAAAAAAAACGTAAATAACGTACCTAATCGAAAAACGCCATTTTCCATCACTCTAGTAGCAAGGGTAATATATTATTGCTATCTCTATCCCTATAAACAAAAAAGAAAAAATAGAAGTTGACATCAGTTAAATCAATCAAATGTTATTTTTATTTTAAAAGTAGGTACTCAGGTTTTTGGCCCGAAGATAGCAATAAAAGCTAAAAATTTAGGTTGATTATATTTGAGGCACGAAAATTCCTTGTTGAAAATGAAAGAGGTGTTAGATCACCGAGATAAAATAAAAAGGTGACGGCACAGATACTTATTGTCCTTAATTTTGAGGGATAAGAAGTCATAACGATGGGTTCATAAACGTGCAAGATTGAAGGCAAATAAGTAGAAAACCGTATTCTCATCCAGTCCCCGTATACATATTATTATTACCTTCGATGAACTTAAGATAGTTAAGATCGAACTTTATTTCAGTGTAAGTTTTTTATTTTATCATTTATGTGTCCACTACCTTACTGACACATAAGGTTTGACTTCTCTTAACTGTGACTTCAAAGTTAAAGTCAAAATCTTTTATTAAATTTAAGCGTTTGTGACACTCTTATGAAGGTTACTTACAAGTTGATTTGGTTATCAATTGGGCGCTACGACCGGTAAAAATAATGATAAATGTATGCGATTTATGTGTAACTAGCTTTCCAGGCGCGGCTCCGCCCGCGCGTATGTTGGAAATATTCCGATCTGTCCCCCTGCTCCGTCCCCCTGTTAGCGATAAGGGGACAGTACGAACTTTATTCACCTCCTTAATGTTTTATCTGTCCCCCTATGGGACAGTTCGAACTTTATTCACCTCCTTAATGTTTTATCTGTCCCCCTATGGGACAGTTCAAAATTTATTCACCTCCTTAATGTTTTATCTGTCCCCCTATGGGACAGTTCAAACTTTATTCACCTCCTTAATGTTTTATCTGTCCCCCTATTGGCATTAGGAAGACAGATAAAACATTTCTATTCCTGTTTGTCCGCAATAGAATTATATATAGGAATAAATATTATATTCTTAAAAGTAATGCAACCTTTTATTATATAAAAGACAAAATAGTGTCGGTTTGTAATCGTCTTTATTACCATAAATTATAAATATTTATTTTATTTCTCTAACAATTATTAGTCTCGTTAATCGCAAAAGGTATATTTTATACAATCAGTCTTATTACCGATACAAATATCTATATTTAAACTTACTAACATCACGAATATATATCTATCAATCAACATGAAACCGTAGACATTGTACATATTATAATATATAACAATAAAGAGTATTATATTCTATAACGTAATCAACATTTCCATAATTTGAAAAAATAACTTAAATAAAACGTTCATTTGCCGTGGTACCATTAGATAGTTCCTTTGACCATTCCATTGACTCAATGTTACTACGAAACTGCTGATTTCTATTAATTAATAAGAATCATATAGAAAAAATAATGTGGAAAATATAATAATAATAATAATAATAATAATAAATCTTTATTTCGGATAAAATCCATAGTTTTGTTAATAATTACAATTGCCTTAAACCTATATTAGTAATATTCGAGTTATTACAGTTTATTGAGTCCTACCCGTGACAACACCTATCCAGTACTTCTGGATAGGACAGTCAAAGCGAGATGCGCTTACCTTCAGTACACTGTTGGAGCTACCTCTTAGGCGGTGGAACATTGATGCTACCTTTTTTCGCATAATAGCGTGGAATCCATCAACTCGCGCTTCCGCGAACATTGACGAAGCGCTGGACCGCCATGGTAGTCCCAACAGTGCCCTGAAAGCGTTGTTATATTGCACCCTGAGAGCGTTGTAAGCACGACGCGTATACCGAACCCACAGGCTGCTCGAGTAAAAAGTCTGACAGTAAGCTTTAAACAGTGTTATTTTTACTTCTCTTGTGCTTCGAGCAAACCTGCGAGCCAGCATATTGCTTCTCACTGCCAACGCTCTCCGCTCCCTGTCCAAATCCAGATCATCCTTCAGATCCTCTGTCAACATGTGTCCTAGGTATCTAAAGTGGTCTACAACATTTAAAGTATTGCCGTCAAGTACAACTGGAGGCACGTTTTTAAGCTTTAGTTTACCTGCCGTAAAAATAAGTAACTCACTTTTTTTAGAGTTGTACTTAAGGCCATGCGTAGCTGCGTACTTCTCACACGTATTCACTAGTATTCTAAGAGCATTGATTGAAGGAGCAAGCAGCACCATGTCATCCGCATAACTAAGATTATTGACACAGATTCCATCTATGTAGCATCCGACATGGATACTGCTTAGTCCCTCAATCAAGTCATTAATATATAAATTAAATAAGCTTGGAGAAGTCAGACCGCCTTGACGTACTCCACACTCTAACCTATATTCATCTGACAGAGTGTCAGCCCACCTAACTTGATTAACTTGATTTTTGTACCAGTACCTGAGTAAGGAGACACCCTCCATCGGCATGCCTGTCTTGCTCAGCTTTTTCCAAAGTATATCGTAAGATACCATGTCAAAAGCTTTTGACAAATCGAGAAAACAGGCATACACGGGCGTCTTCCTCTGGGTGTAATAACGGACCGTATGCTTAAGGCTGAAAATTGCACTCTCAGTGGACAATCCCGCCCTAAATCCAAACTGCGCGTCATGGAGGCGCAAGTATCCACCAAGAATGCGATTAAGCACACTGTCGAAGACTTTAGCTGCAGTAGTGGCAAGTGAGATTGGTCTATAATTTGACTTATTTGACATGTCTCCAGTTCTGTTTTTTATAACTGGAACCACTATCGTTCTCATCAAGGATTCCGGAAGAAACGAGTGACCTAAACATAATTTGAAGAACATTGCTAACACACGTGGTAGGTGGACGCCAGCATATTTATAATGTTCAATGCTGAGGCCATCATGCCCGGGAGACTTCCCTCTCTGCATACTTCTGATAATTTTTTCAATATCCTTTGCTGTGAAGGAAATTTTACGCTCCGAGCACGGCGGGTTGGCCTCACCATTTCCCACCCCAGTCACTGACGCTCCCAAAGGTGACCGGATCATGAACTGCTCTTTAAACTTGTTTGCAATGCTCTTCAAATCACTATCCCCACCAACACTCACAGGGGTAGTCGACTTTGGGTTTTGTCTGTTGGTAAGCTTCCAGAAGTTTTTAAAGTCTCCCGCTGAGTGATTTGAGGCCAAAATATCCATCCTTATTTGCTCTTGCCTATCTTGACACCACTTAAGCTTAGACTTGAAAAACCTCCGACTATCGCACATCTCTTTGTTAATAATACCTACATGTGGCTTACCTGCTATGACCCATAATTGAAACTTTTGTCTGGCATCCCTGTGAGCACCGGCCACATATTTGTTCCAACCACTAACATAACCACCTTTCCTAGGACACTTACGCCTATGAGATAGAATAGATCCTGCTGAGAGTATATCTATTATGTCACAATACATTTTATTAAGCAATTTTGTGTGATCCTGGTTTGAGCAGACCGCATCAGCACAAAGGGTCAGTTGTTCAGGAAAATCTAATTTCCTAAGATTTTCATTACAGTAATTGTGATACATTGCAATCTGATCCGCTCCTCTCTCACCCCAGATCACTTTATTACTACTCACAGTTTTATTAGAGTTGTCCTTAAACTTAGCATTTATTATGCCCACATCACACTCAACAAAAAGAGGAGAATGGTCAGACCAGTACACGTCATGCTGCACCCACACATTACGAATAGTATCCTGGGCTGCCTTCGTGACAAGGCAGTGGTCCAACCACCTCCTGCATCCATGCGCATAACTTGTAAACGTGTAGGTATCAGACTCAAGACCTAAACATCTATGTCTATACAACACCATTTTTGATCATAACAAAAACTTAACATTTCATTACAAAATAATTCTTTAGGGTGAGCATTAAAATCCCCTAATATATATACTGTTTCACAGTCACTATTGTCTTCAATGACAGCACTTATTACGCTTAAACATTCTGTATACAAAGGTAAATTATCTCTGTCATTCACTGGCATGTATACACTAAAAACTATGAATGATTTATTTGTCATTGATATCTTAATAGCGCACAGACGAGAGTTCTTCCAATCAATCACAGACACAGAATTAAAAACACTTTTCCGCCACAGGATAGCTATACCACCATAAGGTCTTCCCGCTAAAATACCTGCCGATGTATCCACTGCCGAGGTCCCCGTGGAACCGAAATCATCATCAACAGTACTCAGGATTGGTAGATCATGGGGAAGTAACCATGTTTCCTGTAACACCAACACATCGACTGCTTTACATAGATCACGTACTCCTACCATGGAACGTTTCAGAGACTTGCAGTTAAAACTACATAATTTATTCGTTAATGATGTACTATCCATAATTAAACTATTTATGCATCATCATTGACGTACTCGCATGCCCATTATCAGGCTTAATGTATTTCTGTCCCATATACACAAAACGCCGGAACGAGATTCCACACGGCCAGAAATTATTATCCAAAAAGGTGTCAATCTTAGATTTTCTAACAAACACTTTGAAAGAGTTGTAGCCTTTCTGTTTTTTCATTTTCATTTTTATTAATGAAACTCTCTCGTTTGTTCGTTTAAGTATATAATCTTGGATATCGGACTCTTTGACATTCATATCCACATTAGACACATACAATGGAATTTTAACTTCCGCAGCTTTAAATGTACTGCTACAGTTTAATTCCGCTTTTCCCAAATTGCCTATAAATTTGTTGCGTAAGCGTTTCTTTTGAACTAGGATCCATTTATCATCAGGCTTAGGTACATTCCACTCATCACCATTCGCCGATATATCCGCAAAAGATAACGTATCTGTCACCGCTGTGTGTAAGTTTTGTTTTGTGAAGTCAGCTGTAGACGAGCAATTTGCCATAGAAACTTGAACCTTATTCTTTCCAAGTAACTTCTCACTCGCAAGACAGTCGATACTGCGGTGGCGCGCCGACTCACTTACACTCGCAGACAAAACGGGGGCGTGTGAGCGCAACATATTCGCACTACCGGCATCTCGTTGTAAAACCGGTTGGTCGCTCGCACAATCATACTGAGGCGAAGGTAGGCGAGCGCGACAAGTATCTTTACGGTCGTTTATTGGTGATGATAACGAACGGTCATCATTTTTATTTTCTTCAGGGCTACTCTCCAACAGATATCCCCCGCGCTTCGTGTTTATTATGCAGCTTGTATTTGCTATTGCCGGTAAGCGACCGTTAATGATTCTATTTTCCAATTCTTCAATCTGTTGGACCGACGCGTAGGTTTCTTTTATTTCTCGAATATCGGTTTTTAGACGCACAATATCCTTTAAAACTGTCGTTATGTCCACGTGATCCCAAGTACATGCCGGCAAGAGATTTAAATCCCTTACTACGAAAACAGGCATTAAATTCGGCTCCATTTCCTTGAAAACAGCAATGATATTTTCAAGATCCCTCTGGATCTTGCCATCTTTTCTTCTCGAAATGTTGCGCATATTTGTTTTGATTGAATCAAAAAGTAAACTCTTCGCTTTTTCAACGTCATCCACCGAGAAAGCAGAGGCGCATATTCGTACCATGCTCTCGGTATCCATAACATCCACTTTATTTTGAATGTATGCTAGTATCTCACTAATAACTATATTACAGTTAGCACATTTCACAGTATTCGTTACAACCACCGACATTTTCGTTACGGAGGTATCTAACTGACCTCGCGCACACCCGTACGGACCAAGGTCACGCGCAGATAATACAGAACTATTTTTATGTTAATATTTTTTATTACGGTAGATGTTGAAGTGACAGCTTTCAAATGTGACAGTTGCCAATATGACACTTGATGTCGTTAATTATTTTATGATTCGGGTGAAAATAATCTGTATGTCTGTTAAGCTTTCACGCCAAACTACTGTACCGATTTGAATGAAATTTGGTATGGAAATAGTTTGAGACCCGTGAAAAAACATAGGATAGTTTTTATCCAACTGCGCAAAAAGAAGTTAATGTTTTTGCGTGATAGCCATGCCCGGAAAGCTAGTGGAATAATAATCGGGAAATATGACAAGTGTCTATCTCAATTTCTCCAATAAATGACCAACTATATTATATATACCTATATATAATTCTATTGCGGACAAACAGGAATATAAATGTTTTATCTGTCTCCCTAATGCCAATAGGGGGACAGATAAAACATGAAGGAGGTGAATAAAGTTTGAACTGTCCCATAGGGGGACAGATAAAACATTAAGGAGGTGAATAAAGTTCGAACTGTCCCATAGGGGGACAGGTAAAACATTAAGGAGGTGAATAAAGTTCGTACTGTCTCCTTATCGCTAACAGGGGGACGGATCAAACTTTTTTGTTCGTTCTGTCACCCCGAGGGGACAGAGCAGGGGGACAGATCGGAATATTTCGTATGTTGGTTATCGCGCAAAAATATGAACCTCTTTTTGCGCAGTTAGATAAAAACTATCCTATGTTTTTTCCCGGGTCTCAAAATATTTCCATACCAAATTTCATTCAAATCGGTCCAGTAGTTTTGGCGTGAAAGCGTAACAGACCGACAGACAGAGTCACTTTCGCATTTATAATATTAGTACCTACTGATAAATCGCGAAAATCTAAGGCAATATTACACAAGTGTTCATCAATCCATTACATAAATAACGTATACGATAAAGATAAAAGAACTTGCGGCGTGCTTCAGTTTAAAAGAACATGTTACAAAATAACACTTCTATTCTGCGCATGCGCGGTGCACGCACAAACATTGTGACATAGCGATAAAAAAAAATCTGCTCCCATTGATTATCTAACACCACCTTTCTAGCCTCAACAACCGAGTTATTTCAGTTGAATTTATACATATAATTATTTCATTTAAATACTAAAGTATGCTATCATTATTGTATTCATATTTTAGTGCATTTTTTTTGGTATTTCTACGGTCTTACATAAATTAATGTATTGTTTCCTGCATGCTTTTTCAAAACTGATGCAGAAAAAGAAACATCTTGTATATAATTCTGTCACGAATATAAATCGTTTAAAGTATACAGTTAATGTTATATCAACAATATAACAATGGCATACGTTAAATGCACATTAATTTACGATTTAAATTACTGACCTCAGGAAATACGAAGAACAAGAAAACACTGTTTAATTGAAATTAAGTGCCTAACCCGAGTAATTCGGATAGAACATTTCCAAATCTTTTCTATTTTAATTATCAAAACTAATTAATATTTTTTTCTGACAGGTTATGTTCAATTATTAATTAAAACCAAAATTAAAAGAACCACAGTCGTAAGTGACACAGTCTTCGAGAAATAAAATATTGCTCTTCAATACTATTTGCCACCAAAATTCGCAAAAAAATAATAACTCGATCGTAACTTTCTGATTTTTAACATAATCAACCTAGAAAGTTTTAATTATTCATGTGTCTAGACCTAAAAAATTAAAAATATTTTTTTTTATTATTAAAAATTTTCTATAATATGTACTATATAAAACTCATAGGTTGCGTGAGAAATAAAGTTTCTCGAGATCTTTTTTTCATGGGATAGGAGGGCAAAAGAGCAGGGATCTCACCTCGTGGTAAGTGATCACCGTCGCCCACGAATATTCAGAAATTACACCATAGGTCTCAAGGGTGACTTGCAGGCCTTTTAGGAGGGAATATGCTCTCTTTTTGAAGGCTTCTAAGCTGCACCGGTTTGGAATTACGATGCAGCTGGTTCCAAATTATGGCGGTGCAAGGTAAAAAACGTCATGAAAATCACAAGGTAGTGGACTTCCAGACGTCTACATGAAACTGATGAAATATCAAGGTAAGTCGGGACGTCCGATGGCGAAATTCACCAGGTATTAAATCGAACAGTTCCTCAGAACACTCCTCGTGATATATACGGTAAAAAATGCAGTGATCCAACATCTCTACGCAGTCCCAAAGGTTCGAGCCGATCGGAGAGAGCTTGATCGTCGACGATTCGAGTCGCTCAGCGTTGAATGCGGTCAAATGGAAGAAGCTGGAACCGGTTAGCTCCCGCGCAGAGTTAAAAACAGTACTCCATGTGAAGCATTCATTTCTGCATGAGATTTTTTATATTAAAATACACGTAGCCAATAAACCCATTGGGTCAAAATCCTGCCTACCATAGAAATCATTTCACGTTTGGTCCCTTTTGTTGCAGATGAACAATCGATGGAGAAATAGAGCTCATCAGAAGATGTTAACCAGCCTAGTCCTAAAGTTTTATTTTGTTTATTTCCAATATTCAAGTCAACAGACAAATTGTTTGGATTTTATAATATATCAGATAAAACGAACTCTGAACATTTTGATTTCCATTTTCGTAATGGCATTCCAGCCGAAGCCAACACACTTATAACTTTTTCTTTAATATTCATCAATGGATTGTGAATTTTCTGCAATGAATTGATTGATTGATTGATTTAATCCTTAAAGCATCCGAGATACAACTATTGCCTGTAAGAAGATCATTTACATACATGTCATGTAGAATAATTTCAGATATCTTTATGTCATTGCACTCAATGCTTAACACATCTTGTTGCTAAGAACGAAGCACTGGCCATGGCATATGTGACAGTATTTAGTTGGTAGCACTTAATGGGTTATGAAGTGTGCTCTCGCCAAATGATCTGTTGAAAATGCTTGTCTGCGGGTTGCACAATGATTTGTAGGTACATGTATTATTGTGATTCATTTTGATACATTTTTACCACATCTGCGGCAAGAACTTATGTATATAATCTAAACCTTAGTAGTTCGATAAAAGGTCATCTTGAACCACTGGGCCTACCAATTGTCATTCATTAAATGAAATTCCTAAAGAACTTGGTCTACTAGCGTTAAAGACAATTCTTAATTTAGTAATTTTGCTCTGTTTACGAAAACTCAATGATGAGGTATAAAATATGGTGACAAAGATGACTTTATTAGATACTCAGACATAAGACCCAGTGAAATGTATTCTGACATGAACTAAACAAACATTTTATGAAATTCTGGTTCTCGATTAAACCTCCGTTCTAAAGATGTGAAGCAACGCTTTGCTTGAGTTAACGAGTCAACTAACAATTTTGCTTGCTCGAGAGGTATTGATACACAAAACCATACATCTTCTAATCAAGTGGTATTATCAGTAAAATGTTGTTCCCATAGTTGTTCGTCTTAAGAGAAATATGACTTTGAATGAATTTCCTCAACTTACCTCAACTGTTGTCAAATTTAAGGTCACTTTGGACTGAGTTACATTGAGTAAAATTGCATACCAGGAGAGAAAGTACATTTTCAATGGTAATGAGTCCAGAAACTATCCAACCTAAACGAGTTTCCCATAGTATGGGTTTCTTGTCTCCAAGTGCAACTTTTTGTGATCCTAAAAGATCCCAGAATACATTAATACCGATCACCAAGTCCATGTCAGATGGCAAATAAAAATAAGGATCTTCTAACTTCATATTGGAAGGTATGTCAAGGTTACTGACATTTCCTTTCCTGCAAGGAATTTCATCTGTTATTGCAGGTAAAACATAGCATAAAAACTCACGGCTATAACTTTCATTCAATGATATCATTTTTATGCGACAGATCGTTGATGTACTGGTCTTTGTTTTAATAATGTCATATATTGGTTTATCAACATCTATATAATGTAAATCCAAAAGGTGACAGAGCTTTTCTGACATTATGCAGGATGTGCTAGCACAATCCAGTAAAAAACTAACAGTGTGCTCATTTCCGTGCCTATCCTGTACCTTAACTAATGCAGTAGAGAGAAGTACACCCTGTTCTGGCTCCAAAAGGGCATTCATGCATGAATGCAATGTCACATTTGTGGATTCCTAAACCTCAGAAAGAGCAGCAGGTATATGTTTGGTTTCAGAACATGCTATATGATTTTTAGGTTTTAGAAAATCTGAAGCATGAATTAGAGTGTTGTGTTTACGCTTACAAATTTTACAACCAGACTTATTGCAACGGTTAAGGGCGCACCGAGCTTTTTAGGCGCGCCGCGTATGTGTGCGTAAGTAAGGCACGCCAACAGCATTGGTCTCCGTCCGACGGCAGAAGAATCACAAAAGAGGATAGGGACAAAGCATCGCGGCTCTGACTAAAATGGGCGGAACATGCGTGAATTTGAGTAATTTAATGTGTATTCGTTATAGAACACATGTTGTTTTTTTTATTTTTCTAATACGGATGACTCTCCGTTAAGTATTTACGCCGTACTAAGGGTTTATTTAGTTTTTTAGATGTAACTTTGGTTTTTTTATCTACCGAGAAAATTTTAAGTAATCGTGTTTTAAAAGTGTATGATTTATATAATGAATCCTTAAATATAATATACATTAATTACATAACTCAAAATTATGAAATAAAGATACAGCAAGGGGTCAAATAAACCACAATTATGTATCGCTGCCTCGGTGTAGGCATTGTAGACAAAAACAATTGAATCAAACTTTATAATAACCAAGCAAGTTATATCTCTACTTAAGGTGGGTGTCACCTTCCTACCTAGCAGGGTAGTAGGGGGCATAAAATAAAAAAGAAAAAGAGATTTAGAGATATATTAAGTACGGCAGATATAGTAAGTATGAGAAGGGTCGTGGATTTCAGACAGGTGGCGAGTGATAGGCTTCCTTGTTCAAGGACTTATCTCCGGTAATTGAAGAATAGCACATGCTCAGCAGCAGGCGCTGTGATGCACTCCGCTCAAGGTCAGCCTGTGAGCCGCGCCGGTAGGTCGTCCCAGCCAGATGCTGTAGATACGGGTCCGTGGGACCGTAAAGTGGCTGCGGTTGGTGCAGAAGATGCTGGGCCTTGTTGCTTGTAGAAAGCTAGCGGGATTGAGGTGTAGCTGGGAGATCTGCCACTCACTGGATCCCTGGAATCCACATGGCTCCGGTTAAAATAGGTCCAGTGAGTGAGTTGAGCTGGTGGGTCCACTGTCCCTGCTACTGAGCATTTACGACGAGCAGAGAGCCTTTGAGGATGTGGCTCGCCAGCAAACATGAGGTTGCCTGAAGGGCTAGAAGTGCCTTAAGGGCTTAGGTATAAAAAAACACAATGACATTACAAAAGTTGAAGTTAATATTAAACAGATAAAATAGAGAAAAGGTTAGGTACAAAAAGGTTACATTGCATTAGGAGCTTGAAGAGCATTCCTAGCATATAATTGTCACATTGTTAAGTGCACTGGTTGTTGAAATTAGGTTACATACCAGAAGTATTTGCATCGAGTTTACAAATGAAATAAAGTTACAAACAGACACTAAAAAGGACAGATACAGAAGTATTTAACACTGTTAAGTTACACAATTACGTTGCAAAAAGTTAGGTTAGAATATCACAGTATGAATTGGCTAGATCACAGAATATATACATCTTATATATCTATCACTCACCCTAGAACGGGGTTGTAGGCAAACGCGAGAATTTAGTAAACTATTTCGTTAGTTAATTTTAGATCTTCTTCGTTTGGATTGCTCGTGACAAGTGAGGAAGCACTTTCGAATTGTAGAACCTCGAGCGTCCCCGGAAGTCTGTCCCTCAAAACGTTACCATATAAGGCAATGCTTCGCTGCTAAATCGGTAGTGAGGGTCAGAGCCAATGAGAGGCTTTATTTCTTTGCAATTTTTGCTAAAAGTCGGTGAAGTTTAGGTGTCGGTACGTACATTATTGCGACTTTTACTTTAATGGTGAACTAAATGATTTAACGACGATCGGTACTACAGTGAGGTGTGCAAACAGTGTGGTAGTTAACGGTCATTCATATCATTTAGTTTGTAGGAGTTTGAGCAGATGGCGCTGCTCTTCAAATTGTCTGATCTTAAGTAATTTTATTTTGATAATATGTATAATTTATTGTACATGGCTTTAGCCAGGTTACATGGGGTATTCCCGTTTTTGCCTAAAGTAGATGTTGTTTTTTATAAACAAAGAAGAACATTTCAAATTTGAAGTAAATATAAGTTTTAGTTACATTCTTTCTCCTTATTGTGTAATCGATCAAATCACGATACAAGTAAATTTTCTCGATAGAAAAAAATAGTGAACTAAGTTCGATTTGCGGTTTTGTCACCGGCCAAATTTCATTTTTAACAGGTACTAATACTCCACTTAATCTATAACTTATACCATTTTGTAGGTAATTTAATTTGAAATGCAACTAAAGGTATCATTTTTCTCATCACATCTATTCTTTTTTAAATCGAATATATAGGTGATAATCAATTCAAACGTCGCTCGTCAGTATCCCGAGGGACGTCACCAAGACAAGACCTGTGTCAAATTTTTGCGCGCGCAGTTCATGCTCTGCGTAAACAAATATCATGAGGATACACAATAAATTGTAAATAACTATTGTTTAGTGAACTATAGCATATATTTATGACATAGTGTTTATTCCTCATAGTGTAAATATGTCTATTAGACCATTAACATAGGCTATCTGCCTATATTTGTGTTTATTTCCCGTTGTGTAAATATTTTATGAAACTTATGAAACAAGATTTATTTGGTTGTTTTCTGGAAATGGCGAATAAAGAAAATAACCACGCACTAAATCACGATTGAAGGCAAAATAAAATGGGAAATGAAATATGGTAAGTAATTTTTTGTTTATTTATTTATTTCCATTGACCACAGTCTAAACGTAACAGTAGGTTCAAAAAGAACTAAAAAGTTACTTTTTCTAGTAATCCTTCAAAACACTTAACATTATGACTAGGTATTCAGCATGGCTGTCAGATATTGTAGATTCAGTCAACTTTTCAGTTTGGAAACGTGGTGATTCTTTTTCAGACAACTAAGTTTTTTTATGTTATTGTGACGGAATAATGTCGAGGCCCACCCACCTGATGTTAAGTAGACTAACCTCTACCTATAACAGATGCATTTCATCACAAGTCACGAATTGCACTGCGCCCGTCACTTTGAAACATAATTGTTAAGTCTCCTGTGCTTGCAATTTCAGTGGCTCTCAAGGACTGCGGACGGTTGAGAATTTTAAGAATGCCTGCTTGACTTGCTACCATCCCTTCAAATACAAAATCTGTCCCTGTGCCTAGCACCTAACCATGTATTCTAGTAGCTGCCCTTAAGAGCCAGTAATTCTACGTTATGCCCGTTAACACGAACGAGTACGATTATTGCCTCAAGTAACCTATAAGCAATAAAATAAAATAAGTGTAAATTTGGGCTTTTTATTTATTCTAAATTAGAATAAGAATTGAATTCTAAAACTGGAATTTTAAAGGAATAATTTTCGTCATATTATCTTTATATCTTATTTTATGGTGTTACAGAGAAATTGATGGCGACGAGGATGCGTTTATTATTCATATGGATAAATATGAGACTATTTTCAACCTATATTGGGACGGCAAATAATTGACATCTCCTACTTTTTGTTTTAAAAAGTAGGAGATGTCTAACTTCAAGAAAAAGAACACCACAATAATTTATTTGAATGTAGATCAAACAACTTCTTCTTGATTGGTTAAAGAAGACATGGACTTATATCAATATTCAAATTTGAGTGCAAAATGTGTAAAGAAGTTTGTTTGATTTCATCTGAAAACAAGAAAGATAACACGTCGATGCTAATATAGCTGCTACCACGGGAGTTATTATAGTCTATAACTCTCTAATATATCTCAGATCGAAGAGTTGTTTTCAACTATAAACATTCCTATATTTTCTTCAAGATGTTTTATTCAACTGCAAAATAAAGTTTATGCGAAATGTTATTTAAAAAATTATGATTTAAAATATATATTTAATAAACACATTAGAACTACTTCTGTCAATAGAAACTCAAATTGGTATTACCAGATTCAAGGCCCGTTACACGTGCCAGAACGACAAAACTGCCTTTTATCTATATGGGCGGGCGAGAATAAAAATGTATACACTACATTCATAGAATAAGATAACATATTTTTGGAAACTAAGGTGAGAGCCTTTTGACCAAAATTAATAAAATTTTATATGAAATGGTTACTGCCCGAAATCAGAGACATGAGCGTGGTATGTCCATCAGAAACTTAAAAATTCAAGACGACAACATAAACATTCATCCTGATTATCAAAACAATAACGACAATGTTTACCCTAATTATTCACTACTAGGAGAAAGCATACGTCCATTATATTTACAGGAGTTTTAGAAAATATTTTTTATAAACGTAACGTAACTTTCATAGGCGGAAAAGTAAGACTCATAGTGGAAGTCGATACCATGCAGATTCAAAACACTCTGAGCTCACAGTATCATTGTCCAACTTCTACAAGTTTCTTTCATATTTTTTGGAGTTATTTTTTTTATTTTTTTTTTTTGTGCCTGATAGGTTAGCCTTTTGACCACTATCTCACCTGATGGTAAGTGGTGATGTGGTCGAAGATGTAGTTCAGACTAACCTAGAATTACTGGCTCTCAAGGACAGCTGCCGGAACACACCTTTAGGTGCTTGGCAACAGATTTTCTACTTGAGGGTGGTAGCTAGCCAGGCGGGCATTCGCAAAATGTCCTACCACCATGCTTTAACGACTGCCATCCTAAGACAACAACCGGGACCGATGTCTTAACGTGCCCTCCGAAGCACGGAAGCGCTCAGTAGTAATATCACCAGCGGTCACCCATCCAACCCATGACTGAGGTGGACGTTGCTTAGCTTTGCTGATCGTTTCAGAATGGCTAAGCACACTTCCCTACGAGCGCTTCAAAAAGGAGTCAGTGACGTTTAATTAATTTTATTTCAACATTTTTAGTAACTTATATATATAGTCTAAGACCAGTTGTCATCCACAATATTGGTTAACATCGGCAAGAGTAGTAATTGTAAGTTATAGGCTCAATTAGCCAATAATTTCATTAAATAAATTGAGTGTAACGTGTAACTTACGAACTATTCGACCACTCATTTGCAGGTATATGCTGCTCAACATAAAGTAATCATAACGATACGTTTAAGCGTCACTTTTACTGGATGATGCAAATCCAGTAACATAATGAAATATACGTGATTAAAACTTTCCTCCGTATTTTTTAAGTCGATTAAAAAAGTAATTCTGACACATAAATTTAAATCTACATTTATATAAAGTAGGTATGTAAGTAGTTTATTGGATAGTTCTATACTTTTATTACGGGATATGAGACAACTAGCAAACATTATATTAAGAAGCGGTACATGACAAACTTCATTCAAAATTTAAACAGCAACTTTATTATTTCATTATAATAATACTCAATAAGCAAAAAAATAATACCGTGTGGTTTTTGAACTGCAAGATAATAAACTAAGTAACTCGAAAAAATAGTTGAAACACAGTATTGGATTTTTTATCAGGTACCTGAAGGTCTACTCCCAAAACCGAAGTTCCAAGCTTCGTTTCGGAACGAAGTAACGACGAATATTGAACTTATACCCTACCACCAAATAACTTCGGATGCGACTTGTACGGACGGTCTTCGTTTCGGATGCATAGACAAATATTATACAGAAGTGATATTGAAATCTTTGTGTAGGTTATTTATGGTAGACATTTAAAAACCGGTAAATAAATCAAAAACCAAAAAGAATTTGATAAAAATAATGTTTCGATAATTAATAAACTATTTATTAATGTATGTGTTTGTAGAATTCAATGTATTCTACGAATTATTTTTTTAGTAAACAAATGTTTTTCACAGTGATGGTTGTGTCATCGTCGAACAAAGAACCTAATGGCATAATGCCTAACACTATAAACTTTTTAATTTAGTAAACTCTACTTCGAATATGAAAACGAGAATGCAACAATTAGCCTTACATTAGTAGATAAGCCCATGTGTTCAATACAACGTTTGTCAGAATGTTTTTATTTTTTGAAGAGGCAGACCCATAGTACACTTTTTTTCCCTTCTTTTTTGAAGTTCCTGTTTCTCGCGCTGCTTTCTCCGAACAACCATGCAACGTGTATCTAAATTAAGTAAACATATTCTTGAAAACACAAGAAAGATTTAATATGTTGTAACGGCGACTCTTGATATACCTACATTCATGTTCAGACTCCATAACTTTTTCTTCCACTACCAAGCGCATCACCATTATACGGGTATAAAATAAGTTAATTTCATTTTTGTGATGTATGCTGCAAATGAGAGATAAAATTTACAATGCAAAAACTATCCTATGAAATAGCATACCGGTGTAGGTGCTCATTTATAATTGGTACATAGCTTCTTAGTTAAAAACGAAAATGTGTAAAAATGGAATCCAATTGTCGAGGCAAAGTATTTCCGCAGCAAACGATAACTCTACGACAGACGAAGAAAGTATTACGAGAATATCATTAATCCATAATCAACTTAATGTCTAAATTTGAAATAATAAATTCCAAATAACACTTGGGAGTAGGGTAAAATACGGGCAATATGATGTCAATTCACGAAGTACGGATCGAAATTTGAATTCGAAAGTGTTTCGTGGTAAGAAAAGGTGCGATCCTTCAAACGAAACTTTGAACTTCGTTTTTGGGAGTAAACCTCTTGGAGTCAATCAACTGTTTTAGTTACACTGTGTGTGACGTGACATTGAGCTATTCGACGCTCGGTGTACTGAGAGCGCGCTGTGCATCTATAACGCAGCGCCGCGTTGTGCGCATAGACAGCAACTCTCGCATGCCGAATTTACGTACTCATGGAGTATTAGATGTCATTAACACTTAGCCCGCGAAATTGTGGACAATTGTACATATTGTAAATTGATGAGTTTGAGAAGCGTTTTCACTACAAACCGTAGCATTCTTTGAGTTGCAGTGCTGTGACACCAATTCTTGACCTTTTGCAAAGATTTTGCATTCTTAAAGACTGGAAAGCAAGAAATCAGCTGAAATTAATACAATAATTATGTATATAACATATGTATGTATATGTACCTATGCTTACGAACTGCAGGAAACTACCTACTTAATTACATAACACTCATAAGTGGTACAATTGACATGAGATAAACCGAGAATTTGAATGTCTAGATCATATAAAGAACAATTGTTAACTCTAGTGTGTATAGTTCCATAGACTTCGGTTAAAATTACCAAACATTTGAATGTCGTTGTCGAGGTCGTATAGAGGAACGCAATTAAACTAGTATGTTTATTCCAAAGACATTATTCAAAATTACCAAACATTTGAATGTCTAGGTCATGTGAAGAACACTGTTAACTCGATACAACTAGTATGTACATTTCCTAGCACAAACATAAACCAGCGTCCAGAAACTACTAACTTATTATAAACAGTATATTATATTGAATGTTTCACTACATTAGATCAAATTCACTGAATTACATTTGTTTATTTATTATATCTTAGGAAGACTATCAACTACATAGCTTAAATAAGGTAAAGAAATTTTAGAATATAAACGGAAAAGTCATTTACAAGTCTCCACATATGGAGGTAAAATGGTTAAATAACAGTCCTAGTAATATGATGTTATGACAGATGCAGAATATAAGCTCAACACGTAGACAGTAAATATTATCTATGTAATATTGCACTCACTAAGTATAAACTTATACAATATAACCTCAGAATAGAAAATTCTACGGATGTAACTAAATAATTCAATCACTTGTGTGAATCAAAGAAAGCCTTGCTAAGTTGCCGTTTCAATGAAGGTAGACTAACTGTAAAAAATGTCAATATCAAGGACTTTGTTATATTCATTGAAGGTTTTGCACAAATAACTGTTCTTGCGGTAGTTAGTAGTTACGAAAGAAACATAAAACAGAGGACTATTACTAAACGATCTGGCAGGTGTGTATAAATGGATTTTGTTAAGTAGCTCAGGGGAGTCAATGGTCGAGGTAACAATTTTTTTGAGAAATATTATGTCAACATAATTGCGGCGCTGTATCATAGGAAGAAAATGGTGCATGGCGCACTGTTTTAGGTAATTTTTTTCTTTATTAAAGTTCCGATAATTTAAAAAAAACCTTAGAATCGTTCTCGCCCTTGGCCGAGTAGGTAGTGGTAGAAAAAAAAAACGGGGCTAAAACGCGAGAAAATTCACCAGGTGGAGAAATGTGCTATAGCTGAACCTTTACTAAAGTCAGGACCTGACCTAGATTAAGCTCCACGACCCGAAATTGCTCTTCTCAAATAGAAAACCTGTCGCCAAGCACCTAACGGTGTGTTCTGGCAGCAGTCTTTGACAGCCAGTGAAATTACAGGCACAAAGTCTTAATACCTACCAAAAATACCGGCTCCAAAAACGTGCGGTTCGAGCCATCGTTAGAATTCCCTAAGATACCACCGTCAGACCATATATCAAGGAATTGGGACTTAACAGAACTTTGTAACTGCATTTGGAGATCTATGACTTGGCCAAAAGATTGGTCCCATTCTTCCATCGTGCTTGTACATAAAAAAGGATCCACAAAAAGATGCGAGAACTACAGGACAACTGCTTTGATCTCACACACAAGCAAGGTTCTACTACATATTATTAATAGTAGACTGCGGCACTTTCTAGATTGGCAAATTCCACAAGTATAGGCAAGTTCTCAATACTCAATACACATTTGACCCATAGTCGAAAAATGTTATGAATTTAACACCCCAGCTGTTTTGTGCTTTATCGACTATCAAAAAGCCTTCGACTGTGTAAGCTGGCAGCATCTATGGCATGTACTGGCAGTAATGGGAGTTCCACTACACCTCATCTCACTTATTAAAAACCTCTACGATACAAGTCATGGCACGGTCAAAGTCAATACTGCAAGATCCAGCAAATTTAGATTTGAGAAAGGAGTCAGACAAGGTTGCATCATCTCCCCAATACTGTTCAATATCTACGGAGAGTACATTATGCGTAAAGCGCTCGAGATTGGGAAGGTGGTCTCACTATAGGCAGTCTTAAAATTTCAAATCTACGCTATGCCGATGACACTACCCTCATGGCTAAAACTGGACCGGAAATGGTTGACATGCTAAACCGCCTTGAGTCAGTCAGTCGCGGAATGGGCCTTAACATCAATCAAGCCAAAACCAAGATAATGGTCGTTGATAGATCCAGAGCACTTCAAGACGTCCACCATCTTTCCCAGTACGACATAGTTGACGAATTTGTATACTTGGGATCAAGCATATCCAACAAAGGTGGTACAGAAGGAGAAATCAGACGACGCATTGGAATGGCAAAATCGGCCATGACCCAGCTCGAAAAGGTGTGGAGGGATCGAAATATACTTAAGAGAACTAAAACCTTCATTATCAGAACTTTGGTCTTTCCCATCTTTTTGTATGGAGCAGAGTCGTGGACCATAAAAATGGCAGACCGACGACGTATCGATGCCTTTGAGATGTGGTGCTGGCGGCGAATGTTACGCATACGGGCCGGTAGGACAAACATCTCGATCCTCAAAGAACTGAACATAAAACAAAGGTTGCACGCCACGCCAAAGATCGAGGGAGGTGGAAACAGCTATGTAGTGAACAAACAGATGGTCGGGGACATTACGACGCTCAGCAGTGAGCTACGACTCGAGGAGGAGTTAAGGCTGGCAAGTTAACGCACGTCATGGGTCCGGTAGTATATAATCAAATCCAAATGATATCAAACTAGCAGTAAGTTTGAATGTGTTCAAAACAAGGCTCAAACGCTGGCTACATTCAATTATTCTACAGCTATAATGAATTCTTGATATTTAAAAACAATAATTGTTATGTTAAATATTTTATTTTAGTGCTTTTTACTCTATTTATTTTATGCTATAAACTCATTGACATTATTAACAATTCATTTAATGACACACCTACAATATTGATTGTACCATGACGTACGATTCTTTTATATTATTTCATTTTATTATCATTTTTATTTCTGTTATTGTATTTTTTTTTTAAGTATTTGAAGCTATACAAGCTGAAAATGTTCTTTTTGTACAAAAATTTATTATTGACGTATATTGATATATGAATAAATTACTATGAACTATGTATGTAACACTACTATGAAAGCAGAATTCGTTTGTATTCGTATAATACAAAGAAAAACAATTACCTTCTTAAGAAAAAAAAACTATGTAATTCACTACAATTATGTACCTACTACAAATTGCGGTTGATGGGTAGAAAATGCTTATCTACTATCTGAAAATAAAATTAATAATTTTTTGAACATAAATCTGAAATTTACTAACCTATCACATTGATTGATCCACATTGGTAAGTTCATAAGTTTCTAATGCACATTTGGTAGTAACAAATTGATTGTTATATCAAAATAAATACTTTTATCGATTCTGGTACTTATTTAAAATAAATAAACTTTGTCCTTTACACTACATCATTTGGAAAAATATTTTATCCGTTACGACGATGACCAACCAAGTCCGCGATACTATGGTGCGGTCCGGCTCGGCTCACGCGGCGCGCGGGGCGGCTCGGCGGACGTTCGGATGCCCTACGGGTGAGGTGGGAGAAGAAGCCGCTCATCGCTGAGTGCGCGACCCGGACGCGGGCAGACGCGTGAGGGCAGACGTCATTGATGGTTGTCTCCGATTTGCGAATTTTCAAGGCACTAGCGATTTGTTAAAAACGAACTATATTAATATTTAGTGTAATAAGGGTCATTCCTTAGGACAGGTTTTTCAAGCGGCTTTACTTAATAATAATAGAAATCCAGAAGTCAGCAAGCCATATTTTTTTTTGCGAATACCTTAAATCCTCTCTTAACTGATTAACTGATTATTATTCAATTATCTTTATAACTAAATATCTTTAAAAAATAAAATTCCCCCATTCTTTGATTTTCGTGGAGTGTCCCAAGCCCCGAACTGGTCACTTAGTAATTTATATATTTTAAACTAAACGCTACATGCTTACCAAAAAAAAACCTGTAAGTCTTAAGAAGTTAACAATGCTATAAAAAAATAGACCATAATTCTAAAAGAACTACATTTCGTACAAAAAAATTAAATGTAACTGTCCCGAGGTTCTTGCTGATTTGCGTGGATTATTATTATTTCGATTGCACATCTCTAAATACGTGGCCCCATGATGCACCATCCTAATTCAAGTTAAAATTGGTTGCGCTCCAGCACGGCCGGGAGAGTGGTTGAGTGATGGTAAGTCGCGTTTTCAAAAAATATATGGTAAGAACTTCGTTGCGTGGGTTTGGTTTCTCAAAACTTTGATTTGCGTGGTACAATTATCTCCAGTGTCTGTGAATTTATTTATTTAATAAAATATTGTGCCAAATATAAGGTAACGTAACGTATAATCAAAACACAGTTTATTTGCTTCAAAGGCTTTTGTTTATTTTTAACATAAAGGGTTTATTTTGATTTCCGTGGTCGTGATTTGAGTGGTTTACGTGGTAGTTTTGACCCACGCAGATCATTTTTTGACCATGCAAATGAAATAACTTTGAGTTTTGTACTAGTTATGAATAAAAATATTTTTTTATTATTTTATTTATGCTGATTATAATAAAAGAAAGTGTTATTTTTTGAAATGTGTAATTGAGTGTTATATTTTTGTAATTTCTTTAACAAATAATAAATAATGTTGGACTGATTCTACTAAAAACGTTTCTGTCTTAGTAACCTATATTTTGTTGCCTTATACAAAAATAACTTTTTTTGAAGCGCTCGTAGCGAAGTTTGCTTAGCCATTCTGAATCGATCAGCAAAGTTAATCAACGTCCGCCGCGGTCAGGAGTTGGATGGGTGACCGCTGGTGACATTACTACTGAGCGCTTCCGTGCTTCGGAGGGCACGTTAAGCCGTCGGTCCCGGTTGTTGTCTTAGGATGGCAGTCGTTACAGCATGGTGGTAGGGCACTTTGCGAATGCCCGCCTGGCTAGCTACCACCCTCAAGTTGAAAATCTGTCGCCAAGCACCTCACGGTGTGTTCTGGCAGCTGTTCTTGAGAGCCAGTAATTCTAGGTAAGCCTGTACAACATCTTCGACCACATTATCACTTAACATCAGGTGAGATAGTGGTCAAAGGCTAACCTATCATGCATAAAAAAAAAAAAAAAAAAAAAAAAAATAACTTATTTTCAATAGGACGGACCAATAAGTAACTCGTTTGAGAAAGTTAAATTAAAATTTTCATTTTTGTGGGTTTATTTATGATTTGCGTGGTCTCCATTTTTTTAACCTCGATTATCTCTGTAAGTAAATCGCTCTTCGAGGTGCCTTTTTTATTAAAAATATTGCTTTTACTTATACTTTAAGATTCTGAAACAAATTTAAAACAGATAATGAATTTGAAAATTGCCACGAAAATCACCAAAGAATGCCTCACTCGAAGAATCACCCATAAGTAGGTATTGGCAGGTTTTTTGTGGTTAGGAGTAAGACGTATGAGAAGATACTTCATTATTATTTTAATTATTATTAGGTTGATTATCTACCTATCTTATTATTTTTGTTTGGTACTTTATAAAACTTAACACCCACTTACAATAATACCACGACAGCTTTAATATTTTTGTGGTTAGTATTTACTTAGGTATAACAATAATTACTAAGGTTGATAGGCATTAGTTTTATTGGTATTTATTAACATTACTATGAAAGCAGAATTCGTTTGTGGTTAGTAGGTACATAATTGTAGTGAATTACATAGTTTTTTTTTCTTAAGAAGGTAATTGTTTTTCTTTGTATTATTTTATATATTGTAATTTGCTTTTTTGGAAGTGTAAAAAAAATAACTTCTAAGAATTATGCCGAATAAGCGTAAGTCTAATCTTTCCCAAAGCTCTAATAAAGCTAGAGCTATGAAAGTAGCTAGACTTAACGAGACGTTTCCACAAGCTGAATTGCGAAGGCTTAAACAGGTGGAGCGAGAGGCAGCTCACAGAGCTGCTGAGACACCAGAGCAGTCCCAATCTAGGGGTTGACAGCATGCTGAGTATCTAGCATCTCAACGGGCTGCTGAGACACCTGAACAGTCCCAATTTCGGCGTCAACAGAACGCTGAATATCTTGCTTCTCAACGAGCTGACGAGACACCAGATCAGTCCGAAGATCGGCGTTGACAGCATGCTGAGTATCTAGCATCTCATCGGGCTGCTGAGACACCTGAACAGTCCCAATTTCGGCGTCATCAGAATGCTGAATATCTTGCTTCTCAACGAGCTGACGAGACACCAGAACAGTCCCAAGATCGGCGTCGACAGCATGCTGAGTATCTAGCATCTCATCGGGCTGCTGAGACACCTGAACAGTCCCAATTTCGGCGTCATCAGAATCCTGAATATCTTGCTTCTCAACGAGCTGACGAGACACCAGAACAGTCCCAAGATCGGCGTCGACAGCATGCTGAGTATCTAGCATCTCATCAGGCTGCTGAGACACCTGAACAGTCCCAATTTCGGCGTCATCAGAATGCTGAATATCTTGCTTCTCAACGAGCTGACGAGACACCAGAACAGTCCCAAGATCGGCGTCGATAGCATGCTGAGTATCTAGCATCTCAACGGGGTGCTGAGACACCTGAACAGTCCCAATTTCGGCGTCAACAGAACGCTGAATATCGAGCTGTTCAACGAGCTGACGAGACACTAGAACAGTCCCAAGATCGGCGTCGGCAGAACGCTGAATATCAGGCATCTCAACGAGCTTCTGAGACACCCGAACAGTCCCAAGCTCGGCGTCTTCAGCAGGCGACTTACATGGCGTCTCAAAGAGACGACGTCTAATATTCACAAGAAACACGTGGGGGGTATTCGTTAAAGCTGCATTTGAGTACGACGAGACTCTTGATTACGAAAGCCACAAGCTTATAAAAATAGAAGCTATGAATAAAGAATGCAGTTTTTGCGGTGCTTTTATATGGAAAGAGGAAGCTGCAGGCATGTGTTGTTCGGGAGGAAAAGTAGCCCTTCCTTATAGAAGAGCCAGTTAAACCTCTAAAAGAACTTTTCTCTTATGAAACAGACGAGTCTCGCCGTTTTCTGAAAAACATAAGGAAATACAATACATGCTTCCATATGACATCTTTTGGGGCGGATAACATTGTTTCGATGCCAGGATTTTGCCTGACTTTTACAATCCTTGGACAAATATACCACACGATTGGCTCTTTGTTTCCTGCTAACAATAGGCAACCAAAATTTTTGCAAGTTTATTTCATGGGCGATGAGGATGCACAAGTTAATAGGCGTTCTAAGTATGTACAAGGTGTGGAAAGAAACACGATTCAAAAAATACAACAAGTTCTACATGACCACAACATTTTAGTGCATGAATTTAAAATGGCTAAAGATAGAGTGAATAGCGATAATTACTAGGTGATACACCCAGATCGTGTACCACGCGGTGAACACGAAAGACGATTTAATGCTCCGACCACAAATGAAATAGCTGCTGTAGTAGTTAGTAGTGAACAAACTGCGTCTCAGCTCAGGACATCGTTATTCAGGCGCACGATGGCCGGCTCACTAGAGTTCCGGACACTCATAGATTTTATGATGCTCTCGAGTACCCGATAATTTTTTGGAAAGGACAAGAGGGATACTGTTTTGATATTCCTCAGACAAACCTAGTTACAAAACAACCCATACCAAACAAAAAAGTGTCCTCCAAAGACTTTTACGCGTATTATATGATGGTACGTCGCAACAATTTTAATTTATTGCTTCGATGTAGACTTCTCCTTCTTCAGTTTTTGGTGGACATGTACGTCAAAATGGAGAGTGAGCGCTTAAGGTTTATTGCCTTGAACCAAACGAAACTGCGAGCAGACAATTATATACATTTACAAGACGCGATAAGGAATGATGCGGATTTAGATCCAAATAACTTGGGTCAAATGGTAATTCTCCCGTCATCATTTGTAAATAGCCCGAGATATCTTCATGAATACACGCAGGATGCGTTCACATACGTGCGTAATTACGGGAGGCCAGTAGCCCTAGCACGAATAACTTGTGAGAACGTAAACGTTACGTTAACGTATCGAAATATCACCATTTTGTATAGGATTTGATCAGCGCCCCTACAGTGCGTAAAAGGAACTAAATTTTGGCAGATTGAAAAGTTTTGACATTTAACGCGTCGAGACATTAACGTGAACGTTTCGTCACGTAAAAAGTTTTGTATGAAATCGTGAGCACGAACCTAATTTTAACGTAAACTTGAAGGCTGGCTATCGAGAGTCAGTCAAAAGTCTACGAATGTTTGTCATTGAGATGGTTGACGTAACGTTTTGAATTTGTAATAAAAACATCGAAATTTCATGTTTTTAATGTGTTTTTTCATTCATATTTCAACTATGAAAAGAGTTACAAACGTGGCAGCATTGAAATGTACCATTTCGTTTATCAGAAACAAAGTAAGTGTTAATTAATTTATGGCACTGGAGGGAAGTGATGCTAATGTACGATGGGCCCAAATCAGGACATTTTCTAAAACTCTGCATCAAACAGCCTCTAAATTGCACCGTTCCAGCCCACATTAACACCAACTTCGCTCTTTGGATATGTCTCGCGGCGCTGCAATGTTGTTATGAAAGTCTTCATTGTGCATGGTCAAATCGAAAACAATAAAGCTCTCAGCAGATCGCCCATCATTTAGATCAACTAAGGCTGTCAAATGCACCAGAAGAAGGCAGCGATACTAAAGGAATACCAACGGCTCGTCAGACTAACTACCTATACGAACTCTGAGGTGATGGCCATGCTCAAGCCAACAGTCAAACCACTACGAAGAGAAGATTTTAATATGAAATGTAGAAGCTGAGATATTGGACTTTAGGTTCTTAATAAAAGTAAACGAAGTGCATTTGTGCGTTTTATTTATTGGTATATCGAAAAGTTCTTGGCTTATGAATTTAATTTTTATTTAATTTATCAATACCCTCTTGTTGGATGACGTGAAAGGCGACTAAGATAAGGATACATGACGGCTCGCCACTACTCAGGTCGGTGTGAATGGGGTGTTGCTACGCATTGAGCGTACAACAGTGCTGATGAAATGGATCAGTGTGCGCTCTAATGGTTGGCGCACACTGTTCCATAAGACGCCATTCGCTTTAACCTTCAGTATTTTTCGTATGGTGGGTACTCCAAACTGCAACTCGCATATAACTATTCAACGCTTCGACTAGGAAGACGGTCGCTATATACAGCTATCTTAACACTAGCATCCGTGAGTAGGTCAATATAGGTACCACAACCTCGTCTACAAATTGCAACCTAGCAATGTTTACCTTGCTGTGTGAATAAAGATTAGCCAGTGAAATTACCTACAGACACATGTATAAAAGATTATTGGGTGGCGACCTCATAGTAGAAGCAATTTTATTCCCCCTCTGATCGTGCTATGGGCCAGAAAAATCAAAACAAATTGTTAGTTTTAACTTAATACACTAAGAGAAGAAAAACACATCAAGGAGACTATATTATTGAATTTAAGAGTTAATTTGGCAGAATTGTGGTATGGCAAACAAGACCTCAGATGCCATATTACCAAGAAATATTCGGTCGTTCCTATCCTGATCTTGACTGTGAAATGCTTTATTTCGATGCACTTCAATACTGTAAAAGGTACTAGGTAGAACATGTTAGAAGGCACAGTGACTATTAATATTATTCGAATAAGCACTACCTACCTATCAGTATATGTTTCTGGTAAGGTGGTAAGTAACCTGTAAACACAACCTATATGTAACCATTTACACAACTCAATCCTTCTGTCCATTCACGGTAACAAATTGTCCCAGTCAAGACACCTCGATATCACAAGAAAACTATAGTTAAACTACAATGAAGAAAATTTCTTATCAATGATTGATTACTAATAATTAGGGAAACCTGAATACAAAGCACCATTTTATAACAAGATAATCCTGGTCACGGAACTCACATTGTAACGATCCCCCCTCTTTCTAAGATATATCTCGTGTACTCTAAGCTAACATCTTAAGTGAAAATGTTTAATAAAATGAAATTTAATTGTGATATCCTATTTGTGTGATAACTTCTACCATTCTGAGATACCGTATCTAAACACAACACTAAAACCTAATATTGAGTGTGTCTTGACTGAGATCATTATAAGGCCATGTGATCGTCTAGTATAGTGGTCAGGATCCTATATTGTGCCCATAAGTAGCAACTCAGTTTCTTTTCCAAAGGGCTTGAGACGTGACATACTCTACCTATGTACTCTACAAGTGGTGTAATTAAGAACCGGCTTCCTAACATAATACAGTAAGTGTTAAGTTGCAACAACAAAACTGACTATTGCTACTTTCTTACTATCAAAACCAAACTACCTATTTCATGACTAAATGTTGTGAGTCTATTAATACTTCAGCATATTGCCATAAGTATTATGCAGTGATGGAATCTATCTATAGTGACTAATGTGATGTTCTAATAAAGTTGAATAAAGGATTACATACTGTGTAGATATGTAACTATCTGCTTTATATTAATATTGGTAGAGTGAAAAGAAGATTGTTGCTAAGATGTTCTAAGTATGAAATAAGTAAGATTTACATAAGAACCTTTAAAGTAGGTAAGTATGCAAATAAAATTAAGAATGATATTTAACTGATTGCGGCTAAGGATAACAGCCCCTCCCCGCTGCCATCTGTAGATTTCGACTTGTCCAAACTGGTCATCTTCCACTGCATAAGTCTGTTATATTCCATACTAATTACCCAACATAATTAGTAACCATATAATCACCTATTGTAAGAGGACTTTATAAAAATCTTATTCTTTTCTTTTTTTTTTGTTTTCTATTATTTAAAGTCAGTAAGTATGTGTATTGTAATTGATTTAGTATTCCTATATACTACATGGGCATGAGGACATATTCTTTTGGCAAAAGGGAATGCCACTGATATGACACTGTAAGTATGTAAGTTTGTATCTTGTCTGCACATTCAAGGACTTATTTACTTTACTTCTATGGAAATGAGAGACATCATTATCCATAGCTATACAAAACAAACCATCCATACTACCCAAATGAGTATCTACCATAGCACCAAGACGCTGGCCATCTCTGGAGCTGCCTAGCCTCAGTAAGGGCATACATCCAATCATATCTCGGTTCTTAGCGGGACTTCCTTTTACTTATTATGGTAAAAGGGAGTTCCTAATATTATGCTAGTATGTACTATGTCCTAAAACCTAATTGGATTGGGACTACAAGAAACCCTATACATTCTACAGCCTATCATATCTCTGTTTGAGTAGACATATCTAGTTAAATAATATCTTTGAACGTATTCCACCACTTTGTTTAGATGTCATATCCTGTTAGCTGATATCATTGATCCAATATATATATTTTGAGCGTGGAGAATGATTATACAGTTTTACTTGATTTCATTATGTCTAGTAATTTTAACAGTGAAACAAATAAGTTTAGTATATTATCAAGGTATTCTTGAGTATTTGATGTTTGATATTCTATCTTTATTTCTGCAAACTTATGACTTCAAAATGTAACAATATATTTTTTCCATGTTGTTTGAGGAATAATGCACCCAGACTATATGTCTGATAGAAAAGTTGATCATAATGAAACAGCTTTGCTTGTCCATTAATTACATGAAAATTTCAAGATATTCCATATTTACTGAAAACATGGGTATTTTCTTTGCTGGCTGACTATCTGTGTAACAAAGTTTGTTCTTTTACTTTATTGGATTGTTAATGACCCTGTTAAGGTTATTAGTATGTTATTTTAGCATCATTTGTTTTGAGGATATTCTAGTTCCTTGTTTTATATATTTGATATAATATCTTATTACTTTGATTCTAACAGACCCTAATAGCGACATAATAAATTGTAATATATCCTTTCTCATGCTGTCGAAGAGTAGTCAACCATTCTAAGTCTCTCATTAGATGGTCTCCCACAATGGAACTGCACAGCTTGTCCATTGGCATCAAAAACGATACTTTACATTTATTACGGTCTTAATTTGAAACTAATTTGAATGTATGATAATTATAAATATGAACCTTAAACTGATTTTTGTTTTATTTATTGTAACAAAATAATTCTTGTTTGTAACCTACATGGCTATTAATGTATTTCCTGGACACTTGATATAATATTCAATATTTTAACAATTCAGCGAACCCAAGGATGCTAGCCTACCTGTAATCCGGGAAGTTGTCAGTACACCTATCTTATGAGTTAGATAGAAAAATGTATTGCATCATATCATGAGTCTACCCCTAGTTATTACTACTATTTCCCAAACAATTTCCTATGTTCCCTATTCCTACTCAAATGTACCTAGTTACCTAATTCCTATTCTTCTAGATGTAGTAATCAGCCTAGAGATCCATATCTCACATTTACTTTAATCATGTGGTGTGTAATGTAGCCCCCTTTCCATAGCAATGGTAGGTAGGACAGCTTCCCCTCGGTGTAAAGAGGAAACTCCTGCTAACAGAAGCTAGCTGAAAGTGGTACGGCAAATTCCAATGTATACTAAATGCCGGTGTGTAATACGTTCACATACATAAGAGGCCGAAGCTTGGGATTGTATTGAACGAGGATTTGATACCTATGGTGTAAAATATATATAATATAGACTTCATTGCAATAACACCTATTATGGTTATTAGGGAACCCCACTTGCTAGGAGCATACAGCCACACTAGGATATACGACACTGAAGGGAACTGTAACTGTTTCCCGAAGGATACAGCCGCCGGCTCGTTCCAAGCGCGGGCACATCACGAGGGACGTTGTCTAAATCTGGGGGCTTGCACCCCCAGACCACGGCTACACGTGAAGACGATAATACCTAAGAAAATGAGGAATCATAATGTAGGGTAGGATGCGGGAACGCTTGGAGGAAAACGCTACGTCGTAACCTTTCTTCTGCGATACTGCTGCTGAATACTCGGATTACTAATAAATAAGCATTTTGTCAGCCATGCTAACTACTTTGCTCCGGGTTTCCCTTTTTAGAGGTACTAACCCTGCCAGTTTAACACTGGGCGTGCCTACTCCCTACCTAAAAAAATCGACCGAAATCCCCACGTGTTGCCACGTGTTGGGAATCGTACAGACTTTTCATCGGCCATGCCAATTACTAAGTCCCATGTCCTTTGTCAGCATTTAGCCAACTCGAGACTCCCTAACCCCTAACCGGTGTAACACTTCTCAATACACAATTCACTTTAAATTTTTACCAATAATTCACTCCACGAACTTTAAGAAAATCACCGAAGACTGTCTTCGGAGCACCTCCCGAGAGCGACCTCTGAGGCTTAATGCCTCAATCCCCCCATCTTTTTTATTTCCTCACTTTATCCCGCCTAAACTGCACCTATCTCCCCACCCCCGTCTTGCCATCCCCCATTTTTCTTTCCCCATACAAAAACTGCCCAATATTTTTCATTTAATTCTCCAATAATCATACTTCAACCGATTCCTATTGTCAAAAGTCCCCGATTTATGTGCGGTTCATGCGTTTGGCAACATAAGAAGCATCCAGAACAGCACACTTCTCTCCTCTCTTTCTTTCTTATGGAAAGATAGCACGAGTAAAAGGGTTAATACGATTTCGTTCTAAAACATTCAAAATGCAGCGAACTGATATTTGTAAATAAATTTATTTGTGAACGTGGCGGGACAGAGAAGGGCCTGTACCGTCACAGGATCAGTTGTAATAGTAAACTTACTTTTTAGATTTTCAACCGCACGGCTAACCTGCGCGGCCACCATTTTTTCAATATCTTTATTCAGTGTCGCTCGTAAATTAGACACAATAGCTGAGTCCGGCGCCAGTTTCAAGTCAAAGAGCTTGCTAATACTCTCCATCGAAACAGGCTCATTTGTTCAGTTCTAGGTTGACGAGGTACTAGGTATGGTAGTAGTAGCAACACAGTAGCTGCTATCCAGAGTTAAGTCACCAAATGAGAAGTTCACAGTCTCAATTGGAGAGAGCACCTGGCTGGTGGCGACAGGGAGTGTCGTCATTATTTTTAAGTCGGTTCACATTCTGACAATACGGACAGCTCAAAGATTTAATTTGGTCATTAGTACGTGACCTAGATGTTTCTTTTGTTAAGTTTAGGCATCCGAAACAATATGAAGTGCAATCATTGCATTTTAAAAATTGATTGTTCATGAGAACAGTGTTGCATCCATGACAATGCATTTTAGTTAAGTTTATGACTGACAGAATATAAAATTATGTTAGCGTCGAAACGTAATACAATATAATTGCAATAAATAAAACGTTCCCATTCCTTTGCAATAAGAGAAGTTTTAAACACGGTTACAGTGTTAGCGCCACAGAATACGCCGTAGTAGTTGAGCGGATCGCGTTCACCGGCCGACACGGCACGATACGGTTTGATATGCGTTTCCAACTGGCACTGAGTCGACACAGTGCACGTTTACTATTGCAATCCACCCTGAGTTTCGTTAATGTTTTGATAGATATTTTTGAAACGAATAGGATTTAAATTATATCCGTATTACCCAGAGAGTTGAAATACTAGAGTAGTTATATCCGAACACCACTGCTCTAAAAGCTTACTAGAATTTACTTATCTATATACCTACGGACATGTATATGCAGTTTGTAATGGCAAGGAAAGAACGTTCAAATAGTATGCGTCATATCTGTTGTGAGAAAGAAATAAATAAGCAATTCGTGTTACCACCGAACCGTACAAGACGTTTCGATCAGCATTACACTGCGATCTCTTTCACTCTCTTACACCAAACGATACACATATCTCGCTCATCCATTTCATTGAGATTAGTTCCAAAGATAAAACAAAATGACGATATTTTCTATTTAATCAATAAAAGCAATAATTACGCGTGAAATGAAACAGTTTTCTTATCTCTCACAGTGCTTGTATAATTGTTGCAGAGTCTAAAACACAAGGGAGGCATATTGTCCACAGATTATTCCTAAAAAACACGATTAGCGGCGGCGATGTATTCACCGGACGCTCGAAAGTGCAAGACTGGTAGTGCCTCTGGTAACTACCCTGAATTCGTCAAATAAATATGGAGGGCACACAACTCATCTACAGGGAAAAAATCTTAGATATCACCCACTTATCAAATTCACTGTGTTAATGAGTTATTAGCACTTAAAACACGCCAAAACAAACTTTGAATACTATATTGTAATTCTAGTTGGTGAGAGCAAAATAAAACCGACACGAAGTTGCGAATGTGAATCACAATTTTCTGTTACGAATGTATGTAGTGTTAATATGCGAGATAAGCGCGTTAAGCCGTCGGTCCCGGTTCTTGTCTTAGGATGACAGATTAGGTGGTAGGGAATTTTGTGAATGCCCGCTTGGCTAAGTCAGGCTCAAGTAGAAAATCTGTCGCCAAGCATCTAACGGTGAGTTCCGGCAGCGGTCCTTGAGAGCCAGTAATTCTAGGGTAGCCTGAACAACATCTTCGACCACATCATCACTTACTATCAGGTGAGATAGTGGTCAAAGGCTAGCCTATCAAGCATAAAAAAAGATAAAACTAACAACGATACTATTTTGAAATGATTTGAAACTGAATCAAATCATATTGCCTTTCTACGAGTAGTTATGCAAAATAAGAGACAATGTATTTTATTAGAAAAATTTCACGGTACTTTTTTGTATTGTAATCGATAAAATAAACACATTTTATTTATTTGAAACCATTTTATTTGACTACAACCTGTAAATATCTTAATTATAATCAAAAATATTACACAAATTATTAAGCTATGTTAAAATAGTAGCTATTTTCAATTTTATCTCCAATAAGTCCACCACAAAATAAGTACAAAAAATCTTTTCTAGATATTTTTTTCTGAAAACCGGTATTGCACCGGGTGAAAAAAATTAAAAGCTAGTGATATTTTTTTTAAACTTAACTGTTAATATATGTAATAATGGATTCATTTCTTGAATTGAGATTTTTCCGCATATTTGTAAATTTTAATAGATAAAAAAATGGATTTGTACATGCCATTTTCCAGCCCTCAACTCAGAAAGTCTTAGTTTAGAAGTAGTTATGATATTATTTAGTTTGCTATTTTTCGCCGGTGAGTGTGTGCAGGACAAAAATGTATCGAGCGAAAGTAATGTATTCTCATTCCACTACTGCAATTACTTTTCGTTCTCGTACAGGTTTATATAAATAAAACTGAATAAAAATAAATACCATTCTGCACATGTTGTTTAAATACATGCCAAATTCCAGTTTACTATGTCGATTTGTGTAAAACGTTCGTTTACGAGATTATTATATGGTGTAAAAATTCCTTTTTGATATAAATTAAACAGGTAGCCCTTTAAGCCTACAAGGCAACTTTGCACGTGTAAAAATTATATCGATTGTTTAATCGATCGATTTCAAAACATATAATAATGATCGAATTTCATTCATGAAGTTCATTTGATCATGATATTATGTAGCGTAAGACTTCATTCTAGATATAAATTAAACAGTAGTTGTTTAGATTTCAAAGTTATGTCCTGAAATTTTTATCGAAAGTCCAGAAATAAAACCACTTTATAAAAGCTAAGTAAATCAGACATTTATTGATGTGGTTTGATGGTTATTACAATATACAAGACAGTATTAATTATGACAAAGAATAGATTTTGCGAAATTCCCGTCATCAGAAATAGGGCGCTTATAGAAGCGATTCCGATAAGGTCTATTGGAATCCCAGCTGAACTGGCAGCAGATGTGGAAGCATGTCTTGTGCTTTGTGCACTAAACACCGAGACATCGACAAATGCTTTTATTTACATTAAAATATGGTAATACCAGAATGAGTTGATGCGGCCTGGGCAGGAAGTTTTTATAATATCAGTGATAATAATTTTAACACCATTTGGTCTTTTCATAATATTATCAAATTTGATAAGTGCTAGTGTCTGTTTTCTGTAAGCAGTATACTGTATATATATGTACCTTACATATATAAAACAGTATATATAACAGATAGTCCTACCTGTTTAATTTATATATTCGAATGAAATTTACTCATATAATAATGATCGAACTTCATTCATGAAGTTCATTTGATCATGATATTATTACGTCCATAATACTATGGCATCAAAATCTAATTTGGGCTGATTTTAGGTTCAATTCAAGATTTAAAACTATTTACTTCCGGTCTTTCTAGAGTAATATGGTTTATTAAAATAAACCATGATTTCAGACCAGTATCATGATTATTCTGTAATTTCTCCAAATAGGATCCCAGTTAGTACAGATAATAAAAAAGCTGGTCACCCCGTTTTTGACAAACGTGGTGTATTAAGCTATGTAGGTACCTAATGTCACATTATTAAATACTATTTACAACATCGGAACTACACTTAGGATATGATAGGATTTTAAAAGTTAAATCTAAATAAATATTTAAGTAAAAGCCTTAAACAAGATTGATATAAAAAAAACAATATATAAATCAAACTATCACGATATTATAATGACAAAATCTTTGTGTACTTAAAATTATTATATACTAGCTGCCCGCCCTGACTTCGCACGGGTACTTAAAAAGTAGTTATTGTGATATAACTATAATAGTTAGACAAATGGTATGATGGATAGATATTTTGTAGATATTGATGTATTCTATAAAATTATTGCTATATTGTAAACAATTTCCGCAGCATACGAATTATAACGATTGTTTCACACGTTGGGTTACATTATAGAAGTTTTCATACGGATTCCTTATTTCGAAAATATTATATAGCCTATAATCATGACGGATAACGTAGAATTCTAATGATAAAATATTTTTTCAAATATTTTCAGTATGTTTAAGTTTAATCGTAACAGACAAAAATACAATTTTTTCCTCTTTATAATATTAGTCTACATGTAGTAGTGGAAAGGTTGATGTAGATATGCAAAATATCCAATATTTTTTTTTAGCTTCAGTGCTGGTATTTTTAGCGTTACCATTGTTACGGATTTCAAAGCTGTGCCTTTTTAAAAATATTCACTTGTATTCTCGACTATTGAGAATTACCACTAAACTTGCCTCAGAACCAGGTATCAACGTCGCGTCCACGTCAACTCACCTCAAGATTGTCTCAGGTCTAGGCGATGCCAATCCGACGTTTTTAGTGTGAGTTCTAATATGGAGTTCCATACATTGTATACTGAACGGCTGGAGTAAAGGCAATACCCGTTGGGCCAATAATAAAGCAAATATTCAAGTACAACAGTGTGATAAATGTCTTCGACAGAATATTTAAGTACCAAATACAAATAGCTTGAATATTTGCGGTTTCAAATAGAAGTACTTAATACTTATATTTGTTTTACAAAAAATTCAGTACAAAATACGTACATTCTTAATACTTATATCAAACTACTTTTACAAAATCATTAAATTTGTGCTAAGCATTTCAACTCGAAGTTATTTAAATTAAGAACTTTTTTTTACATACGTTATATGAATGAAGTCTTATCTTACTAAGTACTAAAACTCACACTTATTGTGAACAGTGTTTATAAAAAAGGAATTTGGGGAAACTTATGAAGTTAGTTTTGCCGTCTGCCAGCCCGTCCTTGCAACAAGGGGCAGAGATGGAAGTTGAAGATTCACCCGCCTCGCCAACAAAACAATATTATTTCGAGGCAGTTGACGACTAAGCCTCTCCAACATCAAGTAGCAGGTTGAACTGCAGATCAAACAAACCAACAGCACAATATCATATGTGAGATATTTTTTGTTACCATTTGGGTCATGACTAGCTCAAGACGACATTCCCTCAACAACCCACCACTCACCCTAATTTAAGAAAAACATCATAGGCACCTTAAAAAAAAAGAGACCACTCACAGCAGGAAACTAAAAAAGAAAAATCACCAAACTGGATTGGAGGACCTGTCACGTTTCCAGTCAGAACTCAGAAGAAATATGATAAAAAGTCTAAAAGAGCTCTCAAGGAAATAGGCCAAAGATGTTGCAACCGCTATTTGTGCAGCTTCACAGAAAATACTTAGTGATAGCTCTGATCTATTAAAAGAGGTTTCAGAAGCAGAACTGGACTCAAATTAGGTTTCTAGCGGTTAAAAAACGGTTTCAACCAGTCACAGCTTAAGTGGCCCGAGCGGAGGACATTTGGACATTTTAACGCTCTCAGATGATTTTTTTATATCAATCTTGTTTTAGGCTATATTTAACTTGAATATTTATATAGATTTAACAATTAAAGTCCTATCATATATTAAGTGAAGTTCCGATGTCGTTATAGTACCCTAACATTCAGAAATTTTATTAACCAACTTCCAAAAGGTAAAATTTGTTACGAGATTACTCTGCATATTATGAATTGATATTGATGATTCTTTCTTTTTAATGAAATAAGCTCAAAACTTTGGAGATGGTCTACCACTGTTTGTTACCGCAGATTTAAGTTTCGCATAAGTTATATTTTTCAAAAGCTTGTAAGACTTCGTCGCCTAGGTATTTGTTGATGAGAGCGGGCACTTGCAGGTCCGAGGTGGTATGAGGCAGGGGCGTGTTGAGATCGCACACGACTACTTTCTTTTGAGAATAACACTGCATGGAACAATGATCTTTACTGAGAGCATCGTTTCGTGCGCGGAGCAGCACGAGACGAGAGCGAAGCGTGCGCTGCGCAGACTTGTAGCTACGTGTCGTGTTGATACGAGCGTACGCTGCCTCTAGCAAACCGCGCATGAATTGCGCACTATGTGACACACGTCCAAGTAGAATCTGTATATGCGCGTCAACGCGTTCCCGCCACGTACAAAAGCTGTTTAATGTGCTCTCGTCCATTATCTCCGGCAAACCATGAGCCATAAGCGCAGACATATGCTGAACGACAGCTGTCTGTAAACATTCATCAGTCTCAAATTCGCGAAGCTCCGATTCCAACAGGGTTTTCATTTCTTCTGGACCGTCACCGAGGCAATACACCGTTCCAGTTAAACCTGAAAATAAATTTTATTTAATTAAATTGACATCAAGCCTACCCCACTGAGTATATCAATCAAAATATTGTAGTAGTTTCTTACCATGACCTTCTAAAATGTACGCTAATTCCAAAGCAGTAAGAACTCCAAACTCGTAGCCTAATAGGTAGAATTCGCTGTTCAGTTTGAACTGATCCAGCAGAATCTGAAATAAAAAATAGCTACATGAACCTATCATTTAAAAAATATATACAATCACGCATGGTGAAGATATGCATGTACCATTCACATTGATATAAAATTAATAAAACTCATGCTTTACCCGTGAGGTACTAGATTAAATCACGCTGTTTTGGGAACTACTCAAAAAGAAGCTCAGAAATTTATATATCAAATTACATCAACGTTTGTTCAGTCATTATAAAGATGAAAGGAAATAAACACACACGTCTTCACACACACAGAAAGTTTCGAATTTATAATGTTAGTATGCAAACAGAATTCTGAATCGTCATCATCATCATGCTGAAAGACGTGCATCTTTATACAAAAGTTTCTCGTACTAGGGGAAGTTTGCCATAATTGCCACGCTTGACTGGCGTCTTGGTGATTGCAATTTAAATTAACCCATATTTTAGTCCCGATTTCTGTTTTTTTTCTTACGTCACCTATTACAACTTATACTAGATGATAGCAAAAGAGCTCGCGGCAGATCACCCATGCGTTGGACGGACCAAGTGAAGGCTGCTCTAGATCGTCCACTCCACGAGTGTACCAGGAAGGCAGCGGTGCGGGAGGAATGGCGACGGGTTGTGAGGCGTGTCACAACTCCTGATACGACGACCACGACCACTCTGTCAAGAGTGTAACGACTAAGAAGAAGAACTAGATGATAGCAAAAAAAGCACCCCAAGAGGAAGTGAATCCTATGTATTTTAAAGTTTTGAGTTAAACAGGTCCTAATTTCTTTACTTGTATTTTATAGGTACTTCAATTCCCGTATTAGGTAGTAGAGAACCAACCAATGAAGATACCTATGAGAGGGCAAGGTCAATAATATGGTTTGAGATATTTTATTTCTCATAAGAAAATATTTCACTTACATGAGAATAATGTTAACATAAGCATAACTAATAATTATCGATGTCGTACAAAGCAACGATATTTTTTTTTTACTGTAGGGAAGTTGCAAATAAATAGAATCAGTCATCTATATTGTTTTGTACGATACGAGCGAAGTTTAGCTAGAACATGGCTACAGACAAGTTACAGACGAAGATCAAGCGTACCTGGAAGTGGCTCAAGTGCACCTACATTAAAATTTTAAGTATTTTTTTCTGTGCTGTTTTATGGAATAGCATGTTTTATTATAATGTAATTAAATGTTTTTTTTTTCTATTTATGTTTTATCTCTAATGACTAGTGTAGTTTGTTTTAATGTATAAAATAATAAGTTAGCTACCATAATATGTTTTTATTTTAAAGTTAATATCGACGAGGCCACAAGCCGATTGTTATACTATAGACATTTTATGAATAATACTGGTGTTAATGAATCATGCTTTTTATGTATTAATATCAACGAGGCCATAGGTAGATTTTTAATTTAATAGATCAATATATCAATAAGGCTAAAGCATATGCAACTGTAGGAGATATTGAATACGAATGCAAATATTTCACCTTGGAATATCTCTGTGCAAGTTCACTAGGAGTCTCCTTAGGGTGATCAAATCCCGGCTGCAACGTGAAGGCAGGCAACTTAAGGCTCTCGCACATTGGCTGAAACCGCCCGTAGTGACCTTCCAACCCTGGGATTATGAACAAATAGCTATTGTTCTCATTACCCGAGTTTTGTTTCTGAAAAATAAAACATAATTTTCTATAACTAGAATTTTTCGTCTAAACTGGTCAACCATCTTCGGGTAAAGAGCAGGAACAATGAACAAAATAGTTTATTCCAGCTAATGTCCCTTTTCTGCCATTCTAGTTTGGCCTAGTTTATCCCACGTAGGGTGGATTAAGATATAGATTAAGACATAAAAAATGTACTAAATGAAAAAGTACATGGAAAGAAAAGATATATTATATACATAGGTATGTATATACATAATCTCAACTGATACTATCTCAGCTGATGGTAAGCGATGATTAGGTCGAAGATGTTGTTCAGGCTAACTTAGAATTACCGGCTCTCAAGGACAGCTGCCGGAACACACCATTGGTGACATTTTATTTTCAACTTGAGGGTGGTAGCTAGACAGGCGGGCGTTCGCAAAATGCCCTACCACCATGCTTTAACGACAGCCGTCCTAAGACAACAACCGAGACCAGTTAAGAACAGCTAAGCAAACTTCGCTACAAGCGCGAATTTCAATTGTATCATAATGTTTATAATTTTGTCATAATATTTTATAATTGTGTAGATAAGAAGTGTAACTAGGATATGAATGAGATAGCTACGGCTGATAAAAAATTAATGGACAAAAGTATCAAACAATTTGGCTCAATTCCTTTTTGGGGGTAGAGAAAATAGACGATTTTTTCATGATCACTACATATAACAATAATTGTTACGTAACGTAGACAAATTGAGGATAGAAAATGTTTGTTGATGTTATAATTTTTCTCAATCGCGAATTTTCATTTTAAGCAGTTACATTACATTTCTCTACAATGGGTCTATGTGAGCTAGTTGTCATACCAATGCCCCCAGCAACGGCCACCTAGTGTCAGCACCAGTGAAAACAATTTTAACATCAGAATGGACATTGTTTTCTTGCAAAGGTGTAAGAATTTGGTGATAATGTGTGTCCTCCATGGGGTGCTGGGTTAAATTGCACCTATATCATACCGTGGGTGTCGTAAGAGGCGACTAAGAGAAAAATACTGGAAGGTGGGCAGCAGCGCTTTCTGAAGAACTGCCATCTTACACTGCGATCCCCAAGGCACCTGCCAAGCGTGGGGATTATGGCAAATACACCCTTATTATGGGAGGCTGTGTTCAGCAGTGGACGATCCGGCTGTTACAGTGTCAAAAGTTAAGTGTCGTAGGGAAAAGCGAACGAATGTAAGCAATGCATTAGGTATATTCAACCTAATGCATGATTTAAAATAAGAAATGATTCAAAGCCATTTACAGTCCATTACAATCATCCAAACGAGGCTTCAAATAACCATCTGCAGATCAATCACCGGGCCTTAGTTTCTAGGCACATATTTTGGCCATCAGCGTCCAGCCCAATACAGCATGTGCGCAAACCAAAGAGGTCAATGCATAAAAATGAGTTAGTAACCTTGATTTTAAAATCTTCTTACCACTTCGCTATAAGAAACTAAAGTTTTCATGGGCATCACATCTATCGTAGCATATAGCTCGTCAACATCTACGTACGAAAAGAAAACATTGAGTCCTTTTATTTCTCCCAGTTCACGTTCTTCCGAGTTTCTCTGTATTGCTAATAGCCTAAAATAAATTTATATATTTGTCATTAATTTTGGAAATGAGATGCCTAAAGCGGCAATGGCTATAGAAATAAATAGTTTTCTAAAAACGCATGTTTGTCATTAAAGGAAAAAAAAATGTCTTTAGAACTGGTTCACCACATTAGTTAGACATGCCACAGGTCAAATTTTTCGTATCAATCATATCTCATACATTTTTACAAGCCTGTATGTTTGACCTTATATACAAGATAAATTCTACAATTAGGTAGTTTATTTTTTTTTTTTTTTACCGGCGGTATGCCTTTATTAAACAAAATTCTATGAACTATATACAACACTACAGCTACTACAATAAAAGCATTTAGACACCTATAAGTCATAGCAGACTCATAGGCAGTCCAAATGCTCCAGCCCACTCCCAGTTGGCAGCGTGCCCAGCATGCTGGCAGCATTGCCCCGTTGAATTGCAATGCTTATTCGTTGAGCCAAATATGTGCCAGCATTTTGATCACGCGTCGCATCGACCAAGCGCTCAGATAGGTTTTGGAAAATACGATGAGCTCCCGGTCCCCACGGACCCAACGTCTCTACACCAAACGGCTCAAATATGTAACCCATACCGAGGTTAGCATATTTGCGCCGCTTGAGTTGCTCCGCCGAAGTAGCCGCAGCGCCAGCCCTCACGTTGGTTTCAGAAAGATGTGACGGCGCTAAAGTGTCCACGCACGTAGCGTCCCACACTAAGGGCCGTCCTAACTTCCACGGAACCAGAGTCATGCCGTCAGGTCTTTTACCATCGTCACGCATCAGACCATTCGGTTCGAGAATAGCTGGAACATTGGCGCTGGTAAAAGCCCGGCGAATGATATCGTTAAGGCTGGCGTGGCGGGAAATTCGACCAGCACTTCGAGAGCAGGAGAGGCCATGGTGACCGAGTTGATCAACTGCAGTACCACATTGGCAGTGATGTGCAACACAACACCTTGCACCCAAGCGTAAGCTAATAGCTAGACGAAAAGCGGATGGATCTATAAGGCTACCAGTTTTGTAAGAAGGAATGGCCTGTAACCAAAGACCGGATTCCCACACAGAAACAGCGAGAATACGAGCACGATCTGCGATGCTAGAACACGTATTTAAAAGATCTTTCCGTGTTAGCTCGCATAGGGGCCGATCCCACTGTTTCTGAGATGACAACATTTTTGGGAATTCAGTATTTGGACAAGCCAGTCTCCATGTGTTTTTGGCCTCAGCCAGATATGCTACATCGAAAGAGCCTAAAGATCGTGCAAGAATTTTTTCTACTAATTTGTGTGTACTGTGTACAGAAGACAAAAAAGCTGGTAATGCCACACTAGAAATTTTGCGTATCCCTATGCCCCCCAACCTCACAGGGAGGGAAGCTTGCACCCAAGCCCTATCATCCATCTCAACATTCAAAACCGACACTAACGTATCTTTTACTAAGTTGTCTAAGCTTAACAAAAGCTCACTGTGTTGCCACAGCTGACAACATCTTAAATAGTATGTAAATTTAGGAACGAAAAGGCAAAATCTTATAATTGTAAAAGCCATATGGGCGTTAATTTTGGATAATCTGCTAGAAGCATTTCTAAACTTTTGAATTTGTTCTTCGACAAATGATGATAAAGATTCGTTAAGAATCGGTGAACCCAAAAGACGAAGCGAACTTTTTTCTACTAATTTTATATTAGGCGCAAGTAAGTTGAATTTTTCAATAATCGAAACTTTATCCGGACAAGTATCACAAACAAAAAGTTCACATTTAGAAAAATTTAGTTCAAGGCCAATAACACTAAAATCGTCTATAAGTACTCGCAAGTCATCCAAAACCGTGTTCGCATCGCCTCCTAAGGTTCCGTCATCCAAATACCAAACGTTAAGTTTTGATTGGAGACGTTGAATTATTGAGTGGATCGCAAGGCTAAAAATGGCTGGTCCCAGAGGATCACCCTGTTGACATCCTACGGAAGATAAAATAACGTTATTTTGGTATGTTAATTTTGACGGTTTGCCGTAGCATTGCCAAAGAAAAGGGTATAATTCCGGAATTTTATCTTTCACTTCAGTCAAAAGAGTGCCTCTATCTAAAGAGTTGAATGCATTTTTAACATCCACCTTCAAAAGCACATCTCCACAATTTTGATCAAGAAATGTGCGAAGTGAATGTACAGCAGCCTCACAGCCACCCTGTGAACCAAAACCGAGTTGCAGTGGTTGAAAAAGATTACTTAAAAAAGCAACCTTTTTCCTACAACCGCATTTGGCTGTGAGGCGACGATAAGTGGTGCCTACTGCTATAGGCCTAATACCACCATCTTTTTTATTTAGGGCACATAAATTCGCACCGTACAGAATTTCGGTAATTTCATTGTTGACCTGACCCGACAACATCAAATTAACCAAAGCCGTCACATCCCTTAAAAGTATCTCGCCTACCTCACCAGAACTAAAAGATAAAATATCTTTTAAGTGCTGAGGCGTGAGGCCATCAAGGCCACCGGCTGAACCACTTAAAAAAGATGCCACGGCTGCAGAAACATCCTGTGGGGTCACCTCAACAATGTCTTGTATAGGAGATTCGGGAAGGTGGAGACCTGCAGTTGCAGGCGGATGCTTTTCAATTAGGGAATTTTAATATATTTTAATATATTATATTTTAATTTTAATTATAATTTTATTATATTTTAATTTTTTTAATATATTTTCATTTTGTATTGATTTTATGTCCTCTGGAATTTTATTATAAATTTTTATCGACATAAGAAACGGTCCCGTTTTATACATTCTCAAGTTGCAAGGCGTGGAACTGTACCTAAATGTTTCAAAATCGTTTATATATAATAAAATTGAAGTGTACAGTTTTCATGCTAATTTATTACGAATTAAAGAAATAATAATTTTAACTGCGAAGTAGCTAATTATGGTAGCTTCTTTGGAAAGAAAATGTTTCTGCCTCAGCGACAAATTGTGTTGTGAGGTCGAATCCTCCGCATAGCCCTTAAATTTTTTTCGGTATTTTTTTTAGTAAAAAGCCTGGACAAATTAAAAAACCAGTGTAAAATATATGTTATATAAAACTTACTTCTTCTTTGTGAGCATCAATATATCTCTATTTTCCAATGAAACATGATGAACATCTCTAAGGAACGACTTTATTACGGGCAGTGATTCTGCCAAGCCTAAGTCTTTGAGAGTACTATTGTCACCTTCAAGCGCTAAAAATTAAAAAAATGTAATTGATACATATAAATAATTCAAATTTATGTAAGGTTTTTAAGCTTTTGAACTATTTTTATTTCATGACATGGTATCCAGGTTGGGGTACTTGTTGATGAGTATCATAATATTCATTCATACATTATTTTGGGGCATAGGGTTCCGTACCTCAAAATGAAAAAAACGGATTGATAGGATCACTTTGTTGTCCATCTGTTTGTCTGTCAAGAGCCTTTTTTTTTCAGGATCAAATTCTCAGTTCTACTGTTTTTTGGAACTGAGAAAAAAAAACAAACTTCTAAATCAACCCAATCAAAAGATACAGCCGTTAATGCCGCAATTTTTTGACACTCGCAAGGAAATCAAAACCTACAGGGTGCTTCCCGTGAATTAAAAATTTTGGAAATTGGTACAAAGCAACGTCTTATAGCACAGGTAAAGGAAACATTTTGAGAAGCATACATTTTTGGTTACTTTTTGGGATCATATATTAAAAATATTTTTATAATTTTAAAATGTTATTGATTACATATGACAAAAATACCATAACTAATAGCATGTTGTGATTAAACATAGTAATTAAACAACTTTAAACGGTTTAAATCGCGTTTATTTGTCATTATTTTTGTTCTGAACTTTCAAACACTTTCCAGCAAATTATTAGCATATTACTACAGGTTTGTAGGAAGTTACAAAACCCTTGGTGCGCGATTCCGACTCGCACTTGGCTGTTTTTTTTATTCAAATATGTTTTTGTGCTTCGTTGATATGCAGCTAATCCTATCTCCATGAAATTTGGCATGTAATTAGACTTTTGGACAAGTCAAGTTTAAATAAGAACTGAAACATTCGGGCAACTGAAAGATCGGGAATTTTGAACACTTTAGTTTCAATGCCGTTATCGGGGAAATTACTAAAACGAGGAAAAATGTGTGTTATATAAACCTGCAATATCAGCTATCAGTTTGATGAGATATGATTTTTCCAGAGGTTGCAGTTGCGCAGTCAAAATTGGATATTTGGCTCGAATCGCTTGTTCTGTTACATCCGTGGCAGATTTGATCCAAGAGCTTTCATGCACTGATGCTAGCTCATCATTTATCTGAAAAAAATGTATAAGAAGTACAAGAGATTAAATCAGGTTTTGGGTTTCAGTTATTGTAGTGCCTAAATCTCGAGATTGGGATGATCTCAAAGTTTCTATTAGTTTATAATTCATGATTATTAACTAAATTATTTGTTATTAACGTATATAAAATATTTAATTCGGTTTTGAGGCAACGTGTGTTATATCCTTGATATACAGCCACCGTAAAACCTACAGGTGTCTCTATACGGGGGTGGCCTGTTTGTTGGTTTATTTAGATAGCTTTTGATTAGTATTTGCAGCGAAAACAGAAATTATTTCAGTTGAAAAAATATAATTCCCACACGACTTGAATGATTTTTTTTGAAGCAGTGATAGCTCAGTGGCTTTGGCTATGGACTGCCGCGCAGCAGGTCCATGGTTCGAATCCCGCCGCGGGCTTGAGCTTCACCGCATGGTGGATGGGCATTTTTGCGAATGCCCGCCTGGCTAGCGACCACCCTCAAGTTGAAAATCTGTCGCCAAGCACCTAACGGTGTATTCCGGCAGCTGTCCTTGAGAGCCAGTCATTCTAGGTTAAGCCTGTTAACACCTTCGACCACATCATCACTTACTATCACGTGAGATTGTGGTCAAAGGCTTACATATCACCAATAAAAAAAAAAAAAAAAAAAAAAAAAAAAAAAAAAAAACATAATTAGTATTTATGTACCGAATTTAAGCATTTGATTTATTTAAGTAGATATAATATGTAATAAATTTATTGTGGTCGCCAACCTCTCTGACTCCTTAAACGATCTCCATCCAACGGTTGACTGGAAGAGATCGCTTTAAGCGATAAGTCCGCCCTTTGTACTTTAGTTTTAAGTTTTTCTAGTTATTTGTATGTTTCTATTGGTGTACAATAAAGTGTTTTGTATTGTATTGTATTGTATAATTAGAAATGCACCAGGACGGTATTCTGTTTAGCCGATTCATGCCTCGCTGCTAGTTATTTTTTTCCATCCGCAATAATTTCAACTTAAAGATCTGATTTCATGAATAAAAGGTCTATGTCCAATTTGAATATGTTAATTTGAAGGAATGACCAAAGTCTATGACATGTTAACTTACTCTTAATAAAGCAGGTAAGTTTAACATCGTCGCCGGCAAGCCATCTTTGTATCGCAACAGGCATGTTTGTTGTCCAATGTTGTTATCGACGTTTATTACAGCAAAATATCTAAAAATAAATTAGATTTTTAGGAAATATATCAAAATTTAAAAAAAACTTATTATTTTATATGTGTAACAATTACGCAACAAGTAAAAGTTGGCTCTCTGAAGTCCAAATTAAAGAAAATTTTAAGTGAATGTTTTATGGCAAAATGTTATCAAAGGCACAATGTTTACTCTGTGAGCTACTTCACAGAAGTGAAACCTGATTATTTTCAGAAAACCTTACTTCGAGTTCAAACTTAATCTATTGACAAATATGAAAGTTTTACAAAATCACAACAAATAAAAATTTCATAAACCCGAGCAGAATTTCAACTCATTATCCCTTAGGCTAAAAGGTCAAAGTGAAAAATTTACAAAAACACCGCATGTCAGTGCAAGACTTATCAACCACGAATCAAATAATATCTAATTATAACATACACCTCAAAAGAATAAAAATTAGAAACACAACATAATCAGAATGATAATAAGAAACCACTGCTATCCAAGCCAGCATCCCACCTACATGGTGAAAATCTTTTACTTTATTCATTTTGGTGTGCTCGTGAAAGACTCATGCTATATTAATTCTAGCCTCTCTGTAAACAAACACGTGAAGCGTGAGTGTAAAAATAAGGGCAGGAGCCTAATTTACAAATAGTTTGCAGATTAGGTACTCGAATGTACTTTTATATAAAAATGTAATGGTAGTTTTAATAATTATCTGTTTCTTTTTTAATAAAAATACAATTAAAAGCAATCTTATTGAAAATTATACTATCCGACTTCCATTAATACTAGTTTTTTAATAATTATAAGGTTTATTAAATTAAAGATAAATATTGCAAAATATGCTTACATATGAGAATCGATTGGCAACAATATAAGGTTATACGTATTAAAAAATATATTGCTGGAGATTAAAAAAAAATCACAACTAAGGGTGATAGTTGGCTTCAGACTATGAAATCTGACAGCAATTCATTTAGTATATATGGGAGGCATCGCTGGTTGAAAAATTTCGGTACGCTTGGTATTGTTTTTTGATACAGTAAGTTATAGTTTTTCAATACCGAGGTAAGTACTACTATCATTATTTCAGTTACAGATTTTTACGGATATATCTATTTAATTTTATTGTTTTTGTATTTGTCTTTCAGTAAGTAATTATTTTTTGCTAACTAATGCCTGTATTTAATAAAATAATCTTCAACTATCTTGATGTGTTAGATTTCTTACTTAGACTATTGAAAAATATGATAATGCCTATTGTGTACTAGGAAGTTTTGCAGTGCTACTAAGATATGTAAGGACATTCATCATTATTTTGGAAGTAAGAAAGTTACATGCCATGATAGTTTTGTAATGATTCTACTGGTCAGTAAGCACCGATCACTCGAATTTTCTCAAATACACAAATATGTTAATAGCTACAGCAACTCAAGTAAAACAGCAGACGCCGAAAAAGCTTACTTACTTCAAAAAATTACACAATTTTCTAGAACAGCAATCCACCTGCTCTATGATCTTGGTTACGTCTTTGGTTATGTTACCATTAGAAACTATTCCTGTTGTCACGTATATTCCTTCGATGGGTCCGAGTTTATTTGTTACATTTATTACCTTCAATACATCGTCTTCTTTAGTGATCGCATTTGAAACTATATGCACATCAATTCCTGCTTCTTTCCATAATCTGAGAAACATTTTTTATTTCAAATTAAAATTAAAATTAATCTTTTGCATTAGAATATAGGTTGTTCAAAGTTATTTACAGTAATAATGAAAAGTGTGCCGTATTTATACATTCTACCGCCTGAAGAAGTGTGCAACATTGGTTAAATATTTACCTATTTTAAATTCTACCCTGATTTGATTTCATTTGTTAATACAATTTTAAATTACAATGTTAATTTCATATATATTTCATTATATTTAAAAATTTCAAGTCATCCGCAAAATTAAAGATTTCATACGCAAACAAATAAAGGTTTATATACATTTTATGTCAAAAAAGATTTAAATTGAAAAATAATTAAGTAATGGTTAACATAAGATTAAATTATGTAAATTAATTACATTTAACGTCAGATTTATATAAACAGAGTATATCCCAGAACTCAACGTCAAGCGGGCACGGGGTCACACCAGTCCCAGGAAAAATTAAAAAAAAACCCTATTGGTTTTTAAATTTTAAAACTGATAAATTTATAAAAATTAGGAAAATCAATACCTTTAACGATATTTGTTGGTACCACAAATTCCACAATTTTACGGTGATTTTTTCACTAACGTGGTCCTTAATAAACGTACTAAGGAATTGCAGTCACAAATCAAGCATTAAAGATTGCTAGGTTTGTTAAAATTAGCATATTTTTTTGACTTGTAATTTAAAAAATAATATCGCCGAACTTTGACTCTTCATAAAAAAAAACTATAGGACTACCCTCGGCAAGTAACTTCAAAAGATGGCCCATTTAGCTAAGATTTTGGAATAGTATAGCACTAGCTACTTTTCTTGCAACAGCAGCTATTAGATCTTTTTTTCTTAATATCACCGTATTAAAAATCAAATACTTTAGTCAATACTTTACTTCAGTACAATGCTTGTTTGTTAATTCGGCTAGTTATTTAAGGTTAATTAAGAGATCGTTCTTGAAAAGGTTCAGAGCCTGCATTCGTGAAGGTGGAAAACAATTTGAACATGTAATTTTTTTTTTTTTCAATTACAAGTCAAAGGAAATATGCTAATTTTAACAAACCTAGCAATCTTTTATGCTTTTTTTGTGACTGCAATTCCTTAGCACGTTTATTATTGACCACGTTAGTGAAAAAATCACCGTAAAATTGTGGAATTTGTGGTCACAGTACCAATAAATATTGTTAAATGTATTAATTTTCCTTATTTTTATAAATTTGTCAGTTAAAATATAAATAACCCATAGGGATTTTTTTTATTATTCTCGGGACTGGTGTGACCCCCCCTCATACCCCGGGTCCGCTTGACGTTGAGTTCTGGGACACCCTGTATATATTTTTTATTTATGTTTAAAATATTTTTCAAGGTATAGAAACAATTGCTAACCAACCAGCATTTTAATGTTTTGCAAAATTTAGGGTCCGTTTCAGAATGTCCTAATAAAGTTTCGGGTTGCTATGCAACACATAAAATAACTGAATAATAAAAATGACAATTAACATGCAGCGCGTTTCAAGCTTTAACCGATGGATAGGCTAAATCGATGACTGTGAAACGCAAAGATAGTGTTTTATTTATTAAATATGTTCTGGGTAGTAAAACCGGAACTTACTCGAACTTTCTGAAACAGGCCCTTAGTCTTATACAGTATTTTTATTTCTTTAGGTAGTTTATTATACATTTATATTGCCATAAGAAAGGGATTTTTCTTAAACAACCGTTACCTATACCTTGGAAGATATAGTCTGTTTAAGTGTCTTGTTTGTTTTTCTATGACGTCCGAATGTTTCCAAAAAATAAACGTTAACAGTAACGGTTTCTTGTAGCATTATCATAAATGACGTAAGGAAGTTTAGTTTTCTTGAAAAAATAAGACTTGATCTAAATTCAAAAACACATTCATAAATAATTAATACATTTGACTATTACATTAAACTATTAGCTTAATTCAAAGGAAATAGTGGTTAAAAATCATATACTGACCTAGTGTTTACAACAGTAGATACAGATTCAATTATAAATTACATAAAATAAATACTTAACATAAAAAATCAGGCAGTTGATAATCTTACCGTAGCTGTAGAAGATGACTTGAAGTCTGTTGCAGACAATATATACGTATTTTTGTGGCTCCACGTTCTATTAATCTGCTAGCAAGTTGTATTCCGAATGAGCTTCCATCCCAGAATATCAATTGAATACACTTCGGCGAACAAACGATTCTGAATTGGATAAAATAATACTTTATAATAAAATTATTTCGAACTCCTAATGTGCTAATGGAACAGCTGATTTTGGAAGTACCTTGTCAAAGGTTTATTACAGCCAACGCAGCGTTTAAAATGTATAATGATATAAAATTATAATATCTGCCATGTATACATACCTACACTAAGTATCAAGAGAAAACACTTTAGCACCAGGGCAGTTCATTATCGTGGAAGGGCATTCAGCAAATGAAAAATATGAATGTAATGCAAAATGGGAGGCGTAGGTATGGTATCAGTTAAATTCGCGCAGTTTTATGACTTTTGTACCTGGGTGTAAATAGTATAGGTGAGTTCCGCATTCTTAGCAGCAAACGGCCGCAGTGTCGACCCGCGGCGAGCAAACGGAACGCACTCGTCGCTTCTTGTGGAGCGTAGGTAACGCGTGTCAAAGGACGAACAAAACCACGCCCAATGCCATCGGTCAATAAAATCTGCAGCTTCTATAATATATAAATGAAATGTAATATATATATATATATAATTTATTTAAATTGTTTTAATGAATTTTGGTTTGTAATAATTATATGAAGGTGGATTTATATGAACATAATGATGAAAATTGTATGTTTTTATATTAATTATAATATCATGTCAATACTAACCTGTTAAAGGATTATGAAAATGATTTTGATATATTAGGAATCTTCCCAAAAAAAGCAAATGCGACAATTTTTCTAACTAGAGCTGCGTATTTATCATACAAGTCGGAAATGATGTGTACACTTAACATGTTTTGTAAAGTACTTGTAACAATAAGCTGTGAACATACATTATGATCTTTCGTTAAATATTTTATTTACGAGATAGCGTTATGCAGGAGAATCAAGTCTACCTGACAGATCCCACTATAAAGTTGAATCTATTTTAATACGCAGCAAGTTTGCTTTGCCAATTAAAAGTTTAACTAGATGTCGCTTAATGTGTGTATCCACATAAGTTTTTTAGTTACGAGTACATTAGGTAAAAGTCATTACAACATGCTCCATTTCTAAAGAATACAATTAAAAGTATCATTTCATTTTCCAAGTGGTTTTATAATGATTACACTAACATTTGATCGTGACAGTTTAAGGAGAGGTTGATTAGATAGAGAGATATCAGTAGATGGAGAATAGATATATAAATGCAACGACGTATGGACTGGCGAACAGCGTAGGGTTGGTAACCAGGGTTCCATTTTTTGTATGGAATCCTAAAAGGTATAAATTAATAGGGATACATACAAGAAAAAAACCGGCCAAGTGCGAGTGGGACTCGCACACGGAGGGTTCCGTACCATCATCTGTAACCTAATATTGCAAGTTAAGTTAATAGGGCCCTCCTAAACTATTTAATTTTATTTTATTTACCTAATTGTTTATTTTCAAAGTAAATGTACAACTTAATATTCGTTGAATATTTCAAGTTCCTACCTGTTTTAATTATTATTATTTTTAGCAAATAAACGGCGGAAAGCTCTTTAATTGTATGGGAGCGCCCTTAATTATTTATTTTATTTTTATTAATTTTATTTACAGAAAACATAAAACTAAATATTCTGTGAATAGTCATAGCGTCTACTACTACCTGTCATCGTTATTAGTATCGAGCAAGAAACGGTAAAAAAATCAAGTTTGTTGTATGGGCGCCACCCTTAAATATTTATTTAATTTTAAGTATTTGTTGTTATAGCGGCAGTAGAAATTCATCATCTGTGAAAATGTCAACTGTCTAGCTATCACCGTTCTTGAGATACAGCCTGGTGACCGACGGACGGACGGATGGACAGTGAAGTCTCAGTAATAGGGTCCCGTTTTTACCCTTTGGGTACGGAACCCTAAAAATTAATATGGATACCCCATTTTAATTTTTAAGGTTCCGTCATCATATTTTTTTTACTGTTGATGTTGTGAAGTCTCCAAATAATATATTATGCTTAATTATGCTTACCCTAAGTTCTGCTTGGTTCCCCGAATCCAATATAGAATAAAAATCGGCTGCTATATAAGACCTTTGTTTAGTCATGTAGAACATTCCGTATTCATATCTATCCTGATTTTGTATCTGTTCCGTGTCAATAGTGACTCCAGAAAATGCCGTGCATTTTAAAGAGATCTGAAAAACAAAAATATAATTTTATTAATACTAGATGGCCCGGTGTACTTCGTATACCGGAAAGTATAGGTAGAACAGTTACTATGGGAAAATGAAATTGTTGCTTTTTTCATGTTTTCTCATCGTTTAAACCTTTCCTGGACTACGTCAAACATTTCAAAACAAAATCATCTAAATCGGCTCAGCCCATCTCGAGTTTTAGCGAGACAAATGAACCGCAATTGATTTATATATATATATATATAGAGAGAAAGAACAGTTTATTACAGTGTGCCCAAAACGCATGGTTTTTTTTAAATAATATACTGTTCAAAACAATTAGAAGAACAAGGCACATAGACAACCACATAGGCTTTTTTTTAAACGATGTGTTAAAAAATATCCGGCAAAGAAAAGTTCTTAAGTGAATAAGTGAAAATAAGTATTAGCCTTCAGTAACTTTTAGTGCGTGGCCGCCATGAGCATTAATCAAAGCTTCAACGACGCTGCGTGCTTCGTATAATCCTCCGAATATCTTTTCGTGGAATTCGCTCCAATTCTTCAATCAAAACTACAGTGAACTGATTCAGTATTTGAAGTGTAATAAATACTTCCGGATGCGCCTGTCAAGCAAGTTTCAAATGTGTTTAACTGGATTTAGGTCCAGGCTTATGGAACTCTCTTATGGCCACTCTATGACAAGGTTTTCGTGATGTTGCAAGTAATCTGACGTGATGGTTGCAGCAAATAGCCTGGCATTAACTTGCGTGTGGTACCGATTGTCTAAAAGACAATATGCGCCGGTACCACATACTGCGGGAAAAATATAATTTTAGAGCATGTAAGCCTGAGCACATAAATTTCCGGAATAAACGATGAGATCTGTGCGTTGTCCAAACTAACTCCACTCCAAGCCTTCACAGAGTCACATCCAAATTTGTCACATTCCTGGACTGCCGCATGCCGCAGCATTTTATAGCTCGCCTGTGTCTATAAACACGAAGACGACCATTGCAACTTGTCAGAAGAGATCGTGATTCGTTAGTGAAAAGCACTAACCCCCAACGTCGAAGGTGCCGTCAGCGAATTTGTCTATGTTGAATAGTTAGACGCACAGCCCGACCTGGTCTGTGTGATCTCAAATTGGCTTCACTCAACTTATTTCTTACCGTTAGGTCGGAAATATTTTAATACCAGTAAGCGTCCTAAGTGTGCTTTGAACATCTCTTGCAGTGTTGGTTATGTTACGTGAAGCACTGTTGACGATGTAGTAATCTTGCAAACGTGTAGTCTTCTCTTTTGTCTTTGACCACGCCTTCGTGACTATTTTCCCGTGTCACGGTATCACTTCCAAAGTCTCTAGACAACAGAAGGATCTGCTCCTATATCATATCCTACATGACGCATAGTTCGACCCTCTTCAAGCTAAGCGATAGCTCGAGAGATACGCAGTTCAGTCACATTTGGCTATATGAACAAAACTCACTTTAAAGATTCAATACTTAAAAGACATCTTCAATCTCAATTAATATTCAAATGACCTGAAACACAACTGAAAACGTTTTTATTAGAAAATTGTGATTAGAAAATTAAAAAAATTCTAGAATGTCTTTACTTTTATATAAATAATAAAAATTTAGGTATTTTCCATGCTCTTAGCCACTTAATGGAGAACTAGTAACAACAATGCCGATGCTTTTGTGTTTAATAATTATTCGACAATTATTCGACAAACTCGTTATTAATTGGTAGCCAGTTATAATTGAAACCTTATACAAAAAGTTTAGTTTTATTTTATAATATTTTTCCTTTTATTGTCCAAGCAGTCTCTTCCATTGTTCAGCGGAACGTTAAAGTCCAAGCGTGGAGTCGAAGTTCACTCAGAGCACAAAATTAGTTTTGCGTTCATAACATTCTAAATATATTGTGATTTATATGTACTAGGCTAGAACCACTTACGTTTTTCAGATCTTTTCGTACACAGCTCATAACAATGTTACAACCTTTTCCGTTGGTAGCGTTTAATATCATATCACCAAAACTTTCGTCACGTGAATTACCGATCATATCCTCTGAAACGTAGAAAAATATAGATAGAAAAAAATGAAAATATTATAAATTATTATTAATATTCATAAATCATGCATATAGATGAGTTGTATTGTATTTGAAATGAAAACACTACGCTCTCGAAGACGCATGTTAAACGTTGGAGTTACGGCATTTCCCTCCTAATAGGGTTTGTTCAACCGTGGACTTTATGGCAGCTGATGTGATGTGTGCATGCTTAGCTACTAAACTAAACATTCTTTGGAACGAAGAGCCTGATAAGTTCCCATGACCTTGCCTAGGGGCCAGGACATGTTCTTATAATCTAAGCTGACGTGGCAAGTAAGTCATAATTCTAAATGTAAAAATGGACTATCCGTCTCTTGCTTGATTACACAAGTTTTCATGTGTAATCTAAATGTAGTAGGGTATTTTGTAAAAGCCAGTTTTGTTCATTAATGTAATAATAATAATTCATTGTTTCAACTAACTCAGACCTTACAATATTAAATTTAAACAAGACTTACAATGGAAGACATTTAATGCTTTCAATAAATAAACCAGAACTAGACAGTGCATTGATACCTCTGACAAAATAGAAGAAAAGACGGAGGCTCGTAAAACATCAAACTGAGGCCACACTAATATACATAATATGTGCGATAGAAGTGTTGCCATATGATAGCAAAAATAACTAAATTGTAGGATTAATGGGAGACATTTTTTTGAAGAAATACAGCAAAATCTGTTCTTAAGAATACTTCGCAATAACATAATATTATATATATCGTGCAATATTATTATAATATTGCACAATCTTCACAATTATTGTTTAATATGTTTCACATGTTTTTTAAGATATTTTAGACATTACGTTCTCTAGGACAATAAATAATTAACCAAAGGCGTAATAGGTTACGTATATGGTATGGTTTTGTCGCAGGTGCCGTAGTTGAAAAGAAAACTACTCGCCACGTAGTTGGATGTATGTTACTTACTATATATGTATGTTTGTCCACGTATTTCGCAGAAACTAGAAATTATATTGCAAAAAAATTTATTTCATTTAATAAAAGACCTACTACTTAGGAGTTACTGTCATTTTTATCGAAATCGGTACAGTAGTATTCAAGATATAAACATTTTTAATTTAGAATTTTGAGCGTTTCAATGACTCTGTACAAACTACTGGGCGGATTTGAACAAAATTCGGTAGGTTTATCACTTATACTATATAATTAAGGGATATGTCAAACTTGATACTGCAAAAATTGTATATAACACTTACAATAGTAGTGAAGTGTGTTTGAAAATAAAACGAATTACCCAGTGAAGATTTATGATTTAATTTTTTTGTTGCAAACATAACTAGTATATACTATTAAAAATGCATGAATAAAAGTATTTAAAAAAACTAAACCGACTTTAATCTTTATAACTAAAAAATATCAAACAAAAATTGGATTCATCATTGGTTTTCCCAAAATAATTTTAGTTTATAACTGTTTAATTTTGAGAAATTGTAAATAAAATAAAAACCAACGATACTCGTTAAATGGTTTTCTATTTATCTACATCCTATGCGACTGGAGCATATCATATGCGTGTTTTGACACGCTCTTGGTCGATTATTGTCTTCGTAAGTCATCAAAACGTAGGCTTTTTCCCAATAGTGGGACAATTATATACCTACCTTTTGTAATAACTTTTATTAACGTGCAAACTTTGAACGTGCAAGAAGTATCAAATTTCTCGGACGAACTATCTAACTACTATAGTTGCAGTGATAACAAAGGTATTGCATTATAACTATTAAAATTTAATATTAACTATAACATGATTAGTTGCAAAACTCTTTACTGGTTATTTCCACCGTATGATAAGATAATCCCTAGATTTTCCTAATAAACATACGCTTGTTTAGATATAAAGTATAAAATGTTACTGCTTCACGAACCGACTATTAAAAACTGCACACTTTTGGAAATAACCTAAAATGTATGTCTGGCAACATTTTAGAATTGCATTGTTTACATTTTGGTTCTATGTAATAACCTAAATTGCGTAGTATAATATTAAAGAAAATACATTAAATTCAATACTGTTTCCTAGTGAAAGTGCCACGCTGTAGCTCTACGAGTTACAGCTGAATGTGCCGGCACGACCGGGGCAGTAGCACTCTCCCACATGATATAGACGTGAAGTAGTGGCTTTGCCATTGCGTTTTGATCGATTTGTGGGAGACCCGGAGGCCCAATCCCCCCCCCCCCAAGGAATACGGCGGCACAGTTTCAAGAGATTACTCCATGAGGGTACCAGCCGTGAAATCGCTGGAGAATCCCTCTCCGAGCATCCACCTCCAGGACCTGAACCTGAAGGTGTATGCTCGGGCTACCCTGCGTATTCTGGAGGGGGCAAAACCGTGCTCAACCCTATTTCTGCTGCTCGAGGTAAACGAAGCAGGAGGCTTAAGTCACCTCACACCACGCTAGCCGTAGACTTATGCAACATACGGGGTCTCCGTTCTAACCTGAACGATGTCCACTACCATCTGGAGACTGCTAAGCTGGCCTTGCTCTTTTTGACCGAAACACAGATATGCTCTCCGGCAGACACTTCATTCCTCACATACCCTGGGTACAAACTAGAACATTCCTTTTTGCCGCGGGCGGGGGTGTGTCTTTACGTCAGAGAGGATATCTGTGCTCGTCGTCTCAGCAGCCTTGAAGGACGGGGCCTATCTGACATTTGGTTGCGCGTAGACTGCGATGACCATCCGCATATCTACGCGTGCCTTTATAGGTCCCATATCAACGGTAATGCCGAAATAGATCAATTCGTGGAGCTCCTACAGATGGCTACAGACTCCGTGTTTGAACAGATCCCCACCGCAGAGATCGTGATACTTGGCGATTTCAACGCCCACCACGCCGAATGGCTCGGTTCGCGCACCACCGATCTTGCGGGGAGATCTGTTCACGACTTCGCTTTAGCGTATGATCTGACACAACTGGTCACCTCGCCTACGCGAATCCCAGATGTGGATGATCATACACCTTCCCTGTTGGACCTTCTGCTGACCTCTCACTCGGACAACTACACAGTATCCGTTAACGCTCCCCTCGGATCGTCGGACCACTGCCTGATCCGGAGTTCAGTGCCGGTTACACGCCCAACTCGACCCCGTTTTGTAGGTTGTCGTCGCGTGTGGTACCATAGGTCAGCAGATTGGGACGGGATGTGGTCCTTTTTTGCATCCTACCCATGGGGGCAAGTTTGCTTCTTGCCGGATGATCCAGATGTCACTGCTGACTATGTTGCTGATGTAGTGCTTCAGGGTATGGAACTCTTTATTCCATATTTTACAGTGCCCATCGGTGGCAGGTCACAGCCCTGGTTTGGTCGCTCTTGTAAAATGGCCTCTGGCCATAAACGAGAGCGTTACCAAGCTTGGGCCGATTCAGTGGCATCTAAGGATTTAAATACCAGCGATCTCAAAAAGAAATATAACTTTGCCTCCAGGTCCTTCAATAGAGTAATCGCAAGAGCGAAGTTGGAGCATATCGGCAGAATTGGCGAGAGATTAGCCCGCCTTCCTTCGGGAGCACGTGCGTTCTGGTTTCTTGCCAGGGCTGTCCAGGGGAATTTTTGTCAGTCATCCCTACCGCCCCTGCACAGAGAGAATGATACACTGGCCCACACCGCAAAGGAGAAGGCCGATCTTCTGGGCTCTCTCTTTGAGTCTAACTCGACTTTGGATGACCGAGGGAACTCACCACCGACTATACAACGGTGTGATACCTCGATGCCGGATATAATTTTCCGGCAATGTGCAGTACGTAAAGCACTATTCTCCTTGCACATTCATAAGTCGAGTGGGACAGATGGCATCCCTCCGATAGTGCTGTGGACTTGTGCTCCAGAGTTGACACCGGTTCTAACGCGTCTTTTCCGGCTCTGCTACTCATCAGGCGTTGTCCCGAAAACATGGAAGACGGCTTTGGTGCACCCGATCCCTAAAAAGGTGACCGCTCAGATCCGTCCAATTATCGCCCTATAGCCATAACGTCTCTGTTCTCCAAGATAATGGAATCCATTATCAACAACCAGCTCCTGCAGTATCTAGAGGAGCACCAGCTGATTAGCGATCGCCAGTACGGTTTTCGTCGTGGTCGCTCAGCTGGTGATCTTTTAGTATATCTTACGCACCGATGGGCGGAGGTGGTGGATTCCAAGGGTGAGGCGTTGGCGGCTAGTTTGGACATAGCGAAGGCCTTTGATCGGGTGTGGCATAAAGCGCTTCTATCGAAGCTTCCTTCCTATGGGCTTCCCGAGATATTGTGCGAATGGATCTCCAGTTTTTTGGCAGATCGGAGCATTAAGGTCGTTGTCGACGGTGCATGCTCCGACTTAAAGCCGATTAATGCTGGCGTTCCGCAAGGCTGTGTGCTATCTCCGACTCTATTTCTCTTGCACATCAATGACATGCTGCAACTCAGCGATATTCATTGTTATGCGGATGACAGTACCGGAGATGCCTCATACACCGGCCGCGCTAAAATTTCTCGGGAAAACGTTGTCAAGAGTCGGAACAAACTTGTGTCTTCAGTCGAGACCATGTTGTCAAATGTTTCGAAATGGGGCCAATTCAACTTAGTCCAATTTAACCCCAAGAAGACATAAGTTTGTGCGTTTACCGCCAAGATATCCCCCTTTTTCGTATCCCTCCGTTTTGAAGACACTCCCCTTGCTACCTCAGCCAGCATCGGAGTACTTGGCGTCGACATATCGAACGTCGTTCAATTTCGCTGTCACTTGGAAGATAAGGCTAAGTTAGCCTCTAAGAAGCTTGGTGTGCTCGGAAAGGCGAGGCGGTACTTCAAGTCGGCCCATCGCCTGCAACTTTATAAGGCTCAGGTTCGACCTCACATGGAGTACTGCTCTCACCTCTGGGCGGGAGCGCCCCAGTACCAGCTTATTCCATTTGACCGCATTCAACGCAGAGCGACTCGAATCGTCGACGATCAAGTTCTCTCCGGTCGGCTCGACCCTTTGGCTTTGCGTAGAGATGTTGGATCACTCTGCATCTTTTACCGTATATATCACGGGGAGTGTTCTGAGAAACTGTTCGATTTACTACCTGCAGCTCAATTTCGCCACCGGACTTCCCGACAAAGCATGATGTTTCATCAATTTCATGTCGACGTCTGGAAGTCCACAACCTTGCGATTTTTACGGCATTTTTTACCTCGCACTGCCGTATTATGGAACCAGCTGCCTGGTGAAGTATTTCCGAACAGTTACGACTTAGGAACCTTCAAGAAGAGAGCATATTCCCTCCCTAAAGGCCGGCAACGCATCCTCGAGACCTCTGGTGTTGCGGATGTTTGCGGGCGACGGTGATCACTTACCATCAGGTGAGCCGCCTGCTCGTTTGCCCGCCTTGGCCATAAAAAAAACGTGAGAAAAGTAATTCCAGATAACTTTTCTTCACTGAATATGTTTTGTTTTTGCATGGTTGTAATACGCAAGTGGGCATTTTTAGTTTATTTATTCCGTTGTGTGACGTGTGTATTGTGCGACGGTTTAACGTGAATGAGGTCAAAATTGGCCGAATTTGGATACGTTTGTGTGAGTGAGTTATGTCTTAAATAAAATTGGCCGAACTGTATGCTTCAGTTTTGATTTTCATTAGACTCCCTCTTACTTATCCATTTCTCTGAGATGGATACTAATTGTTTGAATTTTATTAGAGCATAGTACTTTAAATAAAATGAACAGTAGTTTAATTAATGACAAATTATAAGTAAAAACTTTCAAATGCATTAAATTAAATTGAAAATATACAAATTAATTAAATGTCAATAATAAAAAAAATATGTATATGCATAAAAAAAACAGTCATATCAATGTCAATATAGCTCAAAGTCAATGTTCTATTTATAATCAATAAATGAACCCTAGAGCGCTGATTCAAGTACTGGCAATCAAACCTTTCACCAAATACCTTTAGGATACTATTAAGGCTGGCTCAAATCCTTTGCATCAGGGATGTGCACCGTTTCCGCATGGTTGCACAAAAACAATCTACTCATCGATTCGGAAAAATCCTCGATGCGCTAGAGAACCGTAACAGAACCCTAAATGCATTATTATATTGAACGTGCAGGACGTTGTACTGCTTCTGAGAATAGTTTAGCCACAGGCTGCTCGTGTAGAAAGAGGTACAAAAAGCTTTGAAAAGAGTGATGTTGACCTCATCCGAACAACGAACACACCTGCGGGCAATCATGTTAACTCTCACAGACAGCGCCCTACCTTCTCTCTCTATATCCGCATTGTCTTTCAAGTCAGAGGTTATCAAGTGACCAAGATATTTGACTTGTTCAACTTTTTCCAGCGGTGTGCCGTCTAATTCATCATCATCATCAGCCGGAAGACGTCCACTATTGAACAAAGGCCTCCCCCATAGAACGCCACAAAAAACGGCTATTAGCCGCTTGTAACCATTGGTTACCCGTGACTTTAACGATATCGTCAGTCCAGCTGGTGGGGGGCCTACCAACTCTACGTCTTCCGGTGTAGTGTGGTAACCACTCGAGAACCTTTTTTCCCGTTCTTCTTTTTCCGTTGAGTGACTCTGAGCTTGTCCATAAGGGCCACAGTTAAGGAGCACGTTTCAGTGCCATATGTCATCACTGGTAACACACACTGGTTGAAGACTTTAGTCTTCAGACTCTGCGGGATGTTCGAAGAGAAGATGTCGAGTAACTTCCCGAACGCTGCCCATCCAAGTTGGATTCTTCAGGCAACCTCTTTGTCAAAGTTGGACCTTCCTAACTGGACAGTGTGTCCCAGGTAAAGGTAATGGTCAACAACTTCGAGCGTATCGTTCCCAACAACGACTGGTACGGGTGCAACATGGACATTAGACATAATTTTCGTCTTATCCATGTTCATTTTAAGACCCACCTGCTGGAAAACTCTACTGAGATCGCTAAGCATTGTGCTGAGTTCCTCTCCTTAAGAGATTCTGCCATTATGACTATGTCATCGGCGGAACGAAGGTGAGTGATGTATTCGCCATAAATGTTGATGCTGAATTCTTTCCAGTTCAAGAGCTTAAAAATGACCTCCAACGCATTTGTGAACAGTTTTGGAGAAATAACGTCACCCTGTCTCACGCCTCGTTGCAGTTGGATAGGTTCTGTGCTCTTGTCCTGTAGTCGAATCGACATGGTGGCGTTCCTATATAAACACTTCAGTGCTTCGATGTACCTATAGTCAATTTGGCATCGCTGAAGAGACTGCAGTACGGCCCAGGTTTCGATTGAATCGAAGGCTTCAAAAGAAAATGTCAAGTAAATAATTATTAATTGAAATGTTAAATTACAGAAACAATATATGTTAATATGGCAAAATAATAACGAGAATTTTATTTGTATCAATATTTACATCCTAGGAAGACTCAAAAATTCTTTCATACAGTAAAAACGTTTTTCAATTAGCCAAGTTATCAGTTTTTTTCGAAACATTCCACAAGGATGCTCTTTTAGAGATGGCGGTATTTTATCATACACAGTGAAACACATGGCATAGCAATTCTTGTTAAACGGTGTCAACTTTACGTGGTGGCCGAAGACAGGTAACATCACATTTCTTGTATTCAGTGAAAAAACACCTTTAACTGTGGTAAGTAGATCAGAATGATTACGAACAAATACTTTAAAATGGTTTTTCGAAAATGTACATGCATGCCAGCGTCAAGGTTTCGAGATCTTTAAAATGGCTTGCAGGATTCGTATGGACGAATACCTACCATCGCGCATATACACTTTTTTGTAATTAGAAAGCTTTATTTATATCAGTCAAATTAACCCAGAGGATCAGGCCGTACCGTAGGATGGGGCTTACATAGCCATGGTATGCCAATAACACAGTCTTTTGTGGCACAGTTTTTCAAAGTTTACTAAGAACAAACACAAATTTATCACCCCTTGCACATAATTTTTTTACACGCTTTTTCCAATTTAAATATTGATCTACAGTAATACCTAAAATTTTTACAGATTATTTCTCGTTTAAGTTTGTATTCTCAACAAGATTTAAACTGCCAAGTAAATACTTTCCAGAATACTATATATGACTACTTTTTAGAGCACTATCCACCACCAACTAATTATGCTCACCAAAACAAAGAAAATACTTTTAAGTTAAAAATGCGGAGAAAGAAAAGAGAAATAATAAAACAACTTAAGAATACTAAGACCATGGGCGATAACCATCTTAGTGATCAACTGTCCAGGGCATTAAGATCAATTCTTAAATTAATACAAGGAATATCACTACAAATAACAGAAAATCGCGATAACTTGAATAAAGCAAAACATGAGGTTATTTTTGATAAAAACCCTCTTCAATACTCATAAAACATGTTCAATGAACAAGGTGGAAAGCTTCTCTTGACCAATGAACAGATTTACGACCACTTCAAAAGCACATACGAAGTGCCCAAGCTTGGGAGTTCATATGAGGATCCCACAATACAAAGGCCACATGATCCTCATGTTGAGTTTAACATCACCTCACCTACTATGGAGGAAATAAGCAATCAGTTGAAATAGAAAACATCTAAATCAGCTCCAGGTCCTGATGGTATCCCATATATAGTGTATAAAGAGTTTCCGTTAGTTCCCAAACATCTCTTAAATATCTTCACTAAGATCTGGTCAAGGAAGCAAATACCAGTGGCATTCGGAAAAGCAATGTTTGTCCTCATACCAAAAAAGAAGAAGTAACTCATCCAAAAGATACTAGGCCAATTGCACTAAAAAACACAATATCCAAAATATTTTTCGCAATTTTACAAACTAGGATGACACACTTTATAACTACACTTTATGATTTACATGTATTTCAGGCCCAATCACCATAAAGGGTACACAATACATAATAATAATAATAAACACAATACTCAACAAGCGAAAAGTTTAAAAGATACCAGAAAATACGAAAGACAAATAACGGTGTGCTGTATAGATTTAGATCTGTGCAGCACAAACTGCTGATGTTCGCAATGAAATGGTATAGCTTTCCTCTTGTGATCAGCGACATCATCGCATCATATTACTCCCAATTAAAATTTGTTATATCATCTAAAAAAGGACACACTAACACATTGCAATACAATGTGGGTTTGTTCCAAGGTTGTTGCTTGTCACCAATAGAATTTAATATTCTAATTGACAAGTCATGAAAAAAAGTGGGGCTATCGGTCAAGATCAATTAAGTCATCAATTAAGATCAATAACAGAGTCCATCTTAGCTTTTGTCGACGACCTTGCAATTCTGACACGTAACTCAATACAATGTCAGGAACTTCTACGAGAAGTGGATGAGTTCTGTGCGTGGACTAAAGGGTTGAGAAAAAAACCAAATAAATGCCACTGTCTGTGTCTGGGTAGAAGGAATACCAAATTTACCTCTTACGACCCAGGATTCTTGATAGGAGGAGAATATGTTTCCACAATTGCTGAAGCTGTGCCATTGAAATTTCTTGGTAGAAATATAGATCACAAAGGACGCACACCATGTTTAGACACAGTTGTCAATAGCTTTGTTAAAGACCTTAGTATGGTAGACCAACAACCAATAAGTAACATTAAAAAAAAGCTTGGATATACGACAACTACTTAACATCACGTGTGACTTGGCCTTTTCTAGTATACGACATTACTAAATCTCATTTAATAAAGCTGGATGTAAACGTCATAAGGACATTGAAGTCATGCTTGGGGCTTGCACATTCGGCAGACCAAGATTATAATAAAAAACCATCGGAGCTCTATAAACAACTCAAAGTTAACAAAACGCACGTCATATCAAAATCTTTAGACGATATAGTCGCATCTCTCCCAAAAGACAAAAGTGCCTCCGACCTTGATTTGAGGCTTCAATTCCACAAACAATTTATGATAGGTGCTCAGTCTAGCAAAGTGGGTTTTGGGTCAAAAAAGAAAGTTGAGGACAAAGACATTGTAAAATCTTTTCTACAGCAAGACGAAAATGATAGCTATAAAGTACATGCAAAGAGCTTAGAAATGGAAATCGAATGGCTAACCATAGATGAATTTTGTAACCCTCTGGCGTTAAAGTGGCGTACCTTGACATACGATTGGTCACCTGCCTTATTAAAATGTTATCTAAACGCCTTTCAGAAGACCCTCCCAGGCCAAAGTAACTAAGTGAGATGGGGGAAAGCCACCGAAAAGTCTTGCAGTATTTGTCGGGAGGCGATAGGTACAGCAAGGCACTTGCTGGTAGGATGCAAGATGCTTTTTGATAGGGGTCATTATTCACGTCGCCATGACAGAGTCCTCGAAATCATACGAGAAGCAGCAAGTCTCTCGGTAGCTAGAGCAAAAAAAGTTTGACCACGAACAAGCGACACGTCGATTTTGTAAAAGAAGGGTCATCTACAAAATCTAAATCCAAGCTAAGGCTTGGAGTAAGCTCCATCTTAGGTGCAGCTCTCAAATAGACTCTTTTGATGGACACGTAAGAAAAAGACTACAGAATTCCTGAGGATGTTGGTGTTTCGTCTTTCAGACCAGACATGTTTCTATACTCCAAAAATCTAAAACGCATAGTACTTAAAGAACTTACTGTGCCGTGGGAAACGAACATACCTAAAGACCATACAATAAAAACAAACAACTATTATGACCTAACAAATGAATAAACCAAAAACGGTTATGTGGTTAATTTATATGCAGTAGAAGTAGGAGCAAGGGAAATCCCTTTATAACCTACTTAAAAACCTTGGCCTGCCAAGAACACCGTTACTTCCATCCTAGAACGTGCATCTAAGGCGGCATTAGTAGGATCTTACGAAATTTGGTTAGGTAGGGGAGGAGGCGAGCGGGAAGGGGAGCATTGATATATCGTGAAGAGGCCTCTTAACCTTGCTCCCGGGTTGCAAGTCCCAGGCCCCTCTAGCCTCTTCCTCTGCAACGCTATGGACCCGGCACGCGCCATGGAATGCTAAGTAATTCGTCTCATAATTTCTCTAGAAATGGATTTAGATCCATGAGTCAAAAATTGAACATGATTAGCATTTTCAAATTAAATTTAAGATTATTATCATCTAGCCATTCCATAATTGATTCGATTGTTTTATTAATTTCAATGTCAAAATTTGAGTTATTTTTATTACTTGTCAATATAATAGAAATTTCGTCTGCAAATTATGTGCATTTATGATTAGTAATATCAGGCAAGTCATTAATATATAACAAAAATAGTAACGGCCCTAAAACACTTCATTGTGGGACTCCGTACTTATTAATTTGATATGGTGATCGATTGCGAGATATTTAAAATTGTTTATCTAAATCAAAAACTTCCACACATTGCTTCGGTTTTCTAAGTAGCCTTTTATCCACTCTAAAGCTCTAATTTTTTATAAAAGCAGCAAATCAGACACGTAGTCAAAAGCTTTGACATATCAAAGAGGATAACAGTAGTTTGCATCTTTTTACATACATTTAAAGGAACATTATGAACCAAATGAAAAGAAGCTAAAATTGTAAGTTTTACCTTTTGAAACCCATTCTGCTCTTTTTTGATTATTTATTTTATTTAGACCTTCAAATTTATTGAAAAACTTAATCACCTTTTCATTTTTGATATACATTAATAAATTTTTGATGTATATTGCATATTTATGTAAAATTTATTGCATATTGCATTATATATGTAAAATATATTGCATATTGCATATTTATGGAAATTATATCAATCTTAAGATGCTATTAGCAAGCCACAAAAATTATAAATCTTGTGTCAACCACTTATACAAATTCAGATTCACCTCCTGCCAATATTTCGAATAACATTGGCAAGAAATGCGTCTTTACGGGTATGGTCATCGTTATTCAATTTAAATTGACCAACATAAATAACTTTTTTTCAATTAGCTTTAAACTTTTTTACGACCGTTTCTGATCAATATTAAATATACTAAGCAAATATGCCTACAAAATCATTCAATGACTCGAAAATATTAAAAAACCACGAGCAAAAATTTACCATTAGCTTTTGGGGCCCGGAGCTACGGTTTTTGATAAATTAGAACAAAGAATTTTATTCTAGTAGTTTAGCCATCGTTCGGTCTAAAGAGCTCTCAATCAGTGTAAAAATATGTAAAATTATCATTTAACAACAATTACATAAAAAACGGTGGCTTATATTTGCTGCTTAGTATTTTTCCAGATTTGTCAGCACTCTAACATGATTTTTATATAGATATGGATCTATATCAGGTGCGGAAAAAGTTTAAACAGGAATCATTTCTCCGTGCTATAGGCAACGGTCGCAATCTCGTGGCTTCATAAGCCAGCGTTCCCAAAACCTCTGCCTACTCCAGTTAGCTTGCAGTTTCACGAATCTAGAGCTTTCATGATAAATAATAATTACCATTGAGTTGCGGGAACAGTTTGAGCAAGAACTCTTTCTTCCTGCTATCAGCGACTGTCGCAAACACATGGCAGCCATAAGCCAGCGCCACCGACACTGCAGCCTGCCCCAGTGCACCTGCAGCGCCGTGGATTAACACCTTACAGTTCTTTTGTAGTTCGTTCTTAGCACACTATGAAATAAAAACATTTATAAAATAGTATTATTACAAAACAAGCTTCTATCATGTGCGGATGAGAGGGTATAACCATTCGTCATTTTATGTGTCGACGCAAAAACAAAGTCACTTCCTGCTGTCTGTTCCTATGTATACTTAGATCTTTTAAACTGCGCAACTGATATTTTCATACGGTTTATTTAAATAGAGAGAGTGATTCAAGAAAAGGGTTTATATGTTTCATACATGCATAAAGTCTAAATCATTTTCTCAATAAAGACGTCTACGACGCTCTTATGAAAGTCAATTACAAATTTTAATATTGAAATATTATATATACATTGTACTGCCACGTTCAGCAAAGAAAAAAATATAGAGCCACTGCGAGAAGAACGGGCAAGAAACTTGGGGCCTCTCTTTTAAACGTTTTATAACAATGTGTAACATACTATATAGTAATATTACAACATTATTTATTTACATAACGTTAGTGACAGGCGCTAGCTTGGCAGAGGCGAACCAGTCCAAGCATTTTTGTCATTTAAGTAATCACACACTGTGTAGTAAAATTTCTTTATCAAAATGTTCTTCTCGTGCATCTTGCATTTTTCTTCTGTGAGCGTTGTATTATGTTTGGGCACTTTATTATAAAACCGCACACAATCGTATAAGAAGGACCTTTTATTTGTCTTTGCTAATCTAAAACCTGGCACCGCTATTTTATTTATCTTTATTTTTAGTGTTATAATCGTGATTGCCACTGTTTGATTTGAATTCACAAAATTTTTTACGAACATACATAATATTCTCAAATATATTATACAGACTTGGTAAAGTTAAAATATCAATTTCTTTAAAAAGATCTCTCAGGGATTCCCTAAGATCCATTTCATATATGGCTCGAATTGCACGCTTTGGTAAGATAAAGATTGTATCTATCTTAGCAGCAGCTCCCCACAGAAATACATCATATGACATAATACTGGAAGTACGCGAAATAAACGAGCCTTATAGTAGCTACGTCTGTTAGTTGTCTTATCTTACGAACCGCATATGCAGCAGATCTACGTATTCCAGATAGATCATGTATATGTGAATTTTACTGTAAAGTTGAATCCATTTTAATTCCCAGGAAGACTGTTGCATTGTCAAAAGAGAGTTATTCTAGGCCAAGCTTCAACTTTGGTTCAATATAAGTAATATTTGGTAAGGAAAACTTAAAACATGTGGTCTTTTTTGAATTTAAGAGAAGATTATTAGCCGCGAACCACTAAGAGATCATAGATAACACATTATTTACATGAATTAGTTCACTATCTTTCCTATCTACTTTAAAATCAGGGAGGTATCATCTGCGACTAAAACTATATCGCAAAAATGTTTAACTATGAAAGGCAGATCATTTATATACGCTAGAAACAGAAAAGGTCCTAAAATTTATCCTTGCGGTTCTCCTATTCTTACCAAAGACCCTGAAGAAGTATTGCCATTCATTCTAACTTTCTGTAGCCTATCTGACAGATATGACTTTATAAGATCCAGAGTTTTTCCACGAATACCATAATGTGAAAGTTTACGAATCAGAGTGCAGTGCTCTACACAGTCGAATGCCTTAAAAAGGTCACAGAATACGGCAATAGCATTCTGTGAACTCTCCTAGGCTTCAAATAGATGTGACATCAATTGAACATCTGGATCTGCTCTTTGTGAAACCAAACTGATTGTCATTCAATATATTATGCTCATTAAAATGGGATAGTAGTTGTTTGAGCATAATTTTTTCGAATATTTTACTCAGAACAGGTAAGATAGAAATAGTTCTGTAATTGCAAGGGTCAGATGTAGCCCCCGACCTCAAAATTTGAGTGATTTTACTTTGTTTCATTAAGTCGGGGAAGCTTCCTTTAGCAACACAAAGAATGTTTGTATTTGAATATTGTTTTTAAATTTGGTGCAATAATGCAAATTATAGACTCTGCCAAATTAACTGACATACCCCACAAGTTTTGGGTACTCTTAATGCTTAAACTTTTAAATGTCTTTATAATTTCAAATATTGTTGTGTGTCTGAAAGAAAAGTCCGGTGATTTGCAGGGGAAGTTATGTATATATAGTTTCTGCTACATCGGGACAAGCATCCAATGACTTAATGACTTCTAGGTAAGTTTGAAAAAAAAATGTCAAATATGTTTGCCACTTGTACTTAATCAGATATTTGATTTATATCAATATTTTACATATATGTAGTATCTCTATGTTTATTTTTACCAGTCTCAGTATAGTCTTCCAAATGGTTTTTATTTTATTTTTAGACTTGCTCATTTTGTTTCTAATAAAAAGAGATTTAGCACACAAGCAGACTTAAACATTTTTGAATAGATCCTAACATAATCATGAAACTGCTTGCAAGATGTTAATTCTTTCCTGCGATACAGATCAAACAAATAATCTGTACTTTTTCGAATACCTGTAGTTGCTCAATCACCGAACTTCAACTGTCCATTTGCTTGTTTCTTTATTTTTGGACAAACTTTTTGTTTTATTGATGTCGTCCGTCCACGTAGTGGGGGGCCTATGGTAATGGTGGTAGGTATTACCAATGTATATATCAGGATCGCAGATAATAAAGCACAGTAACGGTTTCACTTAGTTTATGTAACAACACAGAGAGACATTGAAATATTACATACGTCACAAAGTACTAAAACACTAATGTGGTTACGGACAGTTTTGAGAGCGCGTAAATAATATGCGAAGTGGATCGACGAGCAACGTGGTGCCAGCGCGGAGGTGCGTTTCTCACTGGTTATATCGGTCGGCGCGAGCGGCCGGCGGCTGCCTCCCGACGACGACCGGGCGATGCATTCTTTTCTTATCGCTCGGCCGCCAGCCGATCCCATTGTTCTCGGCTTGCGTCGCTCGCGCAGATGGTTTACATAGCAATGTAAGTTAACGTTTTGATATTATTGTTTGTTATGATATTATATTTTGTATCTGTATTTAATAATTATATTCTTTTTGTTTCAGATGGAGAAGTACGCCACAGGCCTACCAACTCTTTGTCTTCCAGTTTGATGAGGTTAACACTCAAGAACCTTTCTTTCCCATCGGTTATCAGTTCGTCGAGCAATGTGGCCCACCCATTGCCACTTCAACTTGCAAATACTAAAAGCTATGTCGGTCTTTGGTGCTGTGGCGAATATCCACGTTCCGGATTTTATCGTGCAATGAAGCTCTGAGCATAGTTTTCGCCATAGCTTGTTCAGTGACTCTGCATTCGTCCACTACGGCCACAGTCCACACGGACCACGTCTCAGTGCCATATGCTATCACTGGAAAAACAAACTGGTTGAAAACTTTGGTAATCAGGCTCTGCGAGATATTTGACAAGAAGATTTTGCTTAATTTTCTTAACGCTGCCATTCTGAATCAATCAGCAAAGTTAAGCAACGTCCGCCGCGGTCAGGAGTTGGATGGGTGACCGCTGGTGACATTACTTCTGAGCGCTTCCGTGCTTCGGAGGGCACGTTAAGCCGTCGGTCCCGGTTGTTGTCTTAGGATGGCAGTCGTTACAGCATGGTGGTAGGGCACTTTGCGAATGCTCACCTGGCTAGCTACCACCCTCAAGTTGAAAATCTGTCGCCAAGCACCTAACGGTGTGTTCCGGCAGCTGTCCTTGAGAGCCAGTAATTCTAGGTTAGCCTGTACAACATCTTCAACCACATCATCACTTAACATCAAGTGAGATAGTGGTCAAAGGCTAACCTATCACGCATAAAAACAAAACCTTATTGATCACAGAGACATTAACAAATATTTGCTTCTTGGTTATCATGATAAACTCGATCTAATTTTTGTTGAACTATCGGGGCTTACCCACGCCGACTTCCTGGATGGTCGCTTTTCGGAGAAGGACTTCATCGCAAAGAGTCCCTCCTTTTCCATGAAGTTGAATAGCCGGTGGTCCCTCTGTTTCCACTGACCATATCCAAACTCCACTCCAACTCATCGCCATTCCGTGTGCCCAACTTAACGTTGAAATCCCCCATAACAACAGTGAAGTATGTTTCGGAAGAATGTATGGCTTCAGGCCTCATACACAGCCTCTACTGCGTAAATCTTCGCCAAATAGGTAACGTTTGGTGATTCTGCGTATGAGGTACGCTATCCTGCTCGACACACTTTCAACTTTTTCAACATTGTTAACGGTAAGGGACTTACCACCCTGAGATTTTTGATGACCTTCCTGGTAGAATAACAAGTCACCAGAGCCAAGGATAACGGTGTCCTGTCCCTGTCGTCGGATTTCCGATAATCCCATGATATCCTAGCGGAACTATATTTTTTTACTTGCATTCGGGGGCTTACAGATTTCGGTAAAAAATAATGTTAATAAAAACAAATAGGAGCCATTTGCAAGCCTCTACAGTTGGAAAGTAATTACAACAACATTAGAAAGTAGATAAATAACTAAAGTTTACTTCTTAAAAATGCTTTTGTTAACGACTATCCAGAGGAGTGGCTTATGGCCACAGTAATGTAGAATTTATGGAAGCCACACTACAAGTAAATAGGTCGATGGAGCGGTGCGATTTCATTAATTTGTTAAATGCAGTTGACGAGCGTAATATGAAGGAATTGCGGCGATTGTTTGTGCATTCGTTGGGAGTTTGCATAAGATTTCTGAGTTGACGCGTATGAGACCAGTTTGACACATTAAATATTTAGTTACAAGTTTAGGGCAATCAACTATTGATTGTGCTAATTTTACCGGATAACGCATATCTGAAACGTGTCTCCGAGATTCTAGTGGTAAAAAGTGAAAACGGGAGCAGCGCTGCTCACAACTCACGTTTGGTATTTTAAACTTATAGCCTAGGTACCTAGTGAATTTCTTTCGCAAATGCTCCACCTATTTGAGTGTACAGCATAATTTGGGTTCCATACCTGACTGGCATATTCGAAATGGCTACGGACATAGGCACAATATAGTATTTTTTGGTAAGTGATTTTAAATTGCGGATGACAAATCCCAGCGCTCAGTGAAAGCCTTTTTCGCTATGTGATCTATGTGATGTTTAAATGATAGTTTGCTGTCTATTAGTACACCAAAATTATTGGTTACATCCGCACGTGATAAGCGCTGGTTATTTATTAAATAGTTGAATATGAATTTATTAAATTTACAATTAAAACTGATTATTATGCATTCAGTTATATTGAGATTATTAGACTTGCAATAATCTACTACTCTCGTCAGATCTTCTTGCAGTAGTCTTGCATCATTTAATGTTTTGACTGGTATATAGATTTTCATACTATCAGCAAAGAGTAAATAATTTTAATGTTTGAATCACGTGCCAAATAGCTTAAAATAAAAAAAAGCTTAAAATAGCAAAGGACTCAACAATTATCCTTGGGGAACACCTGGGGCGGATCGTCATCCAGGATGAAGTGAATTTTATTTATTTATTTAGATAAAAACGATGTACAGTTACATTTACCTCACACATTACATAATCAGACAAAAGTTCAAATTTAAAATAATAATTACAATAAGATTAGATGTTACACAATAATAACAATTAAATACCATTTCCAAAACACAATGTCAAAATTACAATTTAAATTATATACAAAAATTAGAAGTCATCAATGTCATAATACAATAATAGGTTATAATTAAAATTAGTCAAAATCAAAGTCAAAATCGGTCGGGCTATCTCGCCTTTTGCATCTGTCCCATTGATCTAATAGACTTTCACAATAAGTCAAAAATACAGTGGAAATAGATTTCCAATTGTCAAACATTAAATCGCATTCAGTGTTGGCGGCGAGGAGTGCATTGAGGTGGCGGCGGGCTCGGACAAGCGGTGACATAGACCGCGCCACAGTCCGACAGTCGCGTGTGAAGTCTACATGAAACAGATCATGAGGCCGACCACGCCTATTCGCCGGAACCCCGGGTTCATCCGGCACATGCAGAACGCAAAGTAGCTCATGCAAATATAAGGAATCAACGGGCCCTTTAAGTACTTTATAGCAAATAGTAAGTTGATCTACCATCCTCCTCACCTCTAACGAGTTATAGCCTAATTGACCTAACAAAAACTTAATAGGGTAGAGATAAGGGAAGTAGCCATAAAGTTTTTTATAGAGTGACCTTAAAAATACCTTTTGGACTTTTTCAAGCATACGGCTATACGTAACCTCATGAGGGTTCCATACACAAGCGCTTGATTCAAGTTTACTCCTAACCAAGGAATTGTACAATATCTTAAAAACTAGAGGATCTTGAAAATCCTTCGAACTACGCATTACGAAGCCTAGGCGGCGATAAGTCTCTTTGGTGAGATTTAAGATATGATCGTGAAAGGTTAGGCAGCGATCGAATGTAACTCCTAGGTCCTTAATGCTATTAAGTCTGTTGACAGTCAAATTATTCAAATAATACCTAAAGTAAATTGGATCCATTTTTCGGACAAAAGTACAAATATTACATTTGCTAAAATTAAGCAGCATTTTATTTTCGACGCACCATTCAAAGACTCGGTTTATGTCACTTTGTATGCATAAGCAGTCATAAAAAGATTTAATTTCAAAGAACAGTTTGAGGTCGTCAGCGTACAAGAGACAGCGGTTTTCAAAACTTTGGGGAGGTCGTGGATCATGATCTGGAAAAGGAGAGGTCCCAATACTGAGCCTTGGCTGACCCCTGATCTAGTATGATATGGCTGAGATAAATAAGTACCATGTCTAACAAACTGACACCTATCTCTCAAGTAGTCTGAGAAAAAACTGAGCAGACTTGGAGTGAAACCGATGGTAGATAATTTACGCAATAAGATGTCATTGTCAATTATGTCAAATGCTTTTTGAAAATCGAAGTAAATAACGTCGACCTGCAGCCCACGATCCATCGCATTAGATATATAGTCGACTAAGCATAATAGGTTTGTATTCACGGATCGCCCCGGCCTAAAGCCGTGTTGCTCATCGCCTATCAGCTGTTTCACCTGCCTATATAATTTGTTATGCAGAATGTATTCAAAAATTTTTGCCGGTGCACATTTTTTTTTTTATTTTTTTTTTATTCCTGATAGGTTAGCCTTTGACCACTATCTTACCTGATGGTAAGTGATGATGTGGTCGAAGATGTTGTACAGGCTAAGCTAGAATTACTGGCTCTCAAGGACAGCTGCCGGAACACACCGTTAGGTGCTTGGTGACAAATTTTCAACTTGAGGGTGGTAGCTAGCCAGGCGGGCATTCGCAAAGTGCCCTACCAACATAGTATGGCTATAGGTCGGTATTCTTCCACCAGTGTCCTATTACTATTTTTAAGTACAGGGGTCACCCTGGAAGACTTCCACTGCGGGGGGTACCCGCCGTTAGAGAGAGACAGATTAAGAATATGGAACAGTGGAAGAATTATGAGCTTTTTGCATGCTTTAAGAATAAAACCAGGTACACAGTCAGGTCCTGATGAACTACCTGGTTTTAATTTGTTCAGGCCATACTCGATATCGTTCGGTGAAAAAGTAGGTATACTAACGCGGCCGCCTTGTAAACCCAAGTCGCCATATGCATTGTAATCCAGTAGGGGCAATTCGTTTAAAAATACACTGGAAAAGTAGTTAGCGAACGCTTGGGCTGCTTCTACGCCTACAAACGACTTTCCATTGTAAGTGACACAAGGCTCAAACCCACCCTTAGACCTAAGGCTTTGTATATGAAGCCGCAAGTTTTCCTCGATACGGTGCGTATGAGATTTGTATGCCTCGCAAATACGTATTTTCAAACTAGCTCAAAAGTCAGAAAAAAGTTTGTAAGATTCTACGCTATTCGAATTTATCCAAGCCCTGTGCAATCTTGCCTTTCGTCGAATATCCTTAATGATATCCGCGTCGAACCAAACAGGATACCTATTGCTTTGTGTGGCTTGCCTTAGGAAATGGTGTGCGGTTTTATAATAAATTGCCCAAACATATTACAACGCTCACAGAAAGAAAATTCAAGTTGCATGTGAAGAATATTTTGATAAAGAAATCTTACTACACTGTTTGTGATTACTTAAACGACAAAAATGCTTGGACTGGTTCGCCTCTGCCAAGCTAGCGCCTAACACCTACGTAATGTAAATTAAGTATTGTAATAATTTTACTATATAGTATGTACTTAACACATTTTTAAAAAACGTTTAAAAGAATGGCCCCGAGTTTCTTGCCCGTTCTTCTCGCAGTGGCTCTATAATTTTTGTTTGCTGAACGTGGCAGTACAATGTAGTATATTTCAATATTAAAATTTGTAATTGACCTTCATAAGATCGTCGTAGACGCCTAATTTGAATAAATGATTTTGACTTTGACTTTGACTTTGCCGTCTCTTCCTAGGAACTGACAAATCAAATAGCTTATAAATAATATCATAAAACGCATCTACGGTGCGCATACATTCTTACACTCAAGGACAGGTGCCCAAGATATATCTTCGAGCAATGAAGAAAAGAGAACGAAGTCCATTTTGTTAAAATTCCAGTCGTGTGGCACATCAATGTTGCTCGGCTGTAAACGATCGAGTGTAATATTATGCACGCGGAGATATACCGTTATCTCTAGTCCCGGGTGGTACAGCTGATCGATAGGAACAAAGCCGTCGGCCGCGCATACAAAAACCTGTCGTGGCTGTGACAGTGCACTCCCGCGCCAACACTACGTCAAGGATACTTCCATGTGCATTAAATACGTCATTATAATCATATAAATTACAAATTGATAGAAAATAACAATAATAATTTTTAATGTTTTCAGACGCACTATTTATATTTAAATCACCTAAAATTATAAATGTATTAACATCAGCGTTTGTCAAAAGGGATTCAACACGGATGGGCCGGCGATACAGCGCAGTGATGGCGACGGACGGCGTTTTTTGTGTCGTACCTCCGTCCACGTTTCAGTAGCAGGATGAGAGTTGGTGTTAAGATCTTGGCTAGAAGCCGCCCCCGATGGAATGGTGGTGGCTGAGGCATCTCCACAGGGGCCAGCCGGCGAGTAAATCAATATGTCGTTTTTTCGACCGGAACGCATACGCCCTGTAGCTTGATCGGGGGTCAATGAGTCATCACTTACATTTGCTGTTATCGATGGACTTTCAAACGGCTTATATTGCTTCTTTTTTTAAAGAATTGCACTTATAGGCACACTTTGATTATCCTCATTCATTATCGTATTAGGCGCTGCACTTTTGGTATTTTGCGTGTTATTAACGACGATCATTTTCAAATCACGGATTTCCTCACATTGAATTTGGATCAATTCAACTTGCTTCGTCGACATTTGTTTGAGAATCTGCAGCTCACATTCCAAATTACTTAACCGTGATACAACATTAGCAAACATGTCAGGTAAATCTTCACGAACCACAGACATTTTGTAAAAAGTTTAAAAACCAAAAACAAACTAAAATGCGATACAACGAGTGGTAAATAGAACCACATGCGTGCGCGTGCTCCGACCGCTGCAAGTGCACTGAACTCATCCATCTGCAGCAGTGTTGTCTCTCTATCTTTAAAGGAACGTTACAAGTGCTATTGGGTTCCGTGGGTAGATAAATCTACTACCTAGGCATAAGTGCAGGAATTTAAAGTTTTCTTAAAAAACACAGTCCATTCAAATACATAAAATCACCCCCTGTGAAACTGAGTTTTCACAACCATTATGGTGAGAGAAATAGTATTGAACCAACTAGCATTTCCCACCAGCAAATATAAGGCAATTTTTGCCGCAAATTTCAAATGATAAACAATATCTCTCCGAGCTTGTGAAGTGAACATTTTATTATCAGTATATAAGATTATTATGCACTAAAATTTCACAGCTCATGTGATACATTGGTGATAGTTTACGCATAAGAAATAACGGGGTACTGGTATAATCACTATCTATTGCCAGCGGAAGCGTAATCTGCCATAACACAGATTACACCATATACTACTTTTAACTGCAGAAATAGCCTATAAAATATTGATGTTTAAGTTTAACTGTCCATGCTGGATAGAGTTATTGAGGTATACCGTGAGATACCCTTTACAATAAGATACTTACAAGATAATAGAATGCTTGTAAATAAGCAAGAGGGACAGTAGCTGCATCTTCCAAGTTCCAATGAGCTGGAACAGGCCATAGCAGCTCAGGCAATGCAGTGACCACAGTTTTTGCGGCACCATTCCTGACCAGGCCCATGACACGTTCTCCACTGAAATTTTTATAAAAAAAATATTAGTCCATATAAGTTCTATTAAACATTATTAAAATTAAATAGGCTTTTGCGTATTGCAGACATAATTTAATATTTTACAGGCTCGCGTTTGTACGTTTACCCACGTGTAAAGTATTGGAGCAGTATTTGATTATATACGCTCACCTATTCTATTAAACCCATTTTCTTGTGACTATAAAATGCCCTGATTATAGATTACAGACTCGTGCATTGAGTTCCAGTCTTTAGCCGCACAAAGTTTGGCGTAGACAGGGAATCTTATGAATGTCACTCACATCTGAAGCAAAACTATCGAGAACTGGTGAACTGTCTGAAGCCTCTCTCTTGGTACATAAAAGATGTCTTCTGTTATTATCGAAGCGCAAAAATATTTAATACTAATTAATATCCTTAAAAGTTGATTGCTGCTTGATTGCAATTAACTTTTTGAATGTGATCTAAATGTACTAGATATGATTTAAGTATTATATAATAGCCCGTTTTTTTAAATGTTCAAGAAAGTATTGAATGTATAGCAATAAATTTTATAAAAAAAGAGAGTTAAAATACATGTTACATTTTATCTATATACAAGATAATAGAACTAGATTTAAAAATAAATATCCATAGTCTATTTATAATAAAATTAAGTTAATTTTTCAGTCACTCATTTCACAGGAATATAAAATGACTAAGGATGAAATTTAAAAACTACTTAACCGATGAAGCTGAAATATGGCAGTTTATAGGTGAGGTCTAACCGGGTCCAACCAAAAAAAATATATATTATCTATTATCATTCAGTTGTAATAATTAATCGCATTATCTTTTCTATTAAACTGCCTTTTAGTAAAACTTGTTGTTTCCGCATTGTATCCAGTTACTTAAATTGTGTCACCTTTCATCGTTCAAAGTCAAAGTCAAAATCATTATAGGCGTCTACGACGCTCGTATGAAGGTTAATTACAAATTTTTTTACGGACGAGAGGTCAGTACGCTAGAATGATATCTTCCTAGCGACCTCACCAAACTATAGCTGTAACTTTTTTTGTATAGTGGCACTATTTTTCTTTGTTACGGCACTATTTGTCACTATATCAACACTATTTTTTGGCATAGTCAAAATAAAAAAAATCTTGGGTGAGTACGCTAGGATGAGGGATACAAATATTGTACATTGTACTGCCACATTCAGCAAAGAAATAATTATAGAGCCACTGCGAGAGGCACGGAAAAGGAACTCAGGCTATTCTTTTAAATCTTTTTTTACCATGTGTTACATACTGTATAGTAAAATTACTACAATATTCATTTACATTACGTAGGTGACAGGTGCTAGCTTGGCAGAGGCGAACCAGTCCAAGCATTTTTGTCGTTTAAGTTATCACAAACTATGTAGTAAGATTTCTTTATCAATTTATCACGAGCAACCTGAATTTTCTTTCTGTGAGCGTTGTAATATGTTTGGGCAGTTTATTATAAAATCACACACAATTGCCTAAGAAGGACCTTTTATTTTTTTTTGGTAATCTAAAACCTGGCACCGCTATTTTATCCTTATTTCTAGTGAAATAATCGTGATTATCACTGTTTAATTTAAATTTACTAAATTTTTACGAACATACATAATATTTTCAAATATATACAGACTTGGTAAAGCTAAAATATCAATTTCTTTAAAAAGATCTCTCAGGGATTCCCTATGATCCATTTCATATATGGCTCGAATTGCACACTTTTGTAAGATAAAGATAGTCTCTATTTCAGCAGCAGCTCCCCACAGCAATACACCACATGACATAATACTGTGGAAGTACGCGAAATAAACGAGCCTAGCAGTAGCTACGTCTGTTAGCTGTCTTATCTTACGAACCGCATATGCAGCAGAACTAAGTCTTCCGGATAGATCATGTATATGTGGGTTCCACTGTAAAGTTGAATCCATTTTGATTCCCAGGAAGACTGTCGCATTGTCAAAAGAGAGTTTATCTAGGCCAAACTTAATGTTTAGTTCAACATAAGTTACATTTGGAAAAGAAAACTTTAAACATTTGGTCAATTATATTGGGTAAACAACACATTATTTACATGAATTAGTTCACTATCTTTCCTATCTACTTTAAAAATCAAAAAGGTATCATCTGCGAATAAAACTATATCGCAGAAATTTTTAACCATACAAGGCAGACCATTTATATACGCTAGAAACAAAAAGAGCCCTAAAATCGATCCTGACGGTCTCCAATTCTTACCAAAGATCCGGAAAAAGTATTGCCATTTATTCTAGCCTTCTGTAGCCTATCTGACAGATATGACTCTATTAGATTCAAACCTTTTCCACGAATACCATAGTGTGAAAGCTTACGAATCAGAGTGCAGTGTTCTACACAGTTGAATGCCTTGGTAAGATCACAAAATACGCCAATAGCATCATGTGAACTCTCCCAGGCTTCAAGTATATGTGACATCAATTGAACACCTGCATCTGTAGTGGATCTTCTCTTAGTGAAACCAAACTGATTCTCATTCAATATATTATGCTCATTAAAATGAGATAAAAGTTGTCTGAGCATAATTTTTTCGAATACTTTACTCAGAACAGGTAAGATAGGTCTATAATTGCAAGGGTCAGATGCAGTCCCCGACTTCAAAATTGGAGTGATTTTACTTAGTTTCATTAAGTCAGGGAAATTTCCTCTATCGACACAAAGATTTAATATTGTTACTAAGTATGTTGCAATAATGCAAATTATAGACTCTGCCACTTTAACTGACATACCCCACAAGTTTTCAGTACTCTTTATGTTTAAACTTTTGAATGACTTTATAATTTCAAAGTTTGTCGTGTATCTGAAATAAAAGTCCGGTGTTTTGCAGGGAAAATTATGTTTTAATAGGGCTTCTGCTACATTGGGACAAGAATCCAATGATTTAGTGACTTCTAGGGGTAAGTTAGAAAAAAAATTTTCAAATATATTCGCCACTTGTATTGGATCAGAGATTTGATTTGTATTGATAGTCAGGACATATCTTGAACCTGTAGGTTTATTTTTACCAGTCTCAATATTTATAGTCTTCCAAATGGTTTTTATTTTATTTTTAGACTTGCTAATTTTATCTCTAATAAAAAGAGATTTAGTTATCATCATTATCAACGCAGAACAAATGCGGCAGGAACAGCTCGCAATATCAATGTTGTGTTTGGAGAGGGGACTTCTAATGAAAGTACCGTTTAAACATTTCGTGAGAGAAACTTTGATTTGAAGAATGAACCACGTGGAAGACTGCCCATACAGGTAAATAACAATGAATTTTGAGTGATGGTAGAAGCCAATCCGAGCCAAACTATCTAGGAATTAGCAGCATGGTTTAACGTTACCTCACCAACAATGACTCACACCAACTCATTTGCGTCAAATCAATAAAAAAAAAGGTTGCCTTATGATTTGACTGATCTGTAGAAAGAAATGCGTGTTGAAACTTGTGTGTCGATACAGAAATACAGAGATATTGGATTGAATTGTGACATATGATAAAAAGTGGATTCTTTACGATAACCGTAAGTGAAAAATGCAATAGATGCAACCTCAGGTTAATCAACGCAACAGTGTCCTAAAGCAAAGATTTTCTAACTTCTTTTGGGTAACTTTCTGGTAACTGTTTGATGGTCTCAGAATGGTGTAATTCACTATGGATTTCTCCGATCTAGTCAAGCAATAACGGCAGATGTCTACTGTGATGAACTCCGAACGATAATAGCAAAACTATAGTCTGTTTTTTTTAACAAACGAGTACTGAGTATGTCTCTCGCACATTTCCGATATTGACAGAGTGAGATGGGTCATTGCTGTCATTGGTCAATGCCTTTGTTCTTGTTTTGAAATTGATAAGGCCCGTTCTTATTGAAAACCTACTTTTAAAATTTACTGTAGAATAAATTACGTTATTATTTTATGATTTAAATTTGAATACTTAGTATATTCGTAACTAGATTTTCTGTTCGTTAATTTATGTTATAAAACAATATTGTAGTTGTATATTATAATATGCACTAGAACATATAAATCAAATAATTCTAAAACAATTCTTATAATCTTATAAATTATCGTCATCCTTCTGATGAACTTTCTGCAGATACGTCAATAATAAATTGCTCTAACATAATATTTGTACACATAATTGTCGACTCCGTACATTTTTTTCTATCTTGGTTATCACATGATTGAGACATGACTACTATTTTTATCTATCCAATTTAGCTACTTCTTGTAACAAAAGAGTTCAGTCTTCATAAATTTTATAACTTTTGTTATTTCATATTTGTGATTTCCATAGCCCTTCACTTGAGACCAAACAATTTCGATTGGGTTGGGCTCAGTGATACGTCGGCAAAGGTATGACGAGACGATTGGTTCACTTAGCTAAAACATTTTTTTTAGAACGATCATTGTTTTGCTTACCCTAATTCAATAGTTGCAACTTTAGTATTGATTCCTTGCAAGCAATACTTTTCGAAGCGCAGGTAGTCGAAGACAACTGAATGTACCTACCTACATGTAACTACAGAGTTCGTGTGGAAAGGACTTTATGTTGATTACGTGGGCCAATAGCAACGCAGTAAAATTTTCGGTACTCGTTTGTTAAAAAAAATGGACTATAGCAGTGAACAGCCCCGACTCTTACTTAATTATTACTTCATGATTACGCGAGACCTTAAACAGCACGAGAAACCGTTTTAACTCTACAGGAACTGCAATTAGAAACCATTCGTCACCGTATTCGGCAGACCTTGCTCCAAGGACTACCATTTTTTTGCGTGACTTGGACAATTTCCTACGCGATAAAAGTTTTCTTTCCTTGAGGACAGTACGAAACGCTTTCACACAGTTTGTCCCCCATAGAACGCCACAAAGAACGACTATTAGCCATTTGTAGCCATTGGCTACCCGCGACTTTGACGATGTCGTCAGTCCACCTAGTCGGGAGCCTACCAACTCTTTGTCATCCGGTGTAGTGTGGTAAATACTCGAGAAACTTTCTTCCCCATAGGTTATCGAGTTCCCCACAGGTTAGTTCATCGAGCAATGTGGCCTGCCCATTGCCACTTCAATTTGCAAATTTTGAGAACTATGTCGGTGACTTTGGTTCTTTGGCGAATATACACGTTCCGGATTTTATCACGCAAAGAAACAAATACAAATACAAATAATTTATTTATAGTTCCTTTGCTACACGTCAACATGTTAACATAAATCGTTAACAACAATAATAATCAAAATAACATAATAATAATACACACGTCAATAATCGTTAACAACAATAATAGTCAAAATAACAATAATAATAATAATTAAATTAATTAAATTGACATGTCTAATTTTAAATAATCGTTTATGTCATAGAACAGTTTATCCTGTAACCAGGTTCTTAGTCTATTTTTAAACGTCACGGTGGAAGGTGCATCTCGAACGGCTGCAGGTAAGCGGTTGTAAACAGCTGGGCCTAACACGTAAACTCCGAGCATAACTCTCTACATAGCTCGTTGAGCGACTCTGAGTTTATCCATAAGGCCCACAGTTAAGGAATACGTCTCAGTGCCATAAGTCATCGCTGGCAACACACACTGGTTCAAGAATTTTGTCTTCAGGTTCTGCGGGATTTTGGACGAGAAGATGTCGCGTATAGATAATTTTTTTTTCAGTTTTCAGTTTGATAAAAAAAGGAATTTCAAATTTTTTAGTACAATTTGGCAATTTTATACCTAAACCTCTAATGTAGAGCATTTTGCTTATATCAGCTATACTAGTTACTAGCAACCATCCTCTAGTATTAAACGTTTTGCCAAAACACCTAACGATGTGATCCAGGAGCTTTCCTTGAGATCCAGTTCCAACCAAGTAGGTCATATGTACCACTTTCATTTCCATTAGGCGCTCTTGTCTTGTTACCAACAGGCATCATGACCTATACCAGGATTATTCAAGCTAGCAAGCATTACGAGGCAGGCTCGTAATGCTTGCACTAGCTGTGATCGGTATGCAGTGCACCGTGTTTCAGATCCCGCTACCCTCTTTGACATAAGAATTATCACTGTAACCTATTCATGTTCTCCAATACCAGTAAATTTCACGATGTAGGTGGTTTGACACATATTTTCACCAAAGGTTTCGATAAGTAGTGTAATTCATAAATTTTAATTATTTGGTTCTGAAATGCTTAATTAATTTACGACATTGTCATCATGCTTTGAACTTAATTTATATAAAATACTTTTTACTGAGTACTTAAACTACTTTTGATATTTTTTTTATTTTATTTATTGAATTCACAAAATCCACAGATCTTAACTTAATTTACAATAGTTTCAACAAATATTATTTCTTACATCCAATGACGGATTTACTTTCTAATTATATAATTTTATAACAAAGAGAGCAGAAGTACAAAATGAACATTATTGTTAAAAGTTACACAAAAATAAGAGACAGGTTAATAAATTCGTGTACAATTAAAGATGAGAAAAAGTGTGTAGTGGGTTAATAACACATGAAAACATACTTTATTTATCAATTATTATGTTAATAACATCTGTTTTGAATACACCTATTGAGCTGTTGAAAAGGTCGGTTGAGCTAAAATTATTATTATAACATTTCTGCGTTCTAAGGATTACCGAATTAGCCGAGTAATTAGTATATGAACGTGGGATGTGGAACAAGTTAGTGTGTCTGGTACGTAACGTGGGGGCTCTGAGCTGCAGGAAAAGTTCTGTGAGTTCTGTGCTGTTAATATCACCATGACACACTTTATGGAGAAATAACATGTCTAACATTTTGCGTCTATCTCTGAGAGTCATTAAGTTATGGAATTTACACGATTCTTCATAGTCAATGTACCTATGGCCTGCTCGATAGTTAATATGTTTTATAAATTTACATTGAATTTTTTCAAGATCTTGCGCATAAGTTATGTATTGTGGTGACCAAATGTTACTGCAATACTCAAGAGTACTTCTGACATATGCAAAATATAATATTTTTAAACATTTGATATCAGAGAACGGTTTGCTAGCTCTTAGAATAAAACCCAGGTTTTTGTAGGATCTATTAATTATATCTGAGATATGGTCATTATATATTAGTTTGTTGTCCAAGAGAACTCCTAAGTCTCTAACAAACTGTGTTTTTTGTATAGAAGTGTTGTTTAACTTGTACTGAAAAACAAATGGTATTTTCTTCCTTGTGAATGACATGAACATACATTTATTAATATTTATAGTGATTTTATTATTGTTGTAATATTCACTTAGCCTATTTAAATCTTGTTGTAGATTTATGCAGTCAGCGTGGTTCTTGATGGGAGAGTAAATTTTGGTATCATCTGCGTACATAAGGTAGTTAGCAAATTTAAAACAATTTCCAATATCATATAGGTATGCCGCGTAGAGCAACGGAGAGAGATTCGATCCTTGGGGGACGCCTGAAGAGACATTTATAAGATCCGAGCGATATCCACCCACAATAACAGCTTGACAGCGATTGCGCAGATAAGATTCTAACCACCTTAAAAGATCTCCACATATGCCAAGTTCTTGCAATTTGCGGAGCAGGATGTTGTGATCTACGCGGTCGAAAGCCTTTTCAAAATCCGTATAGATCACGTCAACCTGCTTACCACCGTCCATACCCCGTAAAATAGCGTTTGTAAATATAGCTAGGTTTGTATTTGTAGAACGACCCTTTATAAATCCATGTTGTTGAGTGGGAATATTTTTGTGTATAAATGCATATAGATGGTAGTGTACCACCTTTTCCATTAATTTACTAAGTGTATTTAAAATTGAAATCGGTCGGTAATTTTCTATTGATGTTTTTGTGCCTTTTTTATGAATAGGAATAATATGTGCAGTCTTAAGAATATTTGGGCAATAACCTTCACGAAAGCATCTGTTGAAAATACATGCAATGGGCACGGCTAGAGATTCAGCACAATTAATATAAAATAAAGGGGGAATTTTGTCACTGCCAGCACCTTTAGCGGGATCAAAGCTTTTAAGAAGTTTTTTCACTAATTCTACTTTTACATGAATAGTGTGTAAAGTGTCAGCATTTATGATGCTGGTAGGTATAATATTGCTGTGGTTGACAGAAGGTCGACTAAAGTTTTTAGAAAAAAAATAATTGAAAGCTAAACATATCTGGTTTTGATCAATTAGTTTTTTATTGCCGTAATACATCTGTTTGGGGAAATCTGTTTTATTTTTTCTTTTTGATTTAATATATGACCAAAAGAGCTTAGGGCATGCCTTAATTTTTTCTTCAGATGATTTAATGAATGATTGGTAGCATATATCTTGTAAGTTTTTTACTTTTGTTCGTAAATCAGAAAACTGCTGATATTCTAACTTATTATTATATTTTTTCGCGTTATAATGAGCTTTAGCTTTTTCTTTAATTAAATTTATTAATTCTTTATTATACCAAACGGGATAAACATATTTGTTGGACTTGGTTACGTGGGGTACATACAGTTTTATGGCTTCATCTAAAACTGAATAAAAATTATTAACGGCATTTTCCACATCGCAACATAACAGTTTTTCAGGCCAGTCTATATCTAAAAGATATTTATTGATAGCAAGGTAGTTTGCTTTACGAAATAACAAAAATGTTTGTGGAGCATTTTTTAAAGGAGGTATTAATAAATCAGTAGCATCAATTTCAATAGTAGTGTGAAATGCATCTTCTATGACTAACGGACTATCTGACCTATTTAATCCCAACGAAAAGTTAGCAAAAACTAAATCTAACGTATTTTGGTGTGAGTTTACAAAATTGTTAAACTGTTTTAATCCCATAAAAGTAGTTTCATTCAATAACAGTGACGCGCTGTCTTGGATCTCAACCGAGCCCTTTTTTAAAATTACCGGGTCACCCTTAGACCATTGAATGCAAGGTAAGTTGAAATCTCCCGCTAATAAAATGTAGTCATTCGGATGCTTATTTACAATCGTCGATAGTATATCAAGCAGGATATCTATACGTTTGGGTATTAATTTATCAGGCGGTAAATATACGACACCTACATGCAGATTATGGCGTGAGGACGTAGAAAGGGAACCGGCGCCGGCGGTGGGGCTAGCAGCGCTCGGTGCGAGCGCGCGCCCGGGAACAGTCACCCATACGCTTTCAAGGTGGTCGCGCTGCCACTCGGGACGCGTGCCCGCACAAAGCCGAGGAGTACACATAATCATAGCTCCTCCACCAAGCGAACCACGATCTGCACGGAACACCTCGTATTTGTCACTGGTCAACTCAGAGTCAAGAATACCATCGCATAGCCAAGTCTCTGTCAGGAAGATCATGTCAGCCTCACATAATAGTGTGTTATTATAAAGACTATTAACTTTAGTTCGAAGCCCGCGCACGTTTTGGTACAAACATTGCAATCTACTTGATAACATCATTGTGAAAAAGTGATATAGTGAAACTTATATGTATACAACGCAAGAAATATAAATATTTGAAGAGTGAGCCCAAGGATTTAATATTCATAATTAGGTTAGGTCGAAATAGTGAGTGGTGGTTTAGGGTTATTGAAAATAAACAGTGAATAATTTCTACAAAGAATGCGATGATTATTAAAAATGAGTAAATTATAAAATTGTGCAGAAAATGAATATGTATTAATGAATAAAATAAACTATGAAGTAAAACAGCTGTGCTTTTTATTGTGTAATTAAGAATTAAGAGAGTGGCAAATAAGATATATGTTATAAGTAAGATTGGGTAAGACATTATATAGATTATGAGTAATATTTTTTTCAATTTAGTGTTAATGTATGCTTGTGTTATGTGTAATTGTAGTGTGAGAACAATTATGCAAACATATAATATACAAATAGGATGAGAAACAGGTAATGTCAGACAAATTAAATATCGTTTTGTTACATTTTTTCCAAATCTAAGGTGCTTATTATAGGTATGGGTGGCGAAGTGTCGGTCTTCCTTACATAAATACGGCAGTTTTTTGTCCACACATGCTTATAATTAAATTAAATTGCTTTCAATTTGCAAGATTTTAGTAATTGTTTATTATCTTTAGTGAGATGTTCATTTACAAAAATATTTTTTATTTCGCCACCCATACCGAGTTCCTTAGAAGAGATGCGACGGTGCCTTCTCGCGGCGGCTACGACAGCGTCCTTGGTGGCGCGTTGCCTAAAACGGGCGATGATGGCGCGGCTGGGGCTGCCAGCAGAGCCGTTGGCTGGTCGACGCGGCTGAACACGATGCGCAAACTCAATGTCACCGCTCTGCACCGTGACTCCTGCTTGAGCGGCAATCTTGATGACCAAGTCCACTGTACATTCTTCTTTAGTCTCAGGCACACCAACCACCTCGATGTTCTGTGCCCTGGACCACTGCTCGTGACGTGCCTGTGCATCTTCGAGCACTTTCGTGCGTGCTTTTACCGCATTCAGCTCTTCCCTAAGCTGCTTGTTCTCGTCACATAAGACAGCTATATCAGCTTTAGTGTTTGAGTAATATTTGAACATATCATCGCACTGACCACTAAGGTAATTTACTGACACTTCAAGACTGGTCATCCGATCAACTAATGTTTTAAATTGAGCTGCCATTGCGTCGTTGATAGCTGTCGTGACCTCTTTTTTTATAATACTGGCCATGGGCTCTTGTTTTTCAACACTGCCTACCTCTAGTAGCGGCGTCCGTGGGATATCCGCGCCGTCTCGTGGTGACGTAGGACTAGGAGTGCGCTTCCTGACAGTTACATTGGCTCGTCCAGAGTCTTCAGATGGCAGTAACAGAGTAACTTTCACTGGCGTATCGGAATTATCCCCGCCCTTAGGTTGTTTACAGACACACAACGGACACAGCCAGGAATGCACTTTTTTAAATTCTTCCGCCAACGTATTGACACATACGTAATGGTATTGTTTACCAAAAGCGGTTCGCGAACAAATAGCCTTCTCCGAAGCTTTCATCGACTTTCTACACGCACTACAATTGGTCATATTTAATTAGAGAAATAATCTAATAAATTACTATATAATCAGTTATTTTATAACTACCTTCAGTTTATTAGATATATTTAATGTGTATAAGTCTGCTCTCTTTGACAGTCGCGGACGGTATGAATATTGAAACCCAATTAATAGGGTAAATTAGAGTTTGCACAAAATTTTGAAAAAAATGGTCCGAAATCAAAGCATGCTTACTGCTCGGTGAATCCACTGAAGTCCATGCCATAATGTTTATCATCGTCTCCAAAAGGTATGACTCCTGTTGCTCTTTTTACGTCTATGGTATTGATTCCTGCATATTCAACCTGAAAAAGTTTAAGGTTTGGTCATAGATTAGAAGTTAATATTTAAACTGAGCCCGAAGCCAAGTATCATTTAAATTAGCACCATCTCAATCCTATGCACTAAGCTCATTTTTTTTTATAGCTTATAGGCTAACCCTTGACCACAATCTCACCTGATGGTAAGTGATGATGTGGTCGAAGATGTTGTTCAGGCTAGCCTAGAATAACTGGCTCTCAAGGACAGCTGCCGAAACACACCGTTTGGCGACAGAATTTCTACTTGAGGGTGTTAGCTGGCCAGGCGGGCATTTGCAAAATGCCCTACCACCATGCTGTAACGACTGCCATCGTAAGACAACAACCGGGACTGACGGCTTAACGTGCCCTTTCGAAGCACGGAAGCGCTCAGTAGTAATGTCACTAGCGGTCACCCATCCAACTCCTGACCGCGGCGGACGTTGCTTAACTTTGCTGATCGATTAAGAACGGCTAAGCAAACTTCGCTACGAGCGCTTCAAAGCGCTTCATGCCTATGACATAGGGTTCTGGTGTTGAAAATATTATCATTCTTCGTCTAACAATTGCAAAAACCTAAGACAACATCATTCTTCTTTGTTCAGGTTAACTGCTCCGATCTAAATAGAGGTAAATTTCTTTAATTCAAATCATGAATTTCAATTTTAATTTTTATTGTGATTACTTTACCATAACGTTGATGCCATTTTTGGAAGGTTTTGGTGCTTCTTCCCAATAAAGTTTGTCAAGATCCCCAATACTACTGATTTGTAAGGCAATATTTTTACTAGGTCGGATATTTTTCCTGGGTTTTCGAGTTTCATTATTCTGAAATTACATTATTATAAACTATTACGGTTTTATAAGCCATGATTAATATGAAAATACACCCCAGTCTTCACTGGGGTAGGGAAATTGGCGCTATATACGCGGGGGTAGAGGCGGCTCCCGGCCCCCTGGGTGGTGCTAAATGGGTTGCAACGCCGAATCACGGGCGGTGGTTAAATAATCCGTTTCGTCGGTCATCACGGACCAAGAGGGATTAAATCCCCTCTAATAGTGTGAACTTGGTGACTTGAAAAAGTTTGAAGATTACATCTCCCAAAATAAACCATCAAAAATGTCAGATAAAGAATGTGAGATGTCATGCGACCCGGCTAACACCCGGCGCTCACAGGTACCTGAGCCTGTGAGTGAGAAATATTTTACCGACTGCATTGGGGTGGGTGACCAGGCTCCTGTGTCTGTAACTGCTACTGGCAGTGGTTCCGGTGGCAGCAGCAACAGTAACAAAAAATATGTTCAACAAGCATTTCATTCTAGCTTGTTCATTACAAAACCAAGATCTGTTTCAACAAACAATATGCCTGCATCGCTAGCTAAAGCTAAAAATACACAAAAAATATCACGTCTGGATTGGCAAGAAACTCCAATCACAAGAAATCCCAAAAGAAAGAAAGCTGATAGTCCCTGATTAGAACTAGTTATTAATACCCACAACAGATTTTCGGATCTCCCGGTAGACGCAAATGAAAATAGTTCAATACCTGACACTAAGAAAACAAACCTCCTCCCATAATCCTTTATGGGATAGAAGATGTCTACAAGCTCACCAAATTTCTTGAAAGTACAGTAGGAAAAAATATGTTCTCATTCAAACTGATAAAAATAAACCAATTCAGAATAAGCACCACAGATACGGATATCTATAAAAGATCATAGCTGTTGTCCGTGAAAATGAGCTTATAGGTTACACTTTCAATCAAAAAGTTGAAAGAAATTAAAGAAGATCTCCATTGAAGACCCAAAAGAGAAAAATACTAAAGTGCAATGCCAAAGATGACAGTATCTACTATTAAACCTCCAGTAAATAAACCTCAGCTCCTAAAAGACTAAGACAGCAAGCCCAGGCAACAAATCAAAGCAAAAAGAGACAACATACTGACTATTGACATGATATATAATAAAAAGGATACAAGAAAATTAACTTATGCAAGGCTAAGAAGAAACCATATAACACAAATTAAGTGACAAAAACTACAGATAGTAACAATTTAACTCATTTCAACCCATCCCTAGAGATAGACAAAATTACTTCTACCATAGAACACATACTGATCAGACAGTCTAAGAAGTTTTACCTTATCTTAGAACAAATGAGCTATCTTATGAATAGGAATAAGAATAACTTATTTGCTCAAAACACGAGTATACATACATAATACGACTTACACATGTGCATGTTACAAACAGGTAGAAAAGGAAAGATTAGTGTGCTTCGATCGTGTTTTGCCGTAAGGCGTGCAAATTTATAGAGCGATAACATGCCAAAATAATTAAACATTAAGTAGTACATCAAAATAGTAGTTAAAAGATTAAAGAATGTCAAAAAAGGAAATGTCAATTATGTTAATAACCAATTACAATGGCATTAAAATCTATCTAAAAGTATTAAAAAACACATATTACCAACGAGTCAATAGATAATAATACAAATAAGAAAACTTAAATTAAGAGCTAAAATTTGTCAAAAGCGAAGAGACCCTCAATTTTATGAAAACATTTATCTAATAGATATTTTTTGAGTGCTTTTTTAAACAAGTTAATATTTAAGTCCCTTATTTCTTTAGGCAATTTGTTATATACAAGTGGACCTATACAAACTATACTGTTTGCCATTATAGTTGTCTTAGCTACAGGTTTACAGCATTTATTTTGGTCTCGTCTATTTCTTACTACATGGTCTGACAGTCATGAAAATCGGTCTGGTCGGGCTATGTACCCTAGAACTCAGATGTAAGATGTAAGATGCTTCTCGTCATGTATGTTTATTATTATCAAGTGGCTCATAACAAAGTTGATAATCCGGTAGCCCTAGAGCAGCTGGGGCTGTTTGTTCCGACGCACTTTGATCGCGGTGCTAACACTGAGCATGGTCCGCAGCACCTCCGCCAACTGTTTGTCATGCTTTTTGATCTGCACACTGTTCGTGGTAAGAATGCACCCACAGCTAGAGTAGTCACGTTGCTCAACGATATGGTAGCTCAACATCCAGAGATTAATATATTTAATGCTACTTGTAATATATTTCGAGCTACGAATAAATAATGTAATTTCGACAGATTGTAATTAATTACCTCAGTAGTTTGTCTACGTAATTTGTTGGACTTCATGCCTGTGAATTACATGTGAGAATGAATAAATGAATAAATAAATAAATCACTGTCACCAGGCCGACTGTTGGGGACCGGGGAGTTAACGGCTCGTCTTTGAATCAGGGTGGCTTGAACAGTTTCTCTGATTGGCACAACCTCTTTGGGGCCGAGATGTTCACCACTGTTGTGGTCTCTCATGGTCACACGGTACTAGTACACTTCAACGAGCACCTCCACCTGGAGTTCCCAAGGGAAGAAAGGACTGCATTTGCCAGTTATGAGACCTTTACTTTATCACACCGTTATGATCAACTGCGGTTTTTGCGGAAGGGTCCTATTCGTAGCACTAAAATCGTCAACCCATATGGAAACCCCACACAAAGCCGGATTATGCGACAGTACGGGCAGGTAGAGCCGAGACATTTCCATTGGGCAGCAAGTGCCGTGAGTGCTACGGCATCACTTTTAAATTTCGTGGTGCTTAGGGTATGTGGCAGACAGGTGTAGGGATGTGGGTAGGTGGCAATCGAGGACTAGACCCAAGTGCTTTATCTGCGTCAGGACTTCACCCTCTACCTCACCTTCCACGGTGATTCTCGTTGAGGGCCGATACGTGGACTGTATATAAAGTACGGCTTTTGTCTTCGTCAAAGAGACCATCAGGCTAGCTGGGCAATCCGTTCACCATCAACATTGTGCCGATGGAATCAATCGCACCGCTTCCTCGTTTATCCTTTCCCGGACAGTAACGAAGGTTTTGACTGCATAAGACAACACCACAATCCAGGGAGAACCATCTCTCGCAAAAACCACGCATAACCGACGTTCTGCAGGACCAGCCCCGGTACCGAACCCTGTGGAACTCCGCAAGCGACGCACGCTTGGCCAATAAAAATAAAATGTATATTGGATTGTATTAGCCAGCTTAAAGCGGCCTTCTTACGATTACCGTGTCCTTTTATATATTATATGAGGATATGCTTTTTAATATTTATACAACAAGTTCTCCAATACAAAGATATGTTTTATTTGAAAGTTCTCATAAGCTTTCACACATTTTTAGAAACGGCATTAATATCATATTTATCTCAATTCAGTACCGAAAATCTGAAAACATCACATAAATTTAATCAGTAGGATAATATTTTTTTTTGAACAAAAAAATATATTACTCTTACATCCTCGCCTAATGTTGGATTGATCAACTTTAATATCCCTTGAGTTGATGAGGGCATTTTGCGGAACTTAAGGTGATGCAGAGAAAAACCACCACATCTGAAAAAAATAAATTAATAGTTTATTAGTCATTAGATATAACCATGGCAGATAACTTTCATGTAAGTTTTATTGTGACATTTGAACGATGCCCACCTTAAAGTGACTTATGTACTTTTTACCATATAAAATGCACGTGGATTTTTAATTTTGTTACCTTGATAAAATTTAGCTAAATTATCTAACGTTGTTACAATTAAAGTCTCACATAGTAATTAAACTTCTTTAAACGGTTTAAATCGCGTATATTTTTCATTATTTTCAAACACTTTGCGGTGATCGTGGTCACGGGGTGACTTGAATTACTGTAACAATCGCGAAAACTTAAGACAACATTAAAGTCTCACAGTTACAATTATTAAAAAGTGTTTGCAACTAATCTAGCATCGCAATAAACATGATTTTTCCAAACATTTTATTGTTAAATAAGGGCACATTTTATTGAGTTAGTTCCATAAAAAAACGCTGCTAGTATATATCATATACAAGGATTGAGTTGTGAATAACATTTTAAGTTAAATCCATAATTTGCAGCTTAGATAAGCCAGATTTTTTTCAGCTTAGTATCTAGAATTACAGGTGTTCATGAGTATTCTTAAACATAATCACCTAGTATAATTAGTTATTGCATCAATCTCTGCTTTTAAACTTGTTCCAATATTCGCTGAGCTTTCAAGGTTAATAGAATGTTTATCTACATCGATGATAAGTTCTCGAATATGACTTGGTTGAGAAATTCCATCATAAATATGTCGCAAATCATTGAGCTGGAATAATCCATCAAGAATTGTTACCCAGTTATTGTACCAAATAATTTGTGCTTTTGTTAACGATTTGTCTATAGCGTGTATACTGCGGAATTCATCCCTGAAAACCGTAAAAATAATTATGATGTTTTATGTACATATTAAAAATATAGTATGACTTTAAAACTATAGTCGGATTGCCAATCAGACGGAGTAAAGTGACATTAAGATCGGCTTAATTAATATTAATAACATTTATTGATATAAAAAGAGTTTACAATTGCAAAATACTTTCGGCCCCCAAACTAGGATAATCTGTATCTTGGGGACCACCTTCCTATAGGGTACAATTATTTATGAATACCATATTGTACTATTTTCGTTATTTCCTAAATTAGAACTAAGTAACAGCTACTTTAGGTGTAACAAACCCGAACCAAATGTGATCACTTAAGAAGGTTTCAAAATGTTGTGAACCTCGTTTTTGATACATTTGTTCCGGCTTAAAGTCACAGCTACAAATCAGCGTAAGTTTGTATTCATAGTGTATACATAATATATATATTACTAAACCTAAATTTACTGTTATAATGTCTACATTATTATGCCACGTTACTTGGGAATGTGTACTTTCATGTGTTAATGAATATGTGTGAGTGTGTGTGAGAGAGAGGGTACGTGTGTGCCTGTGTGTGAAATAGAGAGAGAGTGTGGAGTACACCGAAGGAAAGAGAATTGTTTTTTTGGCAGGTGTGAGTTAAATTGTTTAAGTAGTAATGATTACAAATTCTTCCGTTTTTTCATAGTCCATACTTAAGAGCATTCTATGTTATTTACATTTACTTTCCCAGTGTGTAAGTTCGTGAATATTTAAATCTTTATTAATTTTATTATATAAAAAGCTTGACATATATGTTGTATGGCGTGTAAGATAAGCTGAACGTGGTCGGGCTAAAAATTTTGCTAACTTTTTTTTGTCTTTTATTAGTATCAGTTTTATGATAAGGTGTTATTATGTGCTTTCTCAGAACTATATGTAAAATGTATGTCTGATGGTTAATCATTTACAATCATCATATAATTGTCGTGTTGAGTATCTATACGGCTTGAACAGCATAACCTTCAAAATACAAACGCTGTGCTCTTTATACTTTTAAAGGGAACGTTTTATGTGTGCCTTCCCAAACAGATATACTAACTACTTAACTACATAGGGATAAAGCTCTATAAAAAAATATGTATGATAAGAACAAATAAGTTGTTCCAATAATATTTACTCAGTATCGGAAGAATCATCACTGTCCGTTAAATTAATTCAAACCTGTACGAATTTGGCGATTAAAATGGCACATTTTGTCTTCTTTACAACGTGCGCTACGCATATCCACAATTTCTCAGCAGTCATTTTACTTACACCTTCACAAAAGTGTTTTTTACGTCTTTTAAATCTACATAAATACTAATACGGAACAAAAAAACAAAACGAAACAGAAACAACTAAAACAACAAAACAATGAACTTGAAATGAAACAGCAATAAGCACATATTGCATTCGTGCTCTCTGCCCGGCGGCGGTATGGAGACTAATAGCAATGATCAGTGATGCCAATCGTAAAATTTACAATACAGTGCGACTTGATTCTAGAAAACATATTACATACTATCTAAAAGAAAACCGGTGAAAGTTTGTGATATAAATAGAGAAAAACTGAATATTGGAATTTAAACCACCTCAATTTTCATGTCTAAATCCTGAATGTAGAATCTGGGCTAATATATCCTTATATAAAATGTAATAAATCCATGTTAAGGTTATGAAACAGTTCAAACACTGCAATAAAAACAAAACACTATATATAACTATTCATGAAAAGCGGATGAAAACCATAGACAACCAGTGAATAATTGGCGGACGAAACTCACACTTTTACCTTCTTGAACACTTCCTGAACAGTCAAATGCTATTTAAGTGGATATTTTTACCCACATTAGGGACTTATCGAATTGAGTGATTTAACTTGATAGTACATAACTTACAGAGATCAAACAATTATTTAATGTATATGTAATGTAGGTACATTACATTCATAGTTCCGCTCAAAAAAACCGAACTAACAACATTACTATGTGAAGTTGGCAGCTTTATTTTGACCTATCAGTTTTCTCCGTCTGATTAAAAATTCGACTTTAAAGTATGTATTTTCCAAAGTCAAATTTATAGATTTGATAAAAATTGGCACAATCTCCAATTAGCTATGTTATTGGTACTGATAGCGATGTACTGTATCAGTCGATTTGACACCTGTTTAACACAATCCCCACGCTTGGACACAAGCTGCGTCTACACCAAAAAAAGGCTGGCAATTTTTTTGGGTCAAATAGTTATTGATGACTGTAAAACTGGGTGTCCACCAAACGAAAGATGGCAGCCTGGCTCGATTACAGATTTATTGTCGACTGTTCTTGTATATTTAGAGAATGAGTTAATTCACTAGCCTGTAACAGTATCCTCTTCTATTAAAATGTTGATATAAGTCATCGGAGCATATATCGTAGTTTACAGGTAATTCATTTTTTATAATAAATGGTGTGGATTTTTCAATTATGAAAACATATCCCGATGCTACTTGATAATCCCCATCTAAAACCTGGAGAGGAAAATAGATTATGTTGTTATAGGCACTGAAGTAAGAACTTTGTAATAAAATATATATAAAAAATAATTTAAGAAATGGTTATTGCCTACAATGGTTACCATGTATTTTTTTATATTATGGATATGGATATCGTTCAATATGACTATATTTAATTAAAACAAGTTAAAATTGACATTCCTGGTGACATTTGATGCGACTTTGACAGCTGTTATATCTAAATTTTAAATATTTACATATGTGATTACTGCCATATTAAGCTTCTACCACATTCGAATACCTAGAACATCGAACATATTGCCTTTTCCTTTATAGCATTATGACCGCAATTTTACCACACTGTTATTTATATGTCAACATTTTTGAGGGCATCTTAAACTGCAACGTCCTCAACACGTACTAACCGAATTACTTTTATAATAGGTATCTACCAAAAGGTAACATTTTCTCATTATAATTATTATTATATAATTATTGTTTTATCATAGGAATGAGAGCCTTTATTGGTTACTTTTGGCCCGCCCCATAATATATTGAAAAACATTAAATGTAGTTGTTATGAAGTGACGTGACTGTTATAATTGGACATGATATGGTATGGGGAACATTTTTGTAGATATGGATGCCTTCTTTAAAATTGTATTACATCACTTTGCTCTGTTGTCAACTATTACCGCAACGTACGCGAACGAAATTTTTTTTTTCTCTCGTTGGGTTACATTAACAAAGTTTTCATACGGATTCTTAATTTTTTTAAATATTCTATAGCCTATTTTCATCAAATATTATGTAGAATTCTAATAGTGAAAGAATTTTTCAAATTATACAAATCTTTCTTCCGTATAATATTAGTATAGATTATATTACTACTAGGATCTTTGACCGAAAGAAAGGTGTTTTCTAATGACGTCGCTACCATAGGTTTTCTGCGTTTTTAAACTTCTACTTTTGGACTCTTGCATTCTAATAAATTTGTAAAACTGACATTTATTGAACATAATTATTTTTTTTGATATGAGTGTTAAAGTATTTCCCTTATAAGCGTAGGTACTCCCGAGTTGCTAGTCCCAGGCACCCTCTAGCTTTTTATATAATATAATGTGATAGACCCGACAGGTACGATTGTCGATTCTATTCATTCCATATATTATAGGTCGCAATAATTTAAAAACTTACCTCAAAGCATCCATTGCCGATATGAAGAGACACGTTGAGTCTGAGTTGTCTCTTGTCGTGTAATATTGGCTGACAGAACAAATGAACGTCAAAGAAACGCACGGACACTTTCTTTTTTGGTAACCCCAGGGCCATCGCCAAAGTATCCCAAACTGCCACTAGTGCTCCAGCAAATGGATACAGAACTTTACCTGTAATGTTTTTTATCTGTCATCAGTAAAGAAGTAAGTAATAAGAATACGAACTTGGTTATTATATATTAGCCATAAATAGTATTAACAACATCATCATCATCAGCCGAAAGAGGTTCACTGTTGAACAAATGCCTCCATATACATCACAAAAAACGGCTACTAGCTGCTTGTAACCATTGGCTTCCCGCGACTTTTACGATTGGTAGGCCTAATGGGGGCCTACCAACTCTACGTCTTACAGTGTAAAGGTCGTCGAGCAATATGGCCTGTCGGTTGCCACAATAAATTACAAATTCTGTAAGCTATATCAGTGACTTTGGTTCTTTGGCCAATATCCTCGTTCTTAATTTTATTGCGCAAAGAAGATCCAAACATAGCTCGGTATGAATACATACCGAGCTATGTTGGCTGACATATCAATATTTTTTTCCTCAAATAATAATTTGAGGAAAAAAATATTGATATGTCAGCCTCATGTACGTTATTGTACTCATTTTTATACTACTACTAAAATACTACAAACTATAATGGTAACCTAACCATAAATAAATATCAAAAGGTTACCTACTTGAAGTTGCAATTACCCAAACCATGATTTTGTCGGGGTGTATATATAACATGGTGCATTTATCCCAATGGCTGCCTACTTAAAGTTGCATTTACCCCAACTCGCGATTTCGTCGGAGTGTATATTACTACGCAAATTAATTCTTGTTTGCTTCACTTGTTAGATAATGATCAGTTAAACATACGAGAATTAATTTGTGTAGTACTATACACCCCGTCAAAATAACGAGTTGGGGTAAATGCAACTTTAAGTAGGCAGCCTTTGGAATAAATGCATTTACTCTGAATGAAATTTTAGCAAATAGTTGCAAAAGCTCCTTAGCTGTAGGAATATTTCAGTAACTGGACTTTGAGACATAGAATTACGTTTACGGATTCGCTTTCTTTATCACTTTCTATTGAATATTATTTTATTGAAATGATTTTAGAAGTAGCAATTTTACGATTATATTGCAATTCAACGGGGCAATGCTGCCAGCATGCTGGGCACGCTGCCAACTGGTAGTGGTCCGAAGCGTTTGGACTTCCTGTAAGTCTGTTATGACTTATAGGTTGTTCAAATGATTTTATTGTAGTAGCTGTGGTGTTGTATATAGTTCCTAGTATTTTGTTAAATAAAAGCATGCCGCCAATAAAAAAAAAGATGATAACTGACATTAGTTGCATTTACCTCGTTTTGAGGTTTTATGTAACTATTTGTACACCATGTCAAATATATAATGATTCTTCACAATTTTTTATTTTTACAACCAGATTGTTCTTGCTACTAAATACATTCTTAATTGTGCAGCTTATTCAAATAAAGTAAATAAACTTGAACAAATGAAGATTAAGGGGATGCAGTCTTGTTATGTGACGATGGTGGACTATGAGTGAGTTGGTTGCAAATATGTAAATAATTATAATCAAGGCAAAGTGTGATACACACTGTTGAAAAAGATTACAGATAAAGATTAGGTCAATTTTGCAGGTCTGTGCTTACCTTGCACGATATTCCCTTTTAGATAGCTAAACTCATCATCATATGTGGTTATTAAGTAGTTGCAAGAAGCACCTTTTTTCGTTGAACTTTCAAACAATAGTTTAGAAACATACCTAAAAAATAAAAAAAAACATGTATTTAATGGATGTATATCCACCCAGACCTCGGTAACAAGCAGACTTGTGCGCCATTCGCTACCCTCCAATATAAAATGCTGATGTAGTGACGCTGGAGTTCCTGAGCAACACGGCACCAGTTTAATGTACCAGCAGTTGGAATCGATCGCTGAAACTGCTCACAAGGCCACGGTATTTCAAATAATTTATAACAGTTAGTAAAAAAAAGTTTTTAAAATATGGGTTCTTGAATGATTTCACTTAAGTTGCGCGATCCCATGGTGGTTTCATGTATATATAAAATCATAAAAACTGTTTAAAATATACGCATAAAGTGACTCCTAGAGAAACTATTACGTGTTATTTGTATTATGTCTACACTTTACACTTATTGTTTCACTTCAAACTCTGCTTAATTTTTTTTCAACATTTTTTCAATCGACTACTCAAGCACACTAAAACTATAATGGGACTTACAATTTAAAATCTATCGAATATATTTTTCTGATACATATGAAGTCAGCTTTATAATGAATGTTTAATTATTAACAATGCGCAATGTGACCAATGCTATATACACTACATTTAGTGAAGTTGATGAGTTATAAAAGAGTTATGTGGTGTTATTAAGTTTTTGCACAGCTCAGGTGGTAATGCCGATAGGTGAACTTATTCTACAATATTAAAAACCTAGTAACGGCACTTACTATGTAATCAAATTGTAAAACTGACTTAATTATTACCTAAAAACAAAATATAGTAAGTGCTATTAAACATTTTTATTTATAAGTTATAGACAAAATCGCAAAGCCAAGGTTTATATTTTTTAATTTATTTTTCATCTCTGCTGCCCGTCTAGTCTTAACGAGGCAAGCTCTCAAAGGGACCAAATGTTTTTAAGCTCTCCTATAAAAAAATAAGCTTTTTTCTAGATTTTGGAATTGCTCAGCTGATATGAATTAAATATTTTTTCAAAAGAGAGCCAAAGATAAATAACAAAAGCATAATATGCAAAGATCAGTTGATGAGATCCTGAATCGTATATATGTAAAGGAAGATGAGGAAAAGATGAGCAGTCAGAATCTGTCAGCATTTTTTCTGGTAATTGTCAGAATAGGTCTTGAACCCCAAGTTAAGTCGTTTATGTCGGCCTCTTTGTTAACTTTTAGCTTGATATGGTAGACATAAGATAGCTGTACTTAACAATAGTCTTATTTTATTTATCTAATTTTTTGGAATCAACCTTATTGTCTGTTACTTATCACGCTGTCAGTGTAATACCAGATATCACTTTGAAATGAATAAAAATACTAAAAATGTATACAAACAAGATTACGCATATAATAGCAGTATTACAGAAGGTCACTAGGTTAATATGAGCCGAGAAAAAGCCACTATTACTTTTCAGACAATGAGTCTTCAGTGACTCAGGCAACATGAGCATCGAAAGTATAGGCATTCTCTCGTGGTCGATGGTAAATTGTATTGGTCAATTAGTAAATAGAAAGTATTTCGTAAAATAAGGGTAAGTACTTACCATGATTCCATATGATACCATTTGACATGATGAGCAAGATGCGGAGTTCCTGTAGAAACTGGAAATTCCACTTTGGGGTAAATTGCTTGTATTTTAGGAGTGTACCCCTCAACGTACAATCTGAATCAAAAATACATCCACAATACAAAATATGACATATATAAAATAGTCGGTGCTTGTTAATAACATAAAGTTTACAACTGTAGGTATAAAATCATCAAAGCGTTATTTAGAAATTCTTCGAATGATGCAAGACTTGATCCCCACTGAACAATAAAAACTTAAATAGAAAGGTTTTTCGAAAGGTTTTGATATCAGCTGAAAAGTTACAATATTCACAAGGAATAAAGTAGTCTAATAACAAAATTAAAGATTCATGCAGGATAATAAATAAGCAAGTTATGAATAAAGTTAACGTAAAATCTAATATTAAATGTATTAAAAGTGGCAATGAAAAAATTGTTGAATCTAAAAGAATTGTTTACCTATTTAATAATTAATTTTTAAATAGTGTACGTAACCCGATAATATACAATGTAATTATAATCTAATTATTTGAATAAAATGAAAATACCTACAACAAATATAAAATTTGACGTAAGTTTTTTTTACTTAACGCCTCAATAGATTCAGGCGTTGCTTTGCGGTAAACCATATATAATCATAACAAATATTTTAATGAAACACTTAAAAGATATAAAAATAGGTCTAGTGACAATTCCGCCTAATTTTCCTGTAAAACTGACGTGACGTCATAAACGCTACGCAGTCAATATCGTCGGAAGAATTTCCGACGAGTTTCGCTTCAACACAGAATCATGTCTATTTTACTAAAACTGTACTGTAAAAAACTGTCAAAAGATTCTTCCAACAGCAGAAAAAATAATTGGTACGTACGTGCCAATAGCTTTTAGAAGGAACAGTGCATTGTTTTCGTGCCCTCGTTGAGTGAGAGGTATGCTCTTGCAGGTTTCCGGCAGCGATCGCCTGAGTATGGCCTGTAGAAGACCGTGAGGTGCAATCTCTATGAGCACAGCGTCACTTGGAATTAGTCTGCTTGTCTCTTCAAAGAGCACTGGATTCTAAATAAAATATGTAAAAAAAACGTAAGAATGTAATTCTAAAAGTACTACGACCTTCAAATCATTTCACAATTTCCTAAATTAGTTATCAGAATCAGGATCTTAAGAATAAAATACGATATTTATATCTTTGATGGTAAACAAATTGTATACAGGTATACTTATGAAAATAAAGAGATTATCAGAAAACTTCGTGTACCCGAAATATTTTCCTCTATTTTCCGTCATTTCCCGCAAGAATTTGTAATGAATATTTCAGCAAACCAGGAAAAACTTCAATGGGTAAAGGAGCCGAAACTATCCTCGCGTTTTCGTCTTTAAACCATTGGCTACCCGTTACTTTTACGATTCCCATCGGTTATCAGTTTGTCAAGCAATGTAGTAGCAATGGGTGGCCATTGCCACTTCAATTTGCAAATTCTAAAAGCTATTTCGGTGACCTTGGTTCTTTGCCGAATATCCACGTTCCGGATTTTATCACGCAAAGAAACTCCGAGCATAGCTCTCTCCATAGCTCGTTGAGTGATTCTGAGCTTATAGAAGTTAAGGACCACGTTTCAGTGCCATATGTCATCACTGGCAACACACACTGGTTGAAGACTTTGATCTTCAGGCTCTGCGGGATGTTTGGCAAAAAGATGTCGCGTAACTTCCCAAACGCTGCCCATCTGAGTTAGAATCTTCGGACAACCTCTTTGTCGAAGCTGGAACTACTATGGTCAACAACTTTGAGCGTATTGTTCCCAACAACTACTGGTACGGGTGCAACATGGACATATGGCATAAGTTTCGTGTTGTCCATGTTCATTTTAAGACCCACCTGCTGGGAAATTCTACTGAGGTCGCTGAGCTCCTCAAGCGATTCTTTCTTCTGCCTTTATGACTATGTCATTGGCAGAAACGAAGGTGAGTGATGTATTCGCCATAAATGTAGATGCCGAATTCTTTTCAGTTCAAGAAATTAAAAACGTCCTTCAACGCATTTGCTAACAGTTTCGGAGAAATCACGTCTCCCTGTCTCACGCCTCGCTGCAGTTTGATTGGTTCCGTGCTCTCGTTCTTTAATCGAATCAACATGGCGGCGTTCCTATACAAACATTTAAGTGCTTCGATGTACCTATAGTCAATTTGGCATCGCTGGAGAGACTGCAGTACAGCCCAGGTTTCGATTGAATCGAAGGCTTTTTTATGGTCCACAAACGCTAGACACAATGGCCTATTATACTCCTCAGTCTTCTGTATAATCTGGCGGAGCGTATCGATGAGGTCTATGGTGCTAAAGCTTTTTCGGAACCCGGCTTGTTCGGGCTGGAACTCGAAAACCAACGAGCAAGACGATTCGTAATGACTCTCGAGAACAGCTTTTAAACATGGCTCTGAAGTGAAATGGGCCAGTAGTTCTTCAACAACGTCTTTTTGCGCTTTTGGCGTTTTACCTACAAGGATGACGGAGTTAAATAACTTCTGGAGGACTGAGAGTACCGGTTTTCCACCCGCTCTCAGAAGTTCTGTAGTGATTCCGTCATCATCACCAGGTGATGGCGAAGCCTTGTTAATCTTAAGCTGTTTGAGAGCCATTCTAATCTCGTATAGGCTGATGTCCGGGATATCTTCGGTATAGTGTCGGGTCAGTTTAGCTCTCTTCTACTGAGTCCATAAAACCTCTCAAACTCTCTCAGAATCTCTGGTTTTAATGAAATGATTGTGCCTTCGTCGATCTTCAGCTTGGTCATTTGACTTTGCCACCACCCTGACATTTTGATGACCTTCCCGGTAGAATAACAAGTAAGCGGAGTAAAGGATAACGGTATCCTGTCCCTGTTTTCAGACTTCCAATGATCCCATGACATCCCAACGTAACTTGTTCAGTTTTTCCTCCAGCTCGATAATCTTGTGGCCTTCCCTGAGCGTACGTACGTTGTGAGTTGCCAAGGCCAAGGGTCATCGTTTTTGAATGCGGTAGCCGGACAACTTCCAGAGATTCTTCGCTCACCATGCTCCACCCTTACCTGGCCTGCTACCGGGGCCAGGAATAATAGAGCTGCCGGGGACTGGGGGCCGAGTTTTTATTGTGTTTATATTCTTCACATCGCTACAGCGATTACACTTGAATTGAAAGTACTGATTTAAATATCGTTTATTGAAATTGGTACTTTATGATAAAATTGACCCCCTGCTAAATTTCATCATAAAGTACCGACTGAATCAATCTGTTACTATACAGACTTAAAAGATTTAATAGTACATAATAATATGTTTTTTAATGTCATACCAGTAGATTATTAGTGAGATACTCTGATGAGCAGTATTTGGCTCTTGGCTCATTCCATTGTTCCATCGGCACTGAAGTTGATAGCCAGCGCTCGCTGCGGGCTTTCGGTTCGATGATAATATCGGAAAGGAGACCCAGATGGATTGGACCTGACATTAAAAATTATAAAATTATGATAACTACTATTATAAAATACAATACTTACAAGATATTATTCAATACGTTTTTCTAGAAGCATCAAGATAAATTATAATAATAATTTGTTAATTTGTTATTAATACAAAGATAATTGGAGAAGTTAAAAAAACATTTAAATACAAACCTGCATCGGATATGTAGCGAGAATGATATGCAATATTTGAACTGGGCACTTCTTTAGCAAATACTCCATCAGACGTGAGAGTAGCCACAAAGTCGTGAATGTTCTTTTCAGGGCCCGAAATGGTACACGAGTTACAGCTGTTGTGGCATGCAATCTCTATCTCCGAAGGACATATTTTTGAGAGCTGTAATAGGCACAAAATATTTTTAGCTACTTGAATGTAATTCTGATATACGTTAATAAATAATTATATGAAAATTGGTTTCGGATATTATGTACCTATTTTGAGACCGTCTTTCAATTCTACCCAAACTGCTTAGAATTTGTAGCTAGAGTTAAACACTTTAAGAACCAAGTTAGACTTGTCTATGTAGCCACACAATTTTGTGATATAATTTTTGTGTAATATAGTGCAAATAAATAATATTATTTTGTAACCGACACTATGACTTTATTATCAAACAATTTTTTTATTGTTTATTTATTTATAATATATTTTTATTCTAACTAAACAGAGCAAATTTATTTCTAATTAAATAGAGCAAATTATACAAACCCTATTTAACGACACCATATATTTAACAAATAGTAGAACAAAAGTATTTTAGGCATCCTAAAAGCAACTGCATGCTCACAATCCATTCAAATGCTCCAGCTTGCTATCAGTTGGCAGCGTGCCCAGCATGCTGGCAGCATTATCTGTTGGATTGCAATGCTTATTCGTTGAGCCAAACAAGTGGCAACATTTTTATCACGTCACATCGATCAAGAACTCCTAAAAGTTTTGGAAAACAAAATAAACTCCTGACTCTTTTGGACTCACAGTATCTACACCAAACGGCTTAAATATATAAACACTACCGGAATTAGTATACTTGTACCACTTGAGTTTCCCCACTAGAAAAAGCCATGGTAACAAACATCAAGTTTGTTTTAGAAACCTGAGAGGGCGCTAGTATCAAAACACGTAGCGTCCAACACTAATGGCTGCCATAACTCCGATAGAACCCAAGTCACACCATGAGGTGTTTTACCTATGGTCATGCTTTAAACCATTCGGTTCGAGAATAACTGCCACATAGGTGCTGTTAAAAGCCTTACGCTTAAGCCATTAATAGTATAATAAACCAGTGTGACCACGAAAAACTTTCCAGATATACACATCATAAGAGCGTAAGGTGCGAGTTTTTTTTAAATATTTGTCCTCTGTACGGGTGACAAAAAAGCTAGTAATGCCGCACTAAAAATTGTACGCATTTCTATGCCTTCCAACTTTACTGAAGAAAAACTGGCTTACAATCAAGCCCTATCATCCATCTAAACATTTAGAAGCGACACTAACGTACCATTTACTAAGATATCTATACATAAAATATATGTAAATGTAGGAACAAATAGGCAACATCTGTTAATAATGAATGCCATACACGCGTCAATTTGGAATAATCTGCTAGAGGAGTTTGTTAAATTTTAATAATATTAACCCCTGAAGATCAGTGAAAATTCGCGTAGGGTAACAATAGATTTATATTTTTTTTCTGCTATCTCACTGAGTAAGTAGAAGTAGCGTAAGTAGAGAAAGTACCAGCCTCAAAATACTCTTATCTCCGTTACAGAAAAGGGAAGGAGGGCGATGCAGAGCGCGCACCGCTTGTCAGTATGGCCGTATCGGGGTGAAAGCAAAACACTTTGTTTCAGTATATAACGATCAGATATCTCAGTCAGTGGATGAATTAGACTTGCCCACTGATTTAGACAATAATAACTGCTTTGGTAATGTATATTTCGAAAAGGACACTGTTCTAAAAAAACTCAAAGACATTGACATCACCAAGGGTATGGGGCCAGACAATATACATCCATATTTTATTAAAACTTGCGCAAATCAAATCAAATCAAATCATTCATTTATTTGCTAGAATACATGTCAAAAGGATCTTAATATTAGTCATACAGATTCAATGGATTCAGTCTGCAAGCAGACGTGCAAATGTTTATTTGAAGCTAATTTATTAATTATAATATTTGTACCTAAAAAATATATATATTTATTTACAATAATCTAATAATTCCTTCACACTATAAAAACAATTGCTAAGAAGCCAGTCAGTTAAACATTTCTTAAATTTCCTTCCATTTAATTGCCTTATGTCATTAGGTATGCAATTATAAATTTTTATACACATATTATAAATGTTTCTTTTGTATAAATCTTTTCGGGCTAGAGGTTCATATAATAGGTTACTGAATTTAGACCTTTGTTGGCGCTTAAATACATCGGAACGTTTTACAAAAAAATCAGGGTGTTGTTTGGCAAATATACACATTTCTTTGATGTACATGCAAGGTAGAGGAAGTATTTTGCATGATTTAAAAAGAGGTTTACAACCATCAAGAAACCAGGCTCTATTTATCACCCTAACACACCGTTTCTGTATTTTAAACACTCGTTCAATGTCTACTGAGTTACCCCACAATATCAAGCCGTAACTAAGCAGAGACGAAACATGACCATGATATGCCACTAACGCGGCTTCAGTAGATACAGTGTGTCTGATTTTCTTTAGAGCAAACACAAAGCGCTCAATTTTCTTGCATAGTGTATCAATTTGAATTTTCCAGTTAAGGTGTTTGTCAAGAATAAGTCCTAAAAAAGTACAGTCGTCCACGTTATCAACTAATACGTTATTAAAACTGATATTAAGAGGCAGTGGATTAGAATTGTATGATATAAATTGAATTAATTTCGTTTTATTAAGATTAATACTCAAGTTATTAACTTCCATCCAATGAATTACGTCAGATAGGGCTTTATTTACCAATTCCTGCGCTTGGCTTTTGTGGGGACACTTAATAACTATTGTAGTGTCATCTGCAAAAAGTATACATTTATGGTCAGTGGCTTTTGGAAGATCATTTATATAAATTAAAAAAAGCAATGGACCTAGAATACTGCCTTGGGGTACTCCAGTATTGTTAATTAATTGTAAAGATTTAAATGTATTTTTTGTAAGTTTGTTCTGTGATTCTTTGACAAGTTTTGATAGTTCTGTGTAATGTTTTCTATTTTTTAAATAGCTCGCTATCCAATCTTGTGCTAGACCCCGTATGCCATAAGTTTCTAATTTACTTAAAAGGACAGAGTGATCGCAGATAGTTTAGTAGTTCCTCTAAGTAAAATATTCAATAAGTCAATTGCATCTGGATCTTTCCCTAAACTATGGAAAATAGCTAAGGTAGTTCCTATTTTTAAAAGTGATGACGAACGTAACGTAAAAAATTATCGTCCAATTTCCATTTTATCATCATTTGCTAAAATATTTGAGGCCTTGATGTGTTCACCAATTCAAGCACACTTTAAAAACGTGCTGTCAGACCACCAACATGGTTTTGTAACTGGTAGATCTGTATGTACTAATTTAGCTTTATTTACAGAAAACTTAATTGAAGCGGTCGATGCTCACAAACAAGTGGATGTTATTTATACAGATTTTAGTAAAGCTTTCGATAAAGTGTCTCATCAGCTACTTCTCCAAAAGCTAAAAAGTTTTGGGTTCGCAGGTTCTATGTTGGACTGGTTTCAGTCTTATCTAAGACAACGGATGTTTTATGTAGTCGTTGGAGGTTATGAATCAGAATGCCTAAACATAACTTCAGGAGTTCCTCAGGGATCTCATTTAGGACCTATTTTATTTAATATTTTTATTAATGACCTACCCAGGTGTTTTGCTCACTCAATTCCCTTCATGTTTGCTGACGACTTAAAAATATTGAGAACAGTACAAAACATGCAAGATGCTATTTTATTGCAAGAAGATATTCAGTCATTGATAGACTGGTGTACTCAAAACTGTATGCAACTGAATCATGAAAAATGTCGTTATATAAAATTCACTCGCAACCATAATATAATCCCTTCTAATTATACTATCAATGGCAATATACTAAAAGAAGTTAATGTAATAAAAGACTTAGGAGTTAATTTTGATAGCAGGCTCACATTTGTCCCTCATCTTGATCACGTAATTAGCAAAGCATCAAGAATGCTTGGATTTGTACTAAGAAACTCCAAGATATTCAAAAATATCAGAATTAAAATGATATTATACAGCAATCTTGTAAGAAGTCATCTAGAGTACTGTAGCTCGGTATGGAGACCACATTTTGCAACACACATGCTGCGACTTGAACGAGTGCAAAAGAGGTTTCTCTGGCATTTGGCGTATTGCACTGGAATAAAAAATAAGGTCAAATCTTATGATAAACGCTTGAAATATTTCAAAATGGTCTCACTGTCAACTCGTAGAGAGATACTAGATCTGGTATTTTCTTACAAACTCTTGAGAAATCATATAAGCTGTCCTGGACTATTGAGTAGGTTTAATTTTAAAATTCCCAGGAGTAATCCTCGTGGATGTATAAAACTTTTATGTCCACCCTTTCGACATACTGTTTTAGGAGCAAATTCTGTGATTCCCAGACTGAGTAGGTCTTTTAATAATTGTGCCGCGATAGCCGACGCATTTGCGGAACCCTTAGGTCGGTTTCGCAAAAATATAACTGACTTCTTAATCAGTCAAAGTGCGTAGAAGCGCACCTTCTACTTATTGATATTTTTCAAAACTAACAAATCAATGTCATTTATATTTTAATTACATGTAATTACTAATAGCATGTTGTGTTAGCCTTTAAGAGATTATACATTAAGCAATGTACTATAGTAGAAAATAATGTTGTGTATGTAAAAATGTAATAATTGTTGGCTGACCAGAAATAAATAAATAAAAAAAAAAAAAAAAAAAAAAAAGCGGTACCAGGCTTCATCTACCAGTTATATTCAACTTACTAAGTTGTAATCAGTTCCCAACTTTTCCAAAAACTTCATTTTGACTTATCTAGTGTTTAAAATGATAGCTGTATATTGTAATGTGATAAAACCACTAGTTAATGTTTAACTGTTCAGTTAAAGTTTAAACCACCAAATAATACTTTATTAAATTTGTAATAATTTCAAAGTCTTTCTTGTGCGAGCCTAATTTGCCATAAATACGAAAAAACCTCGAGGCTGGTACTCCATCATATACATATTCTTCATACATACTTACAGCACAGAAATTAAGCAATATACAATGTTACAAATAAACACAGTTTACAATGAAAAACGTTATAATATGGACAGGTAGCTTTTATATTTGGTCCTTAAATACATTTTAAAAAGATTCAAGAAGGTCATAGATATTACATCATTTACTTGTTACATTATTGAATTATTGGTGTGTTGCTTTTTTATATAATTTATCATGGTAATAAAATAGTACCTATATTTAAAATAACATCTCAACCTTCGAGTCATTCTAAAAACGAATAGTCAGTGCTTTCAAATATACCTCAAGCCAAAATATTTGTGGACTGCGTACGAAAAAAATCTCCCGCATCCTCCTCATCAATGATGCTACGTCTTGACAAAAAACGGCATGAAGCCTGTAGTATGGGCCTGCGCAAACATCGTGGAGGCACTACAAATTATGAAGCTTGTACACTTATGGTATTTGCTCGAATAAAAAATGGCTTACCTCATGGTACCCCAACCCAATCGCCGCCATCGCACCTCGTACCATAGGCGTGTCATTAGACGCTTTCCCGCGGCAGTACGCTGAGAGAATCATTTCTTCTGCTGTAAGACATCCGTCAGCATAGGCACAGCCTAATTCTCCAAGGCTGTGACCTGCAGGTAAAAAGTGAATATTTTTAGGGATATTATCAGGCCTGATCTGTTTAACATAAGCCGTTTTTTTACTAGTAAAAACGTTTAAACGTAAATCACAAACTTTCATTGTATTTAATGTTGTCTTAGGTGTTCGCGATTGTTACACATAGTAATTAAACAACTTTAAACGGTTTAAATCGCGTATATTTTCATTATTTTTGTCCCGACGTTTCAAACACTTTACAGTCATCGTGGTCACGGGGTGACTAATTGATTTTATTTGTCACATGAGTTATTAAGAATTTCTGACCAAATAATTTCTTAATAACTCATGTGACAAATAAAACCAATGAGTCACCCCGTGACCACGATCACTGCAAAGTGTTTGAAACGTTGGGACAAAATAATGACAAATATACGCGCTTTAAACCGTTTAAAGTTGTTTAATTATTATTTCTTTGTATTTATTTGAAAAACAAACTTCCATTTTAGTTCACATTTACTTAATTTGTTAACTAGACAGTGAAACATTGTGATGATTTTAAATGTTTTTAAAATAAGTGATATTTTTTATTGTTCTTTGTTGTGAGGGGACGAACGTGTTGTGTGCTTCTTAGTGAATAAAAATGCCAATATTCTTCAAGCACAGTTCCCTCCTCATAAACAATATATGTACAGTCCAAAGATAGGTAGAATGATAGACACAGGCGATAGGTAAGTGAAAGCACAGGAACAGAATGTATGATATGAAAGAAACTGAGATATAGCGTATGAAAGTTTAAGCGCGGTGCGAGGCGATGCGACTTAGGTTAGTCGCGGAAACCGATTCGGGTAGCAATGGCGCGGGCGCGGCGCCGGCCGACTGGGACGAGTTCTGCAACGCGCCTCCCGTACGCGCTCCGCATCCCTCGGTCGCCTGGACAGCTTTTCTAGGGAATGTGATCTAGTGATGCGCCGCTACAGTTGTTTCGTTTTAGTAGTAATTTAGAACTAGTAGTCTTTAGCAGGTGAAATTTACTTTTATATTGATTTTCATATGACAACTATTATCTAAGAAGGGTATGCGTAATTTTATGTATTTTTACTAACATAATTTGAAATCACGATTATTATCTTACCAATCATTTTATCAGGGTGTAAATCCAGAGCTGTAAGAATATCCGTGAGCCCTAATTGGATAGCAGCAATCCCAACCAATGAGTTAAGAATATTGTCAAATATAGTTGAATCTTCTGATGTTATAATGTGCACTATGTCGATACCTTTAGGTTCCAAAGCTTTATTGCAGCTAAAAGAGAAAATGTTTTCTTAAAAAGAATTGTTTTAAATATAATTTTATTTTTAGGACTCATCAAATAAATTAGAAGTCACATAGGGTAGCATTGGAGTGTTAAATTTGAACATTGTAGTTGTAAAAAAAGAACGGAGTGACGATTCGTTTGAAGATGGTACACGCTTACGAAAAACATTAGGCATCTTTAAGGTGAGCGTGTAGCATCATCAATCGCATCGTCACCTCAATCTTACTTTAAAACACCCAGATTTTACGTCTCAGAAAACACAGACTCAGGCATTGTATCCCACTCTTTGGCTGTACGCCTGATTAATGAAGCAGCGAACTACTGTGTACCGGTTGTACGTGCTGGTGGAATATCAACCATGAAACGGTATCGCATTGCTGTTTGGTTGTTCGGAGATGAAATGAGAACGGTGGAATCTAATTATGCAGCTCCAGGGTATACTCCGCGAAAGGTACCATATAGAATGATGTATATGTATAGTTAATATACTGATGAGCTAGCGACTTTAAACCTACGCTGGAGAATGTGTCTTCTATGTTTTTGGGCTAGTTGGGAATAATCAGTTATATGTTTGCCTTACAGCTAATCTTTCTATTATAGTTTCCAGTTGGTACTTGGCTGAGCTATCCCAAAGGTGAGAACAATATTCCATACAGGACCGAACTTGTGCTTGGTATAGACTCAACACTTATTCTGATTTGAAGTACAGCCCCACCTTTGCGGTTATATGTTGATAAAATTGAGAGTCCACCCCAAAGTGACACCTAAGAGTTTAAAGCTATCCACTATCGGTATGGGTACATCTTGGAAAGTCGGAATTAGATCAAATTGACTACAATCAGCAAAAAAGGATATACGCCTGAGTTTTATCAACATTGAACTGTATCATCATCACCTTCATCACCCCAATCAGAGACTGCTTTCAAGAAGAAGTTCAAGCGCTCAATCACGGCCTCTCTATGCAAGCGTATATGAGATTCACAGGTTCGCGCATTAGACGTATGTATTTATCTACTACCATGCTGTCGTCTGCATACCCAAAGGTGCCGTGTTTCAGCGGGTCATTGATGTGCAGCAGAAATACGGTAGCAGAGGGTATGGACCCCAGAGGAATACCAGCATTAATGGCCAAGTGATCAGATAAGCGGCCTTCAACAACTACTTGAATTGTTTGTTCCTTCAGGAAGTCCATAAATCAGTGAGCAAGCCATATGCGAGAAGCTTGTTTACAAGTCTGTCGTACCAAACCCTGTCAAAGGCTTTCGAGATCTCCAAGGAAATGGCTAATGCATTAATCATTCAATAGCTTCACTCCAAACGTTAGTGGTATATGCAAAAAGGTCCTCCATGGAAAGGTTCAAGAAAAATTTCAGACTTTACTACACAGGTGCTCAAGGAGAGGTAAAATAAGTGAGTCAGCGTGTAAACACCGAGAACGCAGCCAGTTTGATCCTGATTCAAATAAGCTAGCGATTGTTCTGCGTATATTAATGATTTGCCTTGCATGGTCAAAGATTTCTGCGATATTGTTTTATTCGCAGATGATACCTCTCTGATTTTAAAGTACATAGTAAACTCATTTATGTCAATAATGTGTTATCTATGTTCTTTATATGGTTCACATCTAATAATCTTCTCTTAAATTCAAAAAGACCAAATGTTTAAATTTACTTTACCAAATGTTCCTTATGTTGAACCAAACATTAAGCTTGGCCCAGATAACTCTCTATTGACAATGTGACAGTTTTTCTGGGAATCGAAATTAATTCAACTTTACAGTGGGATCCACAAATACATGATTTAGCCGGAAGACTTAGTTCTGCTGCACATGCAGTTTGTAAGATAAGACAGTTAACAGACGTAGCTAATGCATGGCTAGTTATTTTGCGTACTTCCACAGTATTATATCGTATGGTGTATAATTGCTTTGAGGAGCTGCTGCTAAGATAGAGACAATGTTTATCTTACAAAAACGTGCAATTCGTGTCATATATGAAATAGATCGTAGGGAATCTCTGAGGGATATTTTTAAAGAAATTGATATTTAAACTTTACCGAGTCTATATATATTTGAAAATAATATGTTTGTTCGAAAAATTGTATTTTATGTAAATTTAAATTAAACATTGACAACCACGATTAAAACATGAGGAATAAATATAAAATAGCGGTGCCAGGTTTTAGACTAGTAAAGATAAATAGAAGGTCCTTTTTAGGTAATTGCGTGTGGTTTTATAATAAATTTCACAAACATATTACAATGCTCACAGAAGGAAAATTCAAGTCGAATGTGAAAAACATTGTGATTAAGAAATCCTACTACACAGTCTGTGATTACTCTAACGACAAAAATGCTTGGAAAGTTCCGCCTCTGCCAAGCTATCACCTTTCACCTACTTACGTAATTTAAACAAATATTGTAATAATTATATTATATTGTATGTAACACATAGTTAAAAGACGTTAAGAATGGCCCCGAGTTTTTTGCACGTTTTCCTCGCAGTGGCTCAATACATTTTTGTTGCCTTGGCAGTACAATGTAGAATATTTCAATAATAAAATTTGTAATTGACCTTCATAAGAGCGTCGTAGACGCCTAAATTGAATAAATGATTTTGAATTTGAATAAATTCTGCTTATATGGTCATATTGAGACTTCCGTACAGTCTTTTTTGTAGGAGTTGGTGGTCTAGTTAAATGGTCTCTTCTTTGCTCGTAAGTCCTTAGTCTTGTGGTTTCGAGCGTTGATCCATGCCAGAAATGACGATTGTTTAAGCGCTTTATTACGTCCACACTGTACACCATGGGCGAGCTTCGCCTGACATTGTTAGGTCCAAGAATGAAATAAAATACTCCATTCTTGAAGGTTTCTAAAAGGGAATATAAAAAGAGAAACACGTAGGTCACCAAGTAAAACAAAGTAGTGGCGTGGCTTGGTTGTCACCAGAATATATAGGCAATGGGCTTTGTGTGTTTGAACATCGGGTACCCGCGTGACCACTAGAAGTATCTGAGTGTAAATTAACGCCGAAGCTTGTTTTTGCATCTGCCTTTCAGCATGGTTAGTTTCGATGGTTAGTTCCTCCCTATCTCCGTTGTGCAGCTGTTATTTACTGCCAATAATACTACCTTATCATCACTTACCATTAAATAAGATAAAGGACAAAGACTACCCAATGGAGGGTAAAAAAAATTGTTGTTCAAGGTGCGTTCTACCAAATCTAATCTGTATCAAGCCCGAGTCCAGACGTGTATGGAGTACTGTTCTCACCTTTGGGATGGTTCTGCCAAATACCAGCTGGAGACACAGGAAGCCATTGAGAGGAGAGCCAAGAGGCTCATTTACGACGACCAACTAGTAGGCACGAGACTCCAGAGTCTCGAGAATCGCCGCAAAGTCGCTTGTTTATCGGTTTTTTATCGGATACATTTCGGTGAATGTGCAACGGAACTTCACAATTTGATTCCGCCATCCCCTTTCTATAATCGGATATCCAGGGATACTCCGAAGCGCCATCGCTATATGGTTGATATTCCATTAACCCGAACGAAGCGATTTGCTTCTTTGTTCATCATACGAACCCCCAGGGAATGGAGCATCTTGCCTGAGCCTGTGTTTTCGGTTAAGTACAATATCAGGGTCTTCAAAATGCGAGTGAATAGGTATCTTCTGGGTTAGCGCGCTCCATCATCGATCGCATCATCACTTACCATCAGGTGAGATAGTGGTCAAGTGCTACTCAGTTCAGTATAAAAAAAATACAGCTAACTAATTATTTTGAGAATCTTTTTCAAGATACATCGAAGTTGATGTACTGGTCCATTAAACTCAATGAAAAAATCAAAGTTTGTATGAAAATTCAAAAACATTTTATATAATTTTTTACTACCTGGGAACAGAAAACTGTTAATAATGATTTAGTTATGTTATTGAAATACTTATGATTTATACAACGTATCAACTTATAATTGTTTTTATCAGTTGCCTGGCCATTCATTGCCATTATTTAATATTATTCTATAGTCGATGTCTTCTGGTTAACAATAATGATGATAATTTTATATATATATAAACCTGGTAATTATTAATTCAGGCGTTACTTTGCGAGAATCTATGAAACATATAAACAAATATTTAAAGAAAACATTAAAATAATACATCATAATCATTTTCGATCGTGCACTCGAAGAGTCAAGACTATCTGAGGATGCTTCGCGTAGAAGCGGAACGCGTCGATTTGATCGTTTTTTTAAGAACTAATCAATTTTCCACAGACTCCAGGGTCCGTGCCTTTTTTAAAGTTTAATGAGATATTTATTAAATAATTACATTCCCATGGGGTACATTCTTACATACTAAGGGGGAACACAGTTATAAAGGATGCTAATTATACCCAGCATATACTATTACAAAACGGATAGCAATAGGTTTGCACAGAAATTCCAAACGGACCAGTGTCCTCAAGCAGCACTCGTTCAGGTGTTTTTTTTTATTTTATACCTCACCTGATGGTAAGGGATGATGTGGTCGAAGATATTGTTCAGGCTAACCTAGAATTACTGGCTTTCAAGGACAGCTGCTGGAACACACCGTTAGGTGCTTGGCGACAGATTTTCAACTTGAGGGTGGTAGCTAGCCAGGCGGGCATTTGCAAAGTGCCCTACCACCATGCTGTAATGACTGCTATCCTAAGACAACAACCGGGACCGACGGCTTAACGTGCCCTCCGAAGCACGGAAGCGCTCAGTAGTAATGCCCAACCAGCGGTCACCCATCCAAGTCATGACCGCGGTGGACGTTGCTTAACTTTGCTGATCGGATCAGAACGGTAAAGCAAACCTCACTACGCTTCAAAAACTCGCGTGTCAGCCGTCGTCCTCCTCAATCATTTTTGAGGGAAGAGGGCGACCCGACACACGGTGCCGCCGCTTGGCAACACATTTTCGTGAGCAGGACCGTTCCGAATCTCAGCGCCAATCCAAAGCCAAAGGGGGAGAAAAACTATAATTAAACACTGCATATATACACATCACAATAAAAAGGGATTAACAAATTTTATTACAATAAAAAACATATATTTTCTGGTTTGGCTGCGTAGCATTTGTGACGTCTTGTTCACGTCGGCTTGACAGGAAAAAATAGGCGGAATCATCACTAGACATTTTTAGTAAGTGTTTTATTTCAAAAATATTAATCAAATATTTTCTTAAAATATTTTTATATATTTGTTATAATTTAACAAACCTGACATAAAAAAGGAACGTCTGTTCCTTCGAAGTTTAGCGTCGGAGTAGTATATTCTCTTTACTCTTTAAAAAGTGATGGCTTAGTGTCAATCAATGTTTATGGTTTGCCGTGTAACAAGTTCATGGTATAAATCCCGCTACAGCAGGCTTCAGCTTCATCGCATGATGGTAGAAATGCCCACCTGACTAGCTACAAGCTGAAGCGCTCGTAGCGAGGTTTGCTTAGCCGTTCATAACCGGTGAGTAAATTTAAGCAACGTCCGCTGCGGACGTGAATTGGCGGATGACAATTAGTGAGCATGCTCGTGCTTCGGAGGCCACGTTGTGCCATCGGTCTCGGTTGTTGTCTTCGTATGGCAGTCGTTATAGCGTGGTGGTAGGGCATTTAGCGAATGCCTGAGTGGCTAGCTTCACGTAGAAAATCTATTATCAAGCACCTAAATGTATGTTACGATAACCGTTCTTGAAAGCGTGTAATTCTAGGTAAGCTTGAACAACATCTTCGACCAAATCATCACTTACTACCAGGTGAGATAGTGATCAATCGCTATCCTGTCAGCTATAAATAAAAAAAATAAAAAACATCTAGTTTACATTCTGCCACCAAGCACCTAATGGTGTGTTCTGGGAGCCGTCCTTGAGAGCCAGTTCTCATTCTAGGTTGAGCCTGTTTATCGTCTTTGATCACATCATCACTTACTAACTTGTAAACAAGTGTATTTTATATTGTTAGTTTAAGGCCCCGTATCAGAATGTCCTAATAAAGTTTCGGGTTGCTATGCAACACATAAAATAACTGAATGATAAAAATGACAGTTAATATGCAGCGCGTCTCAAGCTTTAACCGATGGATAGGCTAAATTGATGACTGTGAAACGCAAAGATAGTGTTATATTATATGTGTATTTATTAAATATGTTCTGGGTAGTATAACCGGAACTTACTCGAACATTCTGAAACAGGCCCTAAATTAACTATTCCAAGTACAAGAGGATTAATGACAAAATTGAGCTTTTTTAATAATAAGGCTGTAAATGTATCAATATATAAAATAGAATAGATACATTTACTTTTGAAACCTATACTGAGATAAAGGAACATACCGTTCAATGGCAGCTGCAAAAATAGGTATGCGCATTAGCTCTCTGCCCATACAAGACCACTGCGAGCCCATTCCACTGTAAACAAACCACAAAGGACGGTGCGTTTCGTCAGCGTATTCAATTTTTTCTGCCAGTGAAACAGTTTTCTGCTGCTCGTCTGTATCTGCATAACACACACTATTGTAAACAATGTATCATGAAAGAAATCAATAAGGAAGAAAGCATTTAGCTCTCTATATGTCAGTCAGTTGAGTAAACTTGTTGTACTTTCGACTCACTAACAGATGTCGCATGACCTTAACAAAAATCCACTGGTTGTCATAACAGTAGAGTTATAAATCTTTTAGTGGAACTTTTACAACAAAATTCCTAAAATAACAAGTAATTCATGACCTTTTGCTTTAAATTTCAGTGCTTTTCAGTTTAATCTTCTCACTTTTGGGTGTTTTTCATCGCTGCATAATAATTGGGATAAACTGAAGAAAATTGAGTTACCACAGGAACTTATTGCCGTGTTCCAATACTAGTACGCACACCAGTTCAACAGTGTACAATGGGCGGGTGCTATGTTGAATCCGTATCAGCTCGAATGCGGGGTTAGGCAAGGAGGTTAAACATCAAAATCAGTCACACAAAAACCCTGTTCAACTTACATGTAAACAAGCTAATCATAACGCTCAGCAGCCAGCATATCGGCTGCCATGTCGACGATGTATGTATCAACAATTTGAGTTACGATATGGTGCTGCTGAGCGCGTCTGGCTGCGGATTGAAGACGCTGATGCGGATATGTGAGGAAACGCATGTAATCACGGTTTAAAATACAACATCAGTAAGAGTAATTGCATGGCGTTTGAGGCTGGTTAAAAACGTCCCCAGAGTGTGCCACCGGTTTGGCTCAATAGTGTGCCTCTCAAAACATTTATATGTGCAATATGTAGTGTATTCCAATTGAATCTAATTTTATTGACAAAATGATTATTTATGCCTGACATTTGTTAAAAAAATTATTAACTTTTTCTTATAATTATTTGCATGCGTATGAGTATAATTTTGCCTGATATAAAAGAATTTTGAATTTGAATAATAAATACCTATACACATGATCAAAATTAGTCTAGCTTATCCGATCTTCACGGTGACAATTGATTTAGTTACCTAAAATGATGTATCCTCTACCCAAATGTCCAGAAATGTTATAAGAGTGGATGTTATGCAGTAAGGCGTGTTCTTCAGCATCAATGGGGCGCGACTTCAGGTCTTCAAATATACTTGGTATATATTCCATTTGTCTGCTTGATATTGTAATCATTCTTGGAAATGATGACACGTATTGAGACAAGTTCTGTACACAAAATATTTTATTCACTTACTCCGTTTATATCTAGTCCCTAAAACTAAGAGCCTAGTAAACCATTCTTAATTTCATTTTATCATTAAGTTATCTATAGTGAAATTCACTAAATATTGTCTGTTTTGTTGTTCAAACGTTGTCATTAAAAATATCAGGAGAAAATTAAAAAAGTCTGTTATGAAACTAAACCATACAACTAATTATTGCCATTTCTTAGGCCATTGCAGGCTTTTCGGAAGCCTAACTGCTGTACGTTATCTAATTTGGTGGCATACTTTCCCTAAATTCAATGCGAATTCATCGAGGCAAATTAGTGTATTTTGTCCACGCATTGCATGGACCAGGCACTGTTTAAGTTTTATAAAATACGAAAACTTTCTAGTCTCAATGGATTCAAGCAAGAAAAAGCTTTGTACGGCTATAGATTCTATTTATAGCCGTACAAAGCTTTTTTTTTATGCCTTATAGGTTAGCTTTTGACCACTATCTCACCTGATGGTAAGTGATGATGTGGTCGAAGATGTTATTCAGGCTAACCTAGAATTACTGGCTCTCAAGGACTGGTGCCGGAAAACACCGTTAGGTGCTTGGCGACAGATTTTCTACTTGAGGGTGGTAGCTAGCCACGCGGGCATTTGCAAAATGCTCTACCACCATGCTGTAACGGCTGTCATCCTAAGACAACAACCGGTACCGACGGCTTAACGTGCCCTCCGAAGCACAGAAGCGCTCAGTAGTAATGTCACCAGCGTCACCCATCTAAGTCATAACCGAGACGGACGTTGCTTAACTTTGCTATTCGGTTCAGAACGGCTAAGCAAACTTCGCTACGAGCGCTTCAAAAAAAACTACTACGACTTTTCAAAATCTTTGCGCCCTTTTCCTAAGATTTTCAGTTAAATTGATTGCTGGGGCAATCGGGGCTATTGTTATTATAAAACAGATAATTAGAAAGAAAAATTAGAACGATTTAAATGAATTTATTTTAAAAGCCTGTTCTAGATCAAGAAAGGAAAATAATGAATTAACATGGAACACTAAATAATTAAATACCTTAGGCTTAGAATATCCTCGCAACAGTGCGTGTGAGTTGACTCCGGTGATAGAGAGACAGTTAATAGCTGCGTATGTACCGTGGAAGGGTTGATGTTCTTTCATTATGCTCATGCGTCCATCCTGAATAGCCTGTATATCCTTTCTCGGTGTCGAACAATAGAGATTGCCCGCCATCAAACCGTTATGGTATCCCAGCAACACCTACAAGTCACATTAACATTACATGGAATCGAAACCTACCCGTATAATTGTATAAGTTATGGCATAATTTATGTTTTTATAGACACACAATATTGGGGAAGGATCTGGTCTTCGAAACACAGTGTAAAACTTCATCGAAGACCAGAGGCTTCAAAATTAACATTGTTCACGATTATGTCAATAAATGATTTTTATGTTATGTTATGTTTTTTATAATAATATAGTGGAACGCAAATGTTTAACATGCCCTTCGGGGATAAATAGATATCAGATATTTTTATTATATCAAGACTAGCGCATACTGTTTTTTAATATTTTAGTATCTAATTTTTTTTTTTCCAAGGATGTAACAGCAAAATGATATTATGTATACTACTTCTTCGATACCCCAGATGGCAGTATAACTACTTACTTTTTTGCAATCAGTTTTTTGTCTCTTCGTGTATAAAAAGGCGCAGCTATGTGATGTGTTTTTTTATTTATGGAAAGTTTTTTTCAAGGCTAGGAGAGTCTGTTTTTTATACGCTTACGGTGTCAATTTTTCTTTAACGTATTCCTACATCATTATAATAACCTACATTTTATGGATCTTATTCGCAATTTTTACCACCAAATTTAAGGCCCAGAAGATACAAAATAATGGTAACATTATAGTGAAAATCTCATAAACGAGATACCAAATGTTACTGCAATTTATATACACGATACTTAAGGATATAAGTAATATTTTATTAGATCTCAAACATGATTCCTTATAACCTCTGAAAATAAAAAAAAATCGGCTTTTTCCGCCAGATTCTTATGTTTTAAAATTTGTTTTATTTTTCAAATATTGTTTTAAGTAGATCATATTTAATAGGTTTAAATTTTACAAAAAAAAGTATAGACAATGCGTACTTTGTCTGATTCAATTGAAACTCAAGTACAACATTCAGTCTGCAAGCAGGCGTGCAAATATTAATATTATTTATCTATAAAAACTATATAATTGAGGCAATCCGTAATAAATAATTATTAATCATTATTTCTATAATTAGATCTAAGATACTCCTTAAAACTATAAAAACATTTCTCACAACAGCCAGTCACTGAGTTGATTCTTAAAGCATTTACCTTCTAAAATTTTAATATTATTAGGTAAATTGTTATATATAGATATACACATATTACTTACATTTCTCTTATAAATTATTTTGTAGCAAGGAGGTTGGTACAACAGGTTATCATATTGTGATCTTTTTTGTCTAGTAAAAACATCGTTAAAAAAATCTGGATGTGATTTTGTAAAATAACAAATATCCCTAATATACATGCACGGCAAAGGAAGAACATGAGAGGCTTTAAAAAGTGGCTTGCAGATATCTAGAAACCAGGCTTTGTTAATAACACGAATAAATCGTTTCTGGATTTTAAAAACCATACCCATTTCTACTGAATTACCCTACATTATAAGACCATAGCTCAGAATCGAGGAAACATGTTCATGGTAAGCCGTTAGAGCCGCTTCCATTGAAACAGTTTATCTCAGTTTATTTAGTACAAACACATAACGTTTCAGTTTTAGGCACACCTGCTCCACATGCTTTTTCCAATTTAAATGCTTGTCTAAGTAAATTCCAAGGAATCTGAAGGTATCAACTTCGTCAATTCTATTATTATTGGAAGTAATGTCAAGTTTAATTGGATGACTTAATGAGCGTTAAATACTACTACAACAACAAATTACTGGTTTGGATTATAGGCCAATGCGCATGACCGTCTTTTTATCCCAACCGCTACATTGTTTTGGTCGAAGTGATGTAATGTTGCCCTGTCTCCTTTCAGCGCAGCTTGTTGTCCCACTCTGGCGCTCATTTTTGTAAAACAGTGGGTAACACCGCGGGGCGCAGCTAGTCTAATATAAACAAAGATTGACTTTCAATCGGCTAATGTCGTTATTATATATTTTTATATCACCCACCTTTGTTATTGCTGTTACCCCAGACGCAGCATCAGTAAAACCAACGTTAGATATAACACTTCCAACGAAGAGTGGATCAGTCCTACCATCACAGAACACCTTTTCAATTGCCTGTAGTTCAGCCTTATCAGCATCTGGCGTTGCTAAAATAAAAATTCAAATTATTGTATATGTATATATATTATGTACCTGAGTATAAATTTAAATCTAAAATTTGGTGGATGTGTGATGTGCAATTATAAAAATATCATAGACGAACTAAAAAAGCAATTTTGAATTTTGAGTATGTATATATACATTTTTGAAGCGCTTGTAACGAAGTTTGCTTAGCCATTCTGAATTGATCAGCAATGTCCATCGGATTAGCACCACCCAGGTGCTCTCCTACGAACGCGGAGGACTCAGTCGTCGATTATGTATAGATACTACAGTTGTAATATTACCTGAGCCCCAAGCTTCAATGTATTCAACAGCCTGCGTTGAAATATGAGCTTTTTCATAAAATTGTTTCATGAATGTTGTAGAAATATCAGGATTACGAACGAAACCAAAGACCTGTCCAGTTTCACCATTCAGTCTCGAAACAAACTCGTTTTTGATGTAAACCACTTCAGCGTAGGCCCTAGAATAGTTAAAACATAAAATAAAAATTCATAGAAATTATATCATCAATACACACAACACAGCTTCTTGTTTATCGTCGAGTTTTTCAGCTATTTAAAACTCAATATTATCAATATTCTGTAACTTATTCTCCCTCAAGCATACAAATTATCTTACAATTAAAGCATATCGTCCACCTGGCTGTCCCTGCAGAGTTTGGTAGAGATGTACCTTAACGTTTTGCCTGGTATAGCATAAAAATATTTTCTATAAGGAGGTCCTTCATGCATCACTCAAAGATGAAATTAACAGTGCCAGGTTTTAGATTCATCATTATCATCATCAGCCGGAAAACATCCAGTGTTGAACAAATCTTTCGCAATAGAACGCCATAATGAACGACTATTAGCCTTTTGTAACTATTAGACACCAGCTATGAAGGAAAATGCAAGTTGCAAGTGAAAAACATTGTATTGAGAAAACATATTATAGAGTATGTAAATATAAAAAAATGCATTGACAATTCAAACTTTGCCTTTTTAACATATTATATTAAATTTGAACAAATATTGAAATATTTACAAACATTGTCGAAATATGTTTCACAAGAATGGCCTGAATTTCTTAACCGTTCTTCGTGCAATGGCAAAACAAGTAAACGAGGCATAATGTAGAATAAATCAGTATGAAATTGACAATTTGATTTTCTAAAGGGCGTTATAAATGCATAAGTGTATAAAAATATTTTTATTTGGCTTTTTATTTAGCACTTGAAGTAGCTCTCTTTCTGAAGAGTATCTGCCAATATCATCATGTTAATAGAATATTATGTTTTCTATAACAACAACGAGGAGGATACATAATATAATAGGTATAGAATATATTGTGGAAAGTTTTGGTTTCGGGCGTCTTGACCAGTTTGATACTAGCTTTCCTTAGGAATGATCTTGGTTGATGTATGTCCACTTCTATAGTTAACGAAAGGGTCAAAATGGTGAAGAAATTTAATATGCATGTAAAGTCTAGCAACACCCTATTCATGTTGGCTTAAATACTTGCCAACAAACACTCCACACAAACACCTACGTTCGAATCTCATTGAGACATTATCTTTTTGCACTGATTTATATTTTTAATTTTTGCATATTTGTACATTATGACTCCCAAAAAAGGAAGAAAAATGGTTGCATGCATTACATGCAAAAAAAATATTGGAAATGAAAGAATGCTGAAATGTGTTCTTTGTATGAACATATACGATCTCATATGTGCCAAAGTATCGATTACGCGTTATGACATGATGTCAAGGACAATTAAAACTAACTGGCTGTGTCCCAAATGCCTTGTAGGTAAATCAAAAAGACAAGTTCGTGATGTCACTACATGTAGCACACCTGTGAAAATGGGTAAAAACCCACCATCACTGACAAATTCTGAAGAAAAAATAAATAAGTTTTCAGAACAAACAAAATTAACAAAAAAGTTTCTCAGTAAAATCTCTTACATATCTGACACAGTAAGTGGCGAAAACAACTCTGACTCTTCTACTGAATCAATCCTAAGACAAGGTGTATCTGAGCTTTCTAAGTCAGAACATTTGGCCAGAAGTCTCCCGGACCTATCGACTTTGACAAATACAGATCTTGAGGATCAAAAAAAGGAAAACGATATATTAAATGAACAATTACAAATTGCACAAACAGAAATAGAAAATTTACTACTGGAAAAAAATACACTTCAAAGAAAAATCCTAGAACAACAAAATTTGATAACTCAACTTAAAAAGATATGCACAGGTACCCCAAATAAATCAAAAATAAAAAGCTCTACTCCAGTGTGTAGCAACAAATCACTAATTAAATCACAAGATGTTATCAAAACCAACCATAACTCCCAGGTAATAAAAACAAGCGACAACAATGGAACAGGTACTGACTATAATAACACAAAAATATTTAACGAAGCAAAAGAAATAAGTACAGAAACGACAAACATAAAGAAAAAAGTACTTATAATCGCAGACCAACAAGGAAGGCATATGCAAAGAACCTTTCAAAAGTTACTTGGAGATGAATACGAAATTTTTTGTATATACAAGCCTGGTGCAAAGTTAGAAAATATAGTGACCTCTTTACAAATGGACATAAAAAATCTCAGAAAGCAAGATTTTGTTATTTTAGCGGCAGGCATAAATGACAATAACCCAGCCAAATTCATAATGTTCATCAGCCAACTTCTTCTTGATACCAAGAACACAAACTGTCTAATATCAGAAATACCTTACAACCATAACCTAAATGAAACCAAACTTAACTCAGAATTAAAATTAATTTGTAATATGTTCGGACATGCACATTTCGTTAATATGGACTATAGTTACCGCATACCTTCAAAACAACATGCAGCTCTACATATATGCAAAAGATTACACAAATTTTTACCATACATAAACTACCAAATTGAATACAAAAGAAAAAAAACAAAACACGAAACAAAAATAATTCCATCGACACCAAAAAAGGATTTTAATCTAAGCGAAGATAAGGGCACCATAATCGCAACAACCAATGAAAGCACAGAAACAATGAAGCCCGGAACCATACCATTTTATATTCACCATTTTATTTTCGTAAATCAGAAAAGAAAAAGGAAAATCACTATACTAAAGACCAAAGAACGTTTTTTCGTGACCAACAATAATATAAATGATAACTACGTAAAAATTCTTCACCAAAACATCGCAGGATTACTGCGTAAATCCCATTTAATAGAAGCTGCGTTAGAGGAATTTATAGAAAACGATGATGAAATTGATGTATTATGTTTTACAGAACATTTTGTTAAAAAAGACCACTTGAAAAACATTGAACTTGTAAATTATAGTCTAGCCAGCTCTTTCGCTAGGAATAAAAAAAGAGGAGGAGCTTGCATCCTTATCAAGAAACAGTTGGAATACAAGGAACTACCTCACATCAAGCAGCTTTCCATCGTTTCAAGTTTTGAATGCTGTGCCATTGAACTTATACATCACAATATTATTATAGTAACGTTGTACAGAGTTCCAAAAAAGAATAATATAGAGATATTTCTAGAATCGCTAGAGACTCTTTTATCAATACTGTGTAACAAAAATAAGAAAATTATTATTTGCGGAGATTTTAACATCAACATCTTAAAACCTAACAATACAACAATTAGATTTGAACAGATATTAGTAAACTATAATGTTAAGTTAGAATTTAGAGAAGTCACGAGACAGCAAAGTGGAACCTGTGTTGACAATATAATACATAGTAATATTAGAAACTGTGTTGGTAAAGTGTACAATTTAACGCTCTCCGATCACTCTGCACAAATGTTCAAATGCCCTGTTAAGCAATTGTTTTACCTTAAACACTGGTTTGTTACACAAAGAATATTTAGTCAGAATAATATAAATAAGTACAAAGCTTGCCTTGAAAGTTTATCTCTAGAAAATGTTTACACTTGTGACAATGTAAATCAAGCATATAACAATTTCATTGAAACTCTTAAATTATATTTTGAGCTATGTTTTCCTGTACAAAAAATAAAAATTAATGCTAAACAGAGACCTCGTTGGTTAACACGTGGAATAAAAATATCTGCCAAAAATAAAAGGAAAATTTACTTCGATTGTAGAAAGAATAACAATAATAAATTGAAATACAAAAAATACAGCAGCATACTACGTCACGTCATAAATACATCACAAAAAATTCAAAATCATAATGATATAATGGAATCAACTAACAAAACAAAAACAGCGTGGAGAATAATAAACAGTAATGAGCCAAAAGAACCAAAACCAGCAATAGCCCGGATTAACTATAAACACAATATCATTACCGATCCCGTTACAATAGCTCAAGCTTTTAATGACACATATATAGATTTAGTGAAAAATAAGTTAGAAATGGCACCTACTCGATACCAGAGCAAAACAAACTTAGTGAACTCAGTGCCACAATCAATTTTCTTAGAACCAACGCCACCGCTTGAAGTTTGCAAAACTATAACAAACCTTAAAAATACGAACAGTGTAGGGCATGATGAATTGGCTACAAAGGTAATTAAACACTGTAAAAATGTATTAGCAGCTCCTTTATCTTACTTAATAAATCTTTCAATAGAGCAAGGGGTATATCCAGATTCACTTAAAATAACAGTAGTAAAACCACTCTATAAAAAAGGAGACAAAGAAAATTGTGAAAACTATCGCCCTATTGCGTTATTACCAATTATTTCTAAGATATACGAAAGAATAATCTATAACAGACTTTACAAATATCTCGAAAAATACAATATTTTATCAAATGTTCAGTACGGGTTTAGGAAAAATAGATCTACCACACGAGCCGTCTACGAAATGATGAAAACAGTTTGTGAAAGCCTTAATAGTGGTGCTCTGGTAACTTCTATATTTATGGACATGTCAAAAGCATTTGATTTTGTGTGTCATGAAACATTATTTAAAAAAATCCAATCCTATGGTATTCGAGGCATTGCACACGACCTAATCAAATCGTACCTCGAAAATCGCCTACAATATACGGAAATTACACGAATGAACGATAAAGTAGAAGTCGCTTTCCAATCAAATTTGAGACGTGTAGAACATGGAGTTCCACAAGGGAGTATACTGGGACCCTTACTCTTTCTAATGTATATAAACGACTTACCTAATACAGTAGATCATCAAATGGTTTTATTTGCAGATGACTCAACTATTATAATAAAATGTTTAAATGTAAGCGAATATGAAAGTTTAATTAATAAAGCCCTTGAGAGTATCATGATTTGGTTTAACAATAACAATTTGTTAGTAAATATAGATAAAACAAAATGTATGCAATTTTTTCTACCACAATCCAAACCGAGAAACTTAACAATAAAATATAAAAATGACATTATACAACAAGTAAAAGAGATAAATTTTTTGGGTATGTTATTGGACTGCCACGGGAATTGGAAGAGTCACACAATCCACGTTTGCAAAAAAGTTGGAAGATTTGCGTTTGCTCTAAGAAAATTAGTTAAAACATCATCACAAAAAACAGCAGTCTGTGCATATCACGGAAATGTGGCTTCCAATTTGCGCTACGGTCTATTACTGTGGGGAAATTCCGTCAATGCTCCTGCAGTATTTAGGACACAAAAAAATGTGTTAGGGCTATAACAGGAGCGAAAAGAACTGACAGTTGTAAGCCAATGTTCAAAAAATTAAATTTACTCTCCTTGCCTTCCATGTATATACTTGATGCATGTATATTTGTAAAATCAAATATTAATAATTTTGACGTTAAGACTGCTAGAATACCGCGTAAGGTGAAAAAAGCATATCTTGTTCTACCCTTAAATGACCCTAAGACCGTTTTCTATAGAAATAGTATATATGTAATGTGCACTAAATTGTATAACCATTTGGCAGATAAAATTAAAAACATGACTTTTAAACAATTTAAAAAGAATTTATTTAATATATTAATGAACAAATGCTATTATAATATTGATGACTTTTTGAATGATAAAACACTTGACATAATTTCCAATAATATTTAATAATAAAATTTATAATATAAATGAATGATTTAATCTGAGCAAATTTATTCTATATTATGTTTGAATTCTAGTATGTAATAAACCTTTTATATAATATTGTACGCCGCATCTGGCAAGATATGGAGGACATAAAACCTCGTTTAAGAACATATTGTAACCCATACTGCAATAAATAATCTTGAATCTCTTGAATCTCTTGCATATTGCCCGTTCAATGCATTATTTCCCTTAATAATTGCCTTTTGCGGCTCCCAAGAGGCATTTTTTTTTTTTAATCTTTATTTAAGGAGCTTTTTCGCTCAGCTTCTATGGGCAAAATAAAAATGAGTGATTTGTTTGCTATAGATGTCGATGATAATGAATTTATGTTTTTACCTATTCTCCTAAGATCCCTGTTATAATTATATTAATCATACCTAAGAGCATTTTTTGCTTTTTGAAGAAACAAAACACTTATTGCTTCCGATTTTACGCAGCCATCGGCTTTTTCATCAAAAGACCTCGTTTTTCCATCTGGTGATATTTTTATACATCTGTAACAAAATGTTTTAAATAAACAAAATGTTTTAAAATACTTAAAGAAATACTTAAGTTTTAAAAAACGTGCTCAAATATTTCTTGTCTCTGGCTTAGCAATATTTCACAGTATTATTTTGCAATAAAATTTAACCCAGGGCACATGTCAGGGATGTGCCCTGGGTTAAACCATATAATTATGTTATTATGTATTATATAATTATATGGTGGGATACGGGCGTTACTCACACGCGCTTGAGCTTATGTGTGTCATCTGTCAAGGATTTTGAAGTTTTATGTCATGTCATAGCGTTTGATATTTTAATAGCAGATTTACAAATTTTCGCAATAAAAATGAAACTCAATGAAATATAAACTATATACGACAAGCAACGGATCCCAAAAGTTCGTATTAAATGTGTGTTATATACAGTGTGGATAACGCACAGTCTGTGCCGGGTTTTCCAATAATCTGAGAAGATCTACAGTGGATGTTTTTGAGTTATTGTTCTTATTTTAAGTACCACACGTTAGCTTTAACATATATTTTGTTGCCTACATACATCAAGCTATGGATTTTAACCATCACATCTTTCTATCTCGATAAAAAAGTAAAGCAGAATGCTTTACTTTTTTGTTCGTGACTAAACTTAATCTACAAGATACAACATGTTGAATAATATTACTTATAAATAATGTACCAGATTGTAGGACAACGATCACTATAGTATACAATCGTGTACCATGAGAATTTCAGTGATGGGCTTTAATTGAAATTAAATAAGCCTTAAAAGTACATGTAGCTAATCAAATCAATTGACAGACGACCGCTATCTCAGCTGATGATAAGTGATGAAGCTTATGAAGATGTTGTTCTGGTTAACTTAAAATGACTGGCTATCAATAGTATGACACAGATCCAAGGCCAGTGTTACCGACACGTTCTTTATGGCTATAATAAATCATACACCATATAATAAAAAGCTCATATATTTCCTCATTTCGGATGCTTTGACATCAGACATGCAGGAAGAGGCACTATGAGGATTTGTTATTTGACAGCTAGGAGGAAGAATATCTGATATTCTTCCTCCTAGTTTGACAGTGATATTATCTTTGTCCGAGAAAATACACCCGAGCTTAGAATGGGAAAATGCCGAGAAAATATCGAAAATGTTTGATAGGAGGTCAAAATAATGAATACTTAGCACCTTCAGTATAAAAATAATGTATCAAAAGAAGTTAATTCAAAGATTCAGGCGTTACTTTGCGAAAATCCAAAGTTAATAATGACAAATATTTTAAATATTCACGAGGGCACTATCGACTCAATCGTGCGCTCGAAGAGTCATAAAATCTACTGAGGATGCTCCGTGTAGAATCGGAACGCGTCAAAAACTCTTCTAGTTTGGCTGCGCGACGATTATGACGGCACGTTGGATTAACAGGAAAATTAAGCATTTTTTTGATTTTTATATAAACACACAAGTGAAAATATTATTTTATGTTTTCTGAAAATGTTTTTATAATATTTGTCATTAATATCCATAAAAGTGTTGCGATTAGTAGTGTTTCGATTAAACATGATGATGGCATTGCCCACGCAATATAATAAGAATATAATAAAGAAATAATGGATGAAATTGTGACAGTACTTTGTCATTGCATAGGATAAAAATAGCATAGGATAATACTATCAAAAAGATAAAGACGATGAGGCAACAAGAAGATTTAATTAAAACTGAATGTGGCAGATATATTGTTGGTTATGTTGTATTGCCAGAATGGACACGATTATTAGTGAGTTTAGAGAAAACTTGAAGGAAAGTATTATTTTGGCTCGGTAAGGCACGTCATGATGAAAACCACACACCTAACTAAAAATTAACTAAACTATAGTTTAAGATATATAAGAAATTACCTGTTGTAATGCACCTGAGCGTGTGGAGTTATGCACAAGTTAGTGCCACCGACAATGGCTGATTCACATACTCCACTCTTTATAGCTAAATACGCCTCTTCCAAGGCCACCATCGAACCACAGCAAGCGTTGTCCACATTTAGTGACGGACCTTTAGTGTTCAGCCAGTAAGAGATTCGGTTGGCGAACATTGTTTTGCTGCACCTGAATTTAAGATATTAAAATTATAACGAAATATAATTAGTTTTGACTGATATTCCTCATTGTTGTCCAAGTGAAGGAAGTGAGGAGACTTTACTTCCTTCACTGTACATCACTGTTCGTTGTGTCATTGTAGAGATACAATGACTCGCAAAATGAGCTTATTAATCTATCGCCAACTTCTGCGCTCATATATTATAAAGTACAGTCATATAAATAAGTATTGAAAAGAGGTGAGTATTGATTATTCAGAACTAAAGGAAGAAAGAAAGATAATGCTTATTTGACATGACATGGAACACAAGTGGGACGCGATGATGGCGCATTTTGCATGCTATCTCTTGACTTTTCTTTTAGCACGATGCATCTTTGGACTTCTAGCGACCTACCAAAAATTTTGTAGGGTACATGTTAGGGTAGTACCCATACATGCGCTTGTATAGGTATCTGAGAAAGGCCTTTAGAACCTTATCCAAAATACGGTTATAGCTTGCCTCGTGAGGATGCCAGACATAGGCACTAACTAACCTTCAGTTTACTTCAAACCAAAGTGCTAAGTATAAGCTTGATCACATCAATATTGTGGAAATCCCGAGAGTTCCAAAGCACAGAACCCAGACGCTGATACGACTCTTTGACAACTAACATGATGTCTTCATTAAAAGTGAGCTTTCGGTCACATTTAACACGCAGATCTAACTTGTATTGAAATTCAATTGGAAGGTGCATTTGACCGAGTCATCTGGTGACACTTTACAGGGTTGAAATCCATTTCATTCTCCACACTCCATCGATAAATCATATCTATATCTCGCTGCAACGCGAGACAGTCTTCTATTGATCTAAATGTCCGGATCTAAATGTTTTTTTTAGACCGTCAGCATTTAAGAGACATTTTAAATGATTAACGACCGTCATTGTTATATAGTTGATTTGTGACCTGTACATATTGCGATATTGTTAATAATTATTAGGAAAATAACCAATTTTATATATTTGCATGGTGGTAGGATATTTTGCAAATGCCCGGCTGGCTAGCTACCACCCTCAGGTAGAAAATCTGTCGCCAAGCACCTAACGGTGTGATCCAGCAGCTGTCTTTGAGAGCCATTAATTCTAGGCTAGCCTGAATAATAACTTCGACCACATCATCACTTACCATCAGGTGAGATAGTGGGCAAAGGTTTGTCTATAAGCTATATTTTTTATTTTATTAATAATGTAGTATGAATAAATTGTGTAAAATGTTTATTCATTGTTTGTATGTTTTTTTATAATTGTACATAATTTTAGACGCTTTCTACGTAATTATTTTGTTTGTACGATATTGTATAGCGGGTAGGTTAAAGTAACAACAAGCTGGTCCAAAGCACACTGATTTATTTCTGTTCTTGCAATGACTTATATTCTACCTACATAATCTACATGTGTATATGCACATATACAACATCTTTCCCCCTTTAAAGACAACAATAAATTAGAACAGCATTTTATAATCTACAACCTTTCTGTTCCTTCGCGGTCGGCCTGGTAACGGCGTATGGGATCCATCTGAAATCGGCGTAGCAGGCTGAAGTGGGGTGCTAAACTCAGGAGTACTACTAGATATCGTGGTCACTGGAGTTCTAGTAGGAGATTCGATAAACGGAACGCAGTTACTGGGGTCTTCGACAGTTTGAGTAGCTGATTCAACAGCCGGGACGTTATTAACTGGTTCCTCAACATGGCTGCTGAATTCCTGTGGCACTGTGGGAATATGCTCCAATGCCTTGCTTGATGTGCCAACGTGTACTCTCATCCCCGTTTTTAAACTAGTCGCCTCCTCTTGAGGTAAAGTAACTTCCCACTTGTGAGTTATTTTATTATCATTTACATCCTTATATAAATTTGTTTTATTTGCATAGAGCTGATTTTTATGTCGAACAATTGCTTTGTTAATATTTGGCAACTTGATTTTATACAAAACTTTACCAATTTTTTTCAAAATTGTACCATGAACCCACGTAAATTTATTTTTGTTTGTGTATTGCTTCACAAATACGTGATCGTCTTTCTTGAAATCAATATATTTCTTCCCGCCGTAATATTTAACCTGTGAGCACTGTTTCGCGTTGACCAACTTAGATAACTCCGTTGATGAGGGCATACAGGTATCAGTAAGTAAATCCAACCTTGAACGAAGTTTGTGACCGAATACCAATTGAGCTGGCGATGTCTCTGTAGTGGTGTTGATAGTATTACGATAGTCAAATAAAAACTTAGAAAGGTGGTTTTGAAAATCTTCTACCTTGCTGCCAGATAAAAGAAAAGTTTTTAAACCCTTTTTTATTATCTTCACAAAAGATTCCGCTTGACCATTGCTCATTGGATGGTAAACAGGTGAAAATAAATGGGTTATATTGTTCAATACACAAAAATTTTCAAAATCTTGGGATGAAAAGGAAGTACCGTTGTCACTCACAATACTATTAGGTATACCAAACCTAGACATAAAATCACACAACTTTGATATAACAGCCTTAGTGGTTATATTATTATTCATAATATAGCATTCAACCCACTTAGAGTACGCGTCCACAATAACAAGAAACATCTTGTTGCATATCGGCCCCAAAAAATCGAGATGGATTCTATCAAATACAGTATCCGGGTGGGGCCACGGTGCAAGCTGAGAGCGAGGCGGTGATGAACGTAATTGTACACAAATATTACATCCACCTGCCAGCCTTTCCAAAGCTGCATCTATGCCGGGAAACCAAACACGAGCTCGGGCTTCCGCTTTCATTTTAATAATTCCAAAATGAGAACTATGTAATTCGTTTAATATTTTATCACGTAACTTCATTGGAATTATTACCTTATGACCTCTCATTAAAATTCCATTTTCGCATGAAATTTGCATACGGCACAAAAAGAATGGCTTAATTTCTGAATCTACTATTTTGCGTGGCCACCCATCAGCTACATAACTGACAACTTTTTTTAAAATAGGATCGTTTGCAGTTTCTTTTTGCAAGTCTCGCTTAGTAACGGGCAGACATCCTTCTATAGCAAAATTAACATAAGCGGCAACCTCATCCTGCATATCGTTATCAGCTGAACGGACCGAGGTAGTCCAATTAAACGTAGGTATAGCACGAGATAAGAAATCGGAAATATTTGCTGCACTTTTAATATACTCGATGGTATAATTGTAAGCGCTCAAAAATATCGCGTAACGCTGCAGACGGTTTGCCGATACTTCTGGAATACCACGGTTTTTTCCAAAAATTGCTGTAAGTGGTTTGTGATCTGTGCGTAATATAAATGGTTCCTGCCTACCGTACAGATATTGGTGAAATTTTCTCACCCCAAAAATAATAGCAGTTGCTTTTTTCTGTATTTGAGAATACTTTTTCTCCGCCGGATTAAGCGAACGCGATGCATACGATACCGGCCGCTCAATTCCATCACTACCTACTTGTGATAAAATAGCGCCGAGTCCTGCGGGTAACGCATCTACCGTTAGGATGAGTTTTGCATTGCTATCAAAATGCGCAAGAATCATATCCGAGGCCAAACACTTCTTTATTTCATTAAATGCTTGGCTTTGTTCTGACGACCAATGCCATTTTACGCCTTTTTGTAACAATAAATGCAAAGGATTTAATATAGCCGCTGCATTCGAAACAAATGTCCTGTAGTAGTTTATCAAACCCAAGAATGACTGCAGCTCACTGATATTCTTAGGAGCTGGGGCATGGACAATTGCTTCAACCTTTTGTGGGTTTTTCCGTATGCCGTTTTTATCTATAATATAACCTAAGTACGACACTTCGCTTTGAAAAAATGAACACTTGTCTTTGCGCAACGTGAACCCAGCCTCTTCTAACCGATGTAACACTTCTTTTAATCTGCTTTTATGCTGATCCATACTGCTACTGATCAGTACGTCATCCATGAAACATATAACTCCTTCCATATTCCCTACTGTTGACTCGATAACGCGTTGAAAAATAGCAGGTGCGCTAGCGAGACCAAAACTTAAGCGAGTGGGAAGAAATAAACCACGCGAAGAATTTATGCACAGAATATTTTGAGAGTCTTCATGAATTTTCAATTGATTGTAGGCCATAGACAAATCAAGTTTACTAAATACCTCCCCTCCATGCAATTTAGTAAATAATTCTTGAGCTGTAGGTAACGGATATTTTTCAACTAAAAGTTGTTTGTTGATTGAAACAGAATAATCAACACAAATGCGGACACTACCGTCACGTTTTAGCACTGGCACAATAGGAGAAGCAAACTCAGAGTAGGCAACGGGTTTAAGTATACCTATTGATACCAATCTATCTATTTCTGCGTCAACTTTATCTCTTAACGCGAAAGGAACCGGGCGTGATTTGAAAAATACCGGCTTAGAATCCTTTTTAAGCTGTAACTTAATTTCATATTTATTGAAACAGCCTAACTCGTTTGAAAATACTTTTGGAAACTCTTTCGTGAGATCATCACATATGTTGTATACATTAGATTCATGCTTATTTAAGGATGACACAAGACGTAAATTAAAAGCGCGCATGAAATCTCTTCCCATTAGAGGCGGGCCGCCATTACGTATAACATACACAGCTAACTGCGTAGAATGGTTTAAATACCCAACTGTAATCTTCATAAACCCCAGTACATGCATTTTATTACTAGTATATGTGAATAAATGTTTGCTAGGTGGTGACAACGGTACATCAGAAAAACTCAATTTATACATTTTCTCTGATATCACTGAGACAGGCGAACCACTATCAAACTCGCACAAAATTTGTTTGCCCTCCAAGCTCACAGTATCGGTCATGGGAACTTCGTTCAAACAGTTAATTTTTATAAAAGACTCACCATCATCTCCCTCATCATCGGAATTACCCTGCTCCAAATAGTTAACTTTTCTATTGGTACACACTCTTTGTAGATGACCTACACGATTACATTTCTTGCACTTATAATTAGAAAAACGACACTGAGCTTTAAAATGGCCTTTATAACCGCAAACCGAACACTTATCACTGTATTCCTTCGATGTGTTTGTCTCCTTTCGTTGATTTATCTTGAAAACTGCACCCTGGGTAGCGTCGACAATTCTAGACGCTGACGGCGCCGGAGCGGCGGCAGCGCCTTCCCGCGCACACCGCACACTTTCCGCTAGATCAACAGCTTTCCCTAACGTCAACTCTTTGATATCCTGAGCAAAAAGTTTATCACGCTCATGCCCCGGTAACATTCCCATAACAAATTTATCTAACAGCGAATCTTCTAAGCTCTTAAAATCACAATGAGCTGCAAGCCCACGTAATCGCGCAGCCCACTGAACGGGCGTTTCACCACTGAGCTGGACGGCTGTATAAAATTTGTACCTCTCTGCGAACCCGCAGCGCCTTGTTGTAAAATGATCATCAAGAGTTTGAACAATACTTTCATAGTTTCTCGTATCCAAATCCTCCGGCAATGCAAGATTACACGCTAGCTGATACGTGTTTTCTGTGAGTGCACTTAACAACACGGCTTTTCTCTTTACTCCCGCTTTGTCAGTTGTCTCGTCAATGTTATTTGCGATGAACCATTGCCGTAAACGACTTTTGTAAATCTTCCGATCTTGATTAAGATGATCAAAATTAGAAATCGCTCCCAATGATGAAGTCGCAGCGAACATTTTTCTCTTCGATAATTGTGGGTAATTTCACGACTCGTCGCCAGTATTGTATAGCGGGTAGGTTAAAGTAACAACAAGCTGGTCCAAAGCACACTGATTTATTTCTGTTCTTGCAATGACTTATATTCTACCTACATAATCTACATGTGTATATGCACATATACGAAGTATTATGAAGAACACCGTCTGTGTATTTTTAGTAAAATGATGTCTTCCAGTTATAGGTCGTCTGGAAGAAATTGATCTAAGCAATAAGACCGCCTATTGTAACACTCAATTATATTTTGTATTGCTATAAGTTTTTGTAATGGTGGCTCAATAAAATGTTTTCTATCTAGTAATCTAAATAAAATTGAACAGAATAAAATATTATTTAGAATCACAGCACAACTGACAAAAATATGAACTTTGAACTGCTTTCAAAGTTCTAGGAAACGCGGTGAACCAGTGGACCTCACGTAGTCAATAAGTGCAAATCGCAGGGTCCACGAATTTCCGATTAGTCTGTCAAATGTTGGCACCAGACGTACACGTGTGTTTGGTTAAGTAAAATTTTGAAAACCGTAAATTGGCTCTCATAGCTGTCTAATGAATACGAAAATGAAAATCGCAACAACAAAAGAAAGATTACGACCCACCCCTCGCACCAACCTATGACGTCACGCGCGCTACGAGCTGCTATCGAGAAAGACTATCGAATGTAGTTGAAACTATAGTCAGAGCTATGTGATTAATTCACGTGAGTTATCCCGTATTACTACTACTAAGATGAGTGAAAATCTCGTTAGTTTTTGATAAAAAAAAAAAGCTTATTGGTTGCACGAAATGGTTACACTTAGAAAAAAAAAGAGGGTGAATATTAGACCGCTTATAGGAATCAAAAAAAATTGCTTGTGCGTTGGCAATTCTCAGCAACGCAAGGCGCGACCAGTGGGTTATCACCGAGTAGTCAACTCGCCGTCCGCGCGTGGACCGCTTACGGTGAGCGCACAGTCATACAAGTCCATATAAAGAATACTAACCGCACGAGGCGAGGCGGTGCGGGTCAGATGCCGAGTGGCTCTAATGAGCTGTATAATCTACGTCTTACACATTACTTAACCAATTAATTAATTAAACGACACATACCCGGTGATACCATAACCTGTCCTCGATACTTTATCAATAATTCCTGTGTTTTCCATATCGGAAAAAGCAGACCCAATGTAGACTCCGACATTTTTCCCACAGAGCTGTTTCGGAGACAATCCAGCATCGTAAATGGCTTGGTAAGATTGTTCAAGGACTTTTCTCGCCATTGGATCCATGTTGCCAGCTAGCCGATTGTGTACCATGAAGAATTGAGCATCGAAACGGTCGATTTCCGGTATTTTCCCCACATGTTCCGAAAGTTCCGGATGCTTTAATGTCCAGTTTGTATTTTGTGAAGTCACTGGGTTTATCTACGATTATATCAAGAAAAACATTTTTCGAATAATTTAAAAAACTTGCGTTGTATTATAACTGTAACTGATATTACTCATTATACTTATGATTGAATAATTATATAATATTAGGGGTTAAGGTATGAAATTGGCGATTCGTACTGATAAATTGATTATTTTTAATATAACATATTTTTTCATCAAATTAATTACCATTATTATCTATACATTGGCCATGTAACAAGAAGGTCATTTATGCCTTTGCGATAGAACTCTGGTGATCTAGATTGGACAAACTGTGTAAAAACATTTTGTACTGCCTCGTGGGAAAAAAACTTTTTATCGCGTAGAAAATTGACCAAATCACGAAAAAATTGTAGCCCGCTGGAACAATGTCTGGTGACTATGGAGGGTGACGATGATGTAGTTTCTAATTGCAATTTCAGTAGAGTTAAAACGCTTTTATGAAGTCTCGCGTTATCATGGAGCAATAATGGTGAAGATCGATTCATGAGTCGGGGCAGTTTCACTGCAAGTTTTGTTGTCATTGTTCGGAATTCATCACAGTAGACATTGGCAGTTATTGCTTGACCAGATCGGAAAATTCTATAGTGAATAACACCACCAAACACTTACCATTTTTTTTATTGGTAAGCTTTGATTTAAGACACTGTTGCGGCGTTTGACCCGGGATCAGCCATCTTATTTTCAAATTTCAATTATTTTTTATTTACATAGACAAGGGTAAGATTTCACTACAGATGTTAATGCTAACAACGTATCGTTCGCCTACTTTTGCCTGCTTAAAGTATGAAACAATATTTTTTTAAAATACATACATGCACCTACATATTTAAGTAAGCATTTGCAAATTGTAAGCCATGCATAGACTATTTTTTAAATTTTGATTTATATTTAAGATGTTTCATTCAAAAACTAGTCAGAAAATATTTGTTTTAAATTATATAAAAAATAACATATCAAAATATACACAAAACATAAGAAACACATTTCTATGCATATCGTCATTATTACGGTGAATTGTAATATATTATAATATAATTGACATTTCAATTATATTGTATTATATTACAACTAATGAATCCAAATTCAAATTTTAATGCAACAAAAAAATCAACACGCATTTCTTTCTCTAGATCAGTCAAATCATGAGGCACCCATTTTTCATATTTTTATTTTTATTGATTCGATGCAAATGAGACAATATTGTTGGTAAGGTAACGTTAAACCATGACGCTAATTCTATTGGCTCAGATAGGCTTCCACCATCTCTTTTTATTCATTGTTATTCGCCTGTGACCTGTGCGGTCTTCCACGTGGTTCGTTCTTCAAATCAAAGTTTCTATGACGAAAGCATTTAAACCGAAATCGCACGGTGTGTTCATTAGCAACCCCCTCTCCAAATTCAACATTGATATTGCGAGCTGTTTCTGCTGCGTCAATTGTGCGTCAGAACTCGTATTAAATAAATCACCCGAATATTCAGCCATCTTTCTTGTCTAAGCGGAATAAAAAAACCACTGAAAGTCGGTAATCGAATGTTGCATATTTTTTTAAAGAAAATCTTCATAGGTGATAAGTGATTCACTCAAAAATCTCAAACCATGAAAGTTCTTTGTTAATTCGAAGTACATATTATAATAAAACGGAAATTTCACACCATAACCCCTATTATTTACAATTGTTTATGGGTATAGGCTCATAAATTAACGGCTAACGGTTTAGAAGTGATGAAAATATGTACTAACCTTGTTGTAGAGTATATTCGAAAATTCGTTCACGCTCTTTGCCTTTGAAAAGAGGCCGGACATACCGGAAATAAGGATGCTGTCATCATTCGTTTTTGGTGTCACTTCCTTTGTACCTAGACATGGTTGGTACTCTTGCGGTTTTAGCGTCATCTTTTGAACTAAAAAAAAAACAAAAATACCTTTGAAAAACAAGTAATACTATATCTATACAAAAATATACCAGACCTAGTCAGTAGCGAGAGCAGAGGTGCCTTAGCATCCATGTTTCATCAGACATGTTTTGGTCAGACCTAGTATTCACCAAAATATTAGATAGAACAAAGGTGCTTTGAAATGAAATGAAATTTATTGCAAGAAACATGGTTTTAACAAGATGGTCTTAATAAATACAATTAACAGATCTATACATGTTTCACCATTAACTGGCATACAATTTGTTTTATTAAGTAACACAAATAATTACAAGCTAGTCAAGTCGGGGGCGAGCGGGAGGAGCTTTTAAAAATACAATTATTTTATTTAAGACGTTTAATGTCTTCAAAAGCTATTACAAGACTGCCTTAATTCTAAATTAAATCTAGTGTCTAGACATCAAACTATCGTGGGAGCGGATGAGCTTATCAGCAAAGTCTGCTGAGTCAGTTTATCAGTTGCTAGAAAATAGAACGCTGACATGTGTGATTCGTTGAGTCTAGCGACTTAACTCTTCCCTCCTTAAGTTCGATGTTCTCTTCTATAGGGGAACTTCGAACACATGAAAATAACCTTGAGTGATATTTATATAATAAGAAACACAGAATTACAAAAATAAGAATGTAGACTCCAAGAGTCCAAACGCTTATGCTACGCACTTCAATAATTGCCCTTTCACTTTCACTGTTCTCACTATCACTATAACTTTTCTTTAGCGCCAATGCCAGGAGCTTCAAATCCGCTAGGTCGACGCCTTCCAGGTTTACAGGTGTAGAAGATGTAGTTTTCTCAGGTGAGTACAGCAAAGGTAAGTTTACGATGGGTAAGTTCGAGTATGTTACATTTTCAATATACGTTTGGTGCCTTTTCAGCGTAATGTTTCGAATTTTCACTTCGCAGAGATCGTCCAAAGTAAGTATGTAGGTGCCATGAACATTATAACGAAACATTTCGTTATTGCAGGTACTTGTAAGTAGCTCTTCATCTCTACTATAGAGTATCCATCTATTTGTCGTCAGAAACTGAACTCGAACCGTTTCAATGGTTATAGGAATTTGAGTGCATGACGTCACGTTCTCAGCATACGTCATCAAATCGGTTACACAGGGGTCGTTAATGAACTGAGACATTTCATCATCAGTGCAGAGGAAGCTGGCCTCGTCGATTTCTTCACATGGGCGACTGAGCAATCTGATCTTCAACCCTTTCGCTATTAGGTAAGGATACTTGGGCAATATGACAACAGTGGAGTCGAGGGATAGCACAGGTAAGGGTGTTAATTTATAATAGATATAAGTATATTTTTCAATAACAGGTATTTCCAAAAGGTAAGTTATTTGGTTTTCTTTCAAATAAGCTTTCAATGTAATGGTCTGTTCTATCTTAACTAAGTTTTCTAAGCTAGGTGTAAAAACTAATTCTTCTAATTTATTAATACGTCCAAGTAGAGGCAAAAGCTTATCTGACTCTATTATGGATTGGTGTAGAACTCCTAATCTACTGAATGATAAACTGGTTTCTATCTCATCTAATTGTGCGTAGATCACTTGAAAATTGTGGATTAACAGATTATATGTGCTTATAAACTGAATGCTTAAATGCTCTAACTCTTCGAGATTTTTCGATATTATCCCTATTTTATTATTAAGTTGAACCAGATTATTATTTAATACAAATGTAGAATTCGTCAAAAGTTGAACCATTTCAGTGATCACTGTTAGCTTTTCATTATTGTAGTTATCTCTGATTTTAATATTATTAATTAATCTGTCGTATTTAATGGCATCGTCATTATCAAGATTTCCAGTAATCATTTTTATAAGTGACCCTAGTGGGTTAATAAGGCCTCTTTTAATTCGAACCGTTGGAATTATTTGGTTAAACTTAGTTATAGTTATGTTTTTAAAGTACTCTACTTGACTTCTTACATCTATCAAATTATCGGCAAATTTCTTATAAAAATTAACCTTAACTAACTTATCTAAATCGGAGAGTCGTTGAACGTTAAACGTTAAATCTTCCTTTAAAGGGTTAATATCCAACACTCTTGCAATTGTCCATTTGTCTCTACTGATTACGGCAATTCCATTTTTCACGGGCAGGATTCCCGGGTTTTTATCAAGCACCTGAAGTTGAAGTGCCTGCAGTTGGGTCACCATGGCTACTGCCAGAGCGATGTGCCTGTGGAGGGCGTTTAACATTCTTTAGTGGAACCTTAGTGTTACGATTCTTTACTTGAATAGGAACTATGTTTCTAACAATTTCATCAGAAACTAAAGCCTTTTGATAGCGTGGTTTGTCTTTACTGCTTCTTTTATTTACTTCTTTTGCAAAAATTGTATCGCCTATATTTACTTTAAATTCTGTTTCTCCACCTCTTTTCTCTATTATTTTCTCTTTCTGTTTAATGGCTTGTTCTGATAAATATTTATATAGAAATTTAGTTCTGTTCGCATGTTCTTTAATTAATTGTTGCATATATTGTTTCTCAAAGTCCAAATTAAATACATTTTTAGAATCGGTATGTCCTAGCAAAACTTCAAAGGGAGTAAAACCAGTAGATGAGTGTATGGAGTGGTTATAAGCCATTATAGCATAACTCATTACAGTTGCGGCATCGCTGTACTTGTGTTCGTATTTGGCCAGTCGATAAATTTCTTAAATTTCTATAATAGTGGAATGGAATCTTTCTATAAGACCCATAGAGTTCGGGTTGTTAGGGGTTGCAATATGTAGGTCTACTTTATACAGGGTTAGAAGTTCTTTTAAGAGAGCATTATTAAATTCTGAACCCGAGTCCGAACTAATTTTGAGGGGTACGCCATAAAATGAGAAGTATTTAATGAGGGCTCTGACTACCTCAGGGGTTGATCTGTTAGGTATTTCCAATGCTTGTCCCAGTTTACTGAAAGCATCTATTACTGTTAAATAATAGCGCCCTTCAATAGAAAATAGGTCCATAAAAACTTCTTCTAAGGGTTTTGATTGAGTATGCGTCATTTGAAGTGTAGGTTTTAAGGGTTTTCTATCGTATTTCATGCGTTTGCACGTTTCGCATGAATTTATAAAGCTAGAAATAGTTTGTTCCATTTTATGCCAAAAGTAAGTGCGCTTGATGTGTGTAAGAGTTTCTTTAATACCGCGGTGGCATGTTTTACCAGTATGATATTTACTAACGATTTCCTTTTGTTCCGATTCATCTTCAATAAATATTACTCTTTTAGTGCATTCGAAGAATTGTACTGATTCCTTTTTAAACCAGTATATAACCATTTGTGCAAACTGACGCTTATGTTCTTCTTCTTCGAAATAAATGAAATATTTTGTATTATTTTTAATGTATTCTTTCAGGAATTGTTTTACGAGATCGGTTCTGTTTAAAGGTAAGTGCACTTCTAGAATTCTTTGTTTAGGCCGGGATAGATTTTTAACCGATAGTTTATCTATAGACCAGGAATGAACAAGTATTTGATTTGGTTTGGTATCGACAGCTTCCTGCAAAATTGGAATACCTTTTGATTCAGTCTCCTGCCCTGAATGAGCAGTTTCTGTGCTGGAAGAGTTTCTAGAAGCTGTTAAAGTCGAACTACCAGATGAGCACGGTATTGAATACGGGGATCGACATTTAATTGAACCTTCTGAATCTGATACCGTTATTGTCTTTTCGTCATCTGAGTCAAAACATTCTATTTCATCCTTTCGACCTAGAGTTTTCTTTTGTACCTTACCTAGTTCTTCTATTTCTTTCGTTAATCGACTAATTTCTCTGTTTCTTATTTCATCTTTATCAATGTTAACTTGTGTGGACATATTATCTTTGTTTCCTAATGCATTTGTTCGAATACGTGACAGCGCATCTGCATTGCAGTTAAGTTTGCCACTTTTATGGATTATTTCAAAGTCGTATTCGGCTAATCGTAGTCTCCATCGGGTTAATCTACTATTTGTTTCTTTTAGGGAGTTTAACCAGGCTAAGGGTTTATGGTCAGTTACTATTGTGAATTTCTTACCGTAGAGATATGGGCGAAAGTGTTTCACTGCCCATACTATGGCAAGTAATTCCTTTTCAGTGACACTGTAGCGCGTTTCAGCGTCGTTTAATGTTCTGCTGGCATATGCAACGGGCTTATCGTTGCCAACAGAGCCTTGTGAAAGGACTGCTCCTAGAGCAAATTCTGAAGCGTCCGTTGTAAGTATGTATGGCTTTTCTGGGTCTGGATATTGTAAAATCGGTGCATTTACAAGTAACTCTTTACATTTTTGAAAGGCTGCTATGTACTTTTCGTCATCAACAGGCATTGAACGTTTTTGTCTCAATCTAGCTGTCATCGGTTGAGTAATTTTCGCAAAGTCCTTCACGAATTTTCGGTAATAACCGATTAGGCCCAAAAAGCTTTTAATCTCTGTGGTAGTACGGGGTATAGGATAATCTAAGATTGCT